>JAHWFO010085106.1:1397307-1471895 GCA_023313115.1 Rhysida immarginata
TTCAAAGTTTTCATAAAAAGTCAATTAATATTTAAAATAAAATAAAAAAAATTTTTTTCTTATTTTTTCCCGAATGATCATGACGAGGTTGATTCGTAGGTACAAGCTTATCGTTGAGTTTTGGGACACGTTGTATAAAGATGAGTTTTCAATATGCTCTAAGCAACCAAACTCTGATCGCCTATACCCATCACGTTGGGGAATAATGGTCAATGTACCATATCTACATTTTTCCTTTTACACCAGAATCATGGCATGTATGCGTATTTCCTTTAATATGAAGTGCACACCTCGCGCTATTATACAGAGTGGGCATAAATTATTGTTATTATAAGAAACGTTGAAAACGTTATATCTAGAAAAGCTGTCTCTACGCAGATTGCAACACTGAATAGATCTTAGATAAGTTTGGAATCTTACAGTTAAACCTTAACGTGACTCTCGCTATCCAATAGATAAACGTTCAAATACTATATGTCATCCTAACTTTAATCTTAATCCTAACTCTCAGAATAATTTGAGTAGTGAAAACGGCCATTATAGTTTTTCTAGCAGTTGTAGCCATATCACCACGAATCACTCTAACTCGTAGAGGCGTCGGCCATGACAGCTGAGGTTGCTGGTTCGAACCCAGGTCGCAGGAAGGAAAAATAAATCTCTCTCGAAGTGGTATTGAGCATCTCCTGGGTGATGGTTGATATAGCTTGGACGGTATTCCTGCTATAAACCTTTCTGTTAATGTAATCCCTCAGGAAAATATCGATGGGGTTAATTGGGTGAACGTGGTGGCCAGGAGATCGTGCAATCATATCCTATCCATCTGTCTGAGAAATCGTGATAGAGTCTCCCGAACATGAAGAATGGGGTGTTGCGCGTGCTTTTGGAAAAACACTTTTGGCTGATGTTCTTCCATGATTGTAATGCGCAATTATCTAGCATGTCCAGGTAATTAGTGCTGCTTACTTTTAGATCAACGAGGAAGAACAGGTCTTATCACCACATAATGCGATAATGCGCACCAAATGTTCAATTTCTCCCTGTCGCGCTTATGTTCGTGTAACATGTGGATTTTCTAATCCCCATGTCCTGCAATTGTGTCTATTAACTTTTCCTGATATGCAGAAGGTTGCGTCATCACTAAAATCAATCTTAGAAATGAAAGCATTTTCATTGTCGATTCTGCCAAGCATTGCTACGGCAAATGCAAAACGTCGCAACTTGTCGTCCTTTTCCTGTTCAAGCATAATGTGAATTTTATAGGGGTAAAGCTTCAGACGAGTAGGCATTTTATTAACTATCTGCGTAAAAGTCCGTTTGGTGATGTAAAGCCAAATTCTGTTGGCCAATTTCTTGTCCTTGTCAAAATCAAACCGTTGCACGGACTTTAACCTCTTCATAAGATCAAACGGGTGAAATTACAATTCGTTCACGAGAAAGATTCTATTTATTGCCCTTACGTATATTGCTCCTTGAAATGTTCAGTTTCACATTTGAACGTTTCTGTAATTTCTGCAACACTTTCTTACGAAATTGATTGCCTACCGTGCCCTTCTGGTGCAACTTACTTCCTGTTGCTTGAATTTGTTTTAAGCAGCGATTTAATGATCTTTTATCAGGCGGGTCTTCACGGTAACATTGAATTATAATCGGAGATTTTAATGCTTTCCGCTCGGGAGTCGCCATTCTGATTATAGTGCAATACCGCGTTGCATGCTGGGATTAGTCACGTGATGAAAGCAACTAAAAACTTTGAAAGTTTCTTTTTTCATTGTTGCAATCCGCGTTGATAGAGTATTTATAGTTATAACGTTATAAACCTTTTTTATTGTACCAATAATTTATGCTCACCCTGTGTATAAAAAAATTGTGTATTAGGGCTGTTTATTATAATGTGATTTATTCATACAAAAAATGTTCTTGCATATCTCTTAAATATGCTCATACAAAAAAGTTCACCGACTCATGCTATCGAATACTGTTTATCCATTCATACTGTTTCATATTTAAATTACGCATAAACTTTTTAAGTTCGTGTTTAGTAATGAAAACTTACTCATTCTCAACTGGTTTTTATTTTCAATATGACGCTGAAGAAGACGTAGTCATCGAAATGTACATTCGTGATAAAACCATAATAAATCTTATGTGGGGAAGTGTTTTCCCTTCTCTATTTGTATTGAGATACAAGTTGCCAAATATGAGCTGTTAAAAATACGTAAGAAAGTTTTTACTCAATTTGCAATAACTTTAGAATAAAGAATTTGGAAATATCAAGAAATTCGAAGTACGTTGAAAAAACGGCAAAAGCTGTAGAAAACCGTGACTTGACAAATTTTCAGCTGACTAAGGCGAGAGGAAAAGCCAAAGAGAAAAAAAACCTCTTCGACGAACGAAAAAATAACATCTCGTGGAAAAGTGTCACCTAAATATTCTCTTTAGAAGGCGAACCTCCCTGCTTCAAGGCTCAGCTGGGATTCCATAGAAATTTGTAGTAGTCGCTCTTTTAAAAAGGGTTTTGGTGAACTTTAACATCTCAGTTCGAAATATGCATAAATGGTCTCTGAGCTCTAATTCAATTAGATCGCAGCGGTATATTAAATCGTAAATTTTATTACTGCCTCAGAGTTAATTAGTTTAATATTAAATATAAAGTCTTCTGCATTCAGAGCTCATCTCCAATGTCATAAAAATAAAGACTTTGCTGCGCGCAAGGCTCAAGAGATGATAATAAAAAGTGAACGCGTTGATTATGTTATTCCGAAGAATTCCCATATAGAATTTTTTGCAAATTTCTTTCAAAACCTGAAACAGTTTATCAAACCAAAAACAGTTTTAAAAATATGTAAATTCGGGAGTGTTCTCCTATCGACTTTCTCGTATACTTCTACATAAGGATATCACATATAACGAGATCAAAAATGATTGTGCCTCTGCTCCTTGCAACCAAATGTTCGCGATTAACATAATTTCTTCATACACTTCATCACTATCTTCATCGAATTCACATCTTCGGTACAAAAATTTCTTTATAAATGCATTATCTGATAAGTGACTTAGTTCTGTCGATGTCGTCAACAATAAAATCCGCTCGTACGAGTCCTGTCTTGGTTAGCTTATTAGACCAGGAGATGGTGATAGATTGCAGGACGTGATTCAATCCGATGCCTCTGAGAGAACTGAAAGGTGTGAAAGTGTTGAACAAAATAAGGGAAAATTTGACTGACTTTCATATGGAAAATTTAATTTTCATTTATACAAATACTGCGTGTTAAAAAGCCTCTAGCCGCGGAAAACGATAGGCATAAGGGTTGCAAGTGAATAAAGGTTTGAAATGATCACATGAACATGTGAGGAAAAATTGCACTTTTCCACATTTTTCCAGATGGTGCCAATTAAAAGTATGAAAGGTTTTATCATGAAACGCCGTTATAAAAATTAGCATAAGGTTTGCGAATGCCCAAGTGAGGTTAAGTGAGGAAAATTTTTATGAAAATTTCAAAGATTTTTCCGTGACTTTATTAGGAGCTTTAGCAAAAAGCTACTTGAAATGAATGCTTGGTCTGTACATTTATCCGGCCGACCGTCCGTCCCCCGTTTGCACGAAAACTTGAAAACGGATTAACTTTTTCAAAGTCAGTGTTCAGAAATATGGCTATCAAGGTCTAAGCTCGGCCGTATCGACTTTGCAGAAGTTTTCGTGGACCCCTTCAAGTCGAACTCACTATTTAAAGAATACCAAGCTAATGGCATGTCATATGACAATCGATTCATCAAAAATGAATACACTGTTCTTTTCTGTTTGTTTTAAGTATTGTTGAAGTGAGCTCGCGCACGCGACGATCGCTTTCTCGACGTACGATTGCTCAAGTGCTCATAATCTATATTACTATGTAACCACAAAAGTTCTTGCCGTTTTTATGTTGACATAAAAGGAAGAGATAGAAAATATGGAAATGAGTGTAGAGTGTTGTCCAAAATCTGTCAGGGGGGGAGCAGGAAGGTTAGCCTGTATAAATACAGAGCTGTTGGGCATTCGCATCAATCACATCTCGTGCAGAAGTGAAGACAAATGAAGGTATCGAAGGAGATGGTTAGGTGTTGTTTGCTTTATGACTTCAAGGTGGGCTTGTCAGCAGCAGCAGCATTAAGGCATTGGTTCCAGAAATTCAGGTCGGGAGAGTTTGCCATTTCTGATGAACCCCGTAGTCTAGTGTGTCTGGTGGGCTAGACGCCAAATGATTCACTACGAGCTGCGTCAAACCATCAATGGGGACCTGTACTCCCAGCAGTCGGAACGTGTGCAACAGGCATTGCAGCAAAAGGAGCCAGCATTGGTGAATCGCAAAGGGGTACTCTGGGAGCATAGAGCGGCTTGGCTGGGAAACTTTCTGTCATCCACTTTACTCACCAGATCATGCTTCAACGGATATCACCTTTTCCATTCTCTGGACAACCATCTTCGTGGAAAATCCTACACTAATGATACAGATCTGCGAAAGGCACTCACGGACTTCTTTCAGTCCAAGACCGGCAAGTTTTACAGCCAGGGGATTGATCAACTGGAGACACGTTGGCAAAAGGGGCTAGATGCCAATGGGGATTACTTTGGGGACTAGGGATACGCTACTTTTTGTATACATCATTTTGTTTTCCGGAATTAAAAATGGCAAGAACTTTTGTGGTTACCTAGTATTAAGTAGCGGCAGGCCGCCCAGGTGGCGAAGTGGCTAACAAGCTGACTTCTGGGTCGTGGGTTCCAGTCCCACCACGGACATGGTTGTTTGTGTTTGCCCCCTTGTATTGATGTTCCAAAATAAGGTGCGTTGCAAAATGATACAACCACCCCCTAAATATAGACTTTGCCGGGCGGAAAGTTTCATTATTTCTCCCTCAATGTTAAGGGGATACGTAGACATGCAAATTTATATATAAAAATTTTCGGAATTTCTTAGTTAGTTTCTTCGAAATCCAGTGTATTGGTTGTTTTACGATGGGTAGGATAAAAGCATTGACAGACTGTGAAAATAACCGCTTACAAAGAAGAAGGCTTGTCATCAAGAGAAATTGCAAGAAAGACTAGACATAGTATGGAACGAAGAAGTCAACCGGCAGACCACGCAAGATCACTCCCAAACAACAAAGAATCATCGTAGGAAAGCTGATTGCTGGTGGAACATCTTTGTCGGAGTTGTCTAGAGACGAAAACTTCAATGTTCAAAAGTCTACAATATCAAGAGCTGTCCGGCAATGCGAGAACATCAAGTACAAGAAGATGAAAATCCAGCCATGGCTTACTGATGTCCACAAGAAGAAAAGAGTTGCGCGGTCAAAAGAACACGTACTTGGAAGCGAGAATGGATGAAAGTCATCTTCATTAATGAAAAAAATTCAGTTTAGATGGCTCTGACGGGTGGGCCTACTACTGGCACGACCTCAGAACGTAGGAGCAGTTCTTCTCAAAAACACAACAGGAGGAGGATCACTGATGGTTTGAGCGGGGTTCAGTTGTCATAGCAAAACGAATCTTACATTCCCCTCTGGCCGCATGAAAGCCGTTGATTATCAAAATCTGTTGGAAGTCAATCTTCTGCCATTTGGAGAACAACTTGGTGGACCATTTTGGGCTTTCCAACAAGATAACGCACCACGTCGCCAACTCCACTTGGAAGTGGTTTCTGGACAATGGATTGCATGTAATGCAATGGCCAGCCAATTCTCCGGGCCTTAACCCTATGGAGAATTTGTGGAGCATTTTGTGTAGATCTGTGTATGCAAATGGCAAACAGTATGACAACGTCTCACAGTTGAAGGCTGCCATCATTACTGGATGGGAAGACCTTCAAACTTCTGTGCTTCAGAAGCTCGTGGACAGTGTGCCTAATCATGTATTCAACGCAGCATTGAAACATGGTTCCTGCATAAATTATGTATAAGTTATTCAACTATTTACATTTTTTTTTCCATAATTTTCGTCAAGTGGTTGTATCATTTTGCAAGGGCAATTTATCTATTTTTTTGCTTGTTGCCGTCCATAAATGGTTGAAAGTGTTTTTTCTGATGTTTCTCGCCGTATGCGACAACGTCCGCCCGTCCGTAAAAATCGTTATTTAACTCAGAAAGCAACCGTTTGCCAATCAATGTCGGTGCTGCCTTGCAAATTCCAGCCTCTTCTGCCAATGCACAGTCGCTAGCATAGGTGCTGTTACCATCCTTCTGCTGCGGAGCCCCATTCACAGCAACAATCGCTAAACGCTGTTTCTGGACACACTTGCGTTAGTCTCCTGTTCATTTGGGCAGTAAGTTTCTCAACTGTAGCAAGTCAATTCGCCCGAACGCACCGCCGCAGCTGCCGTTTCCCTCTTCAATTTATGGCTCGTAGAGCACCAAATTTTCACGTCGCTTATTTTCTATGGTGCCATTTTGTCATGCGCGTTTCAGTCTTACCACAGCAGCACGCGAACAGTGCACAAACTCCGTAGTTTTTGAAATGTTGCGACCCTTGGCTCGAAAGCCAATAATCATTCCTTTTTGTACGTCTGATAAATCGCTCCGTTTCTGTATTGCAAACTTGAAATATTTTTCAAATGCCTATAACAGACAGTATATACTCATCCAATCTGCTGATGACACGTCATTTATTGCCTCATTTATTTAGTGTCTTCTGCGATTGTTTATTTACCGCTGTCATCAAAAAATAGGAGGTGGTCTCATTGATGTGGCTTGACTGATAATTTATTAAGGAATTAGCGCGGGAGGGGGGGGGAGGATAACGAATAGTCCTCAAAAATCTACCAGCTACGGGTGGCCATGTTTGTATCACATGGCCGCCGTAGATGTTCACTGGCACGGGCCTTTCGTTGTTTTTCTTTTCTTTTCTCGTACCATAAAGTATAAAAATAAGATAAATCGTTTGCTTATTAAGCAGAAAGGGCACAGTAAAAAAAATAAAACAAAGCAAAGGTGCCCGACGTCCTCTGAGGGGACATACTCTCTATTTTACCAGCTGTTGATTCAGCTAGGTTTTGTACGATTTTTATTTACACTAAAAGTGAACTTTACACAAATCAAACTTTATAACTGACACTCGACCCTTAATAATAAAATGGAGTTTTTAGAATTTCGTACCTGTAATAAAGCAATTCCATAGACTTATGAATCATGAAATTAAATAATTTAAATAATTATTTATATAATTTACATTTTGAAAAAAAACAATATATTAACTCAGACTGCAAGAGGTTAAATAAACTTTTTTACTACGTGTTTCTTTTTTGATAAATTTAACAGTCTCACAAAATTAGTCTAAACTATATTTCAAAAGACGCATAGAAATATCGGAATACCCCTCCAACGGTGCGTAACGCTGACCAACACGTCCCCTTCCCCCATTAAGTTTTACGTAATCTATGAATGACTCCTCAACTGAAATACGAAACAAATCGACATTTAATGGAATGTTACATTTATAATTACACTAATTAGACAGCAGCTTATCTTTACCATAACAGATACTAATTAATTATTAACTTCGCATATATTAGCTTTCCGTGTGCCTCTTGCTTAATGGGTTCAAATGTTCATTAGTAATTCGGTGTAATTTTCTACCATTAGCTAAGCTATTAATAACAAAAAGCAATTCGTATTTTCAAAAAAATTAATAGAGAGTTAGTTCTTTTTCGTTACGAGAATTTTTTCGTACGAAAACGAAAAATTATACGTCACTTCCGTTAAGTGTTTTTCGTAATGCGCGAGTATGGCTGTACATAGAACAACCGTTAAGTGTATACGCTCATGTATACATATATTTAAATAACGAATGGTTGTTCTCTGTACATTCATGCTCGTGCGTTACGAAAAATATTTAACGGAAGTGACATATAATTTTTCGTTTTCGTATGAAAAATTTCTCGTAACGAAAAAAAGCTAACTCTCTAATTACTTTTTACTTGAATTTACCCATCCGCCTGTTAAGAAATTATTACTCTACTATGTTTGTGTATATTGAAAATAATTGAAAATTAAATACAATTCTTGGGAAAATTAGGACTTCCTTTATTTAATTTACCAAATAGGTATTACTTATTATTAAAGATGGAATTATTATTACTACACTAGCTGATATGCCCGGCGATGCTCGGGCTGTTTGTTTGACGAAATTTTGCAATATCGGAATTTGAATATACGTATGAACACATGAAAATTCCTTACAATTAATACAGTAAATATTAACTTTAGAAAAACGAAAGAATTCTTTGAAATGCTGGTACTGGAATTTGATGTACTATTGGGCTTGGCCAGGAAAATTCGACATTGGATCCTGAACTTTTTAGCAGATCAAAGAAAGGCTATGGGTAATGAATTATTTCTGTCTAGATGTTTAATAGATAAATTCAGAGAGTTAAGGAAGTATTTACAGCCCCATGAACATCCCTCTTCAACATGAAACTGTTTCAATAAAGTTGTTTGTATCCAGTCACAGAGTCTGGAATCATGTCCTGAGTGTGATTGTCCATCTTGACAGTATCAGTTTTTATTGTAAAGATTGACTTCTCACAAAACAGTTAACAAAATGAAGCCAATTGAAGCCATGGCAGTCCTGGGCAGGAGTGAGCCGTGATGTTGTTAGCTGTGTGGCTTCTTTGTTTTTGACGATTTTGGGCCCGAGGAATAATTAATTCAAAACCACTCCTCAAAGTTTCCGCGAAAAAGAATCGGGAATCACTTTCACCATAAATCGAAAATACGTACGAAACGAAATTGAAAATGAAACCATGATCGAAATATTATAAAATACTTCAAATAAACTTATCATTCCATGATCGGACTGTGAAAGAATTATTAATCAGGCACTCTCATGTTTAGCCATGTGCTTTGCTCACTTTCGGACCTTCCCACTTCAAGTATGCGGCAGGTTTCCGGGTGTATCTTTCATTTTGCTTCTATAAACGAAATTAGTTAATAAAATAATATTAATTTGTCAAATAACGCGCAAATTTCTGTTCTTGTAGTCAACAATTGGATTGCTGTATTTATGGAAGAAGCGATTTCGGTTAAATTGAACTATCTGCACAAACGCAAACGCGAAACTGAACTATCTGCACAACCGCAAACGCGAAACTGAACAATCTGCGCAAACGGAAACGCAAGAGCGAAACTGAACAATCTGCACAGACGCGAAAGCGAAACTAAACAATCTGCACAATGCACAAAACGAAAACAAGACTTCACCATCCACCAAAACCAATGAAAAAAAAAAGACAACACACCAAACAAAAGAAAAAAGCAAACAAATCTAAAACATGCCAGACTGAAAAACGCAAACGGAACAGAACGCACACACTCCGAAAACCACAAAAACAGCAGTCATTCCAACACGGAGAAACGAAAACGCCACCAATCACACAAAAAAAAAAACAACTACAAAAAAAAAACAGCTACAAAAACACTGGCCGAACACACAAACACCGAATGCGAGCGAAATGAAGAGTATTATTTACTAAAGCGGGGGGCTCCGCCCCCCAACCCCCCTCTCTCTCACTGGCTCCCAACACACACACACACACACACACACCCACACACACAAACAAACAGAAAAGCACACAAAGCAGCCATCCAAAACTAAAAAAAAAGCAAAAGAAAGAAGCCACTAACCTTCACCGAAAGCACCCGCACAACCACAGAAAACAAAATCCGACACAAAGAGCATGACTCCAAACACCATGAAAACACACGCACAAATGGCGACACCGGAAACAGCTACAGCAGCCCCGCACACAAAACAGGAAAGACGAAAAAAACAAGCATTCCACACCCACCCACAACAGACAAAACAAAAACACAAAAACACCACCACAAACCCCACCCCAAAAAAAACAAAGAAAAAAACACCGGAAAAAAACAACAGCCAAAAACAAAACCAAAACTCCTCCAAAAAAAAACCCAATCAAATGCAAAAACCAAAAAACACAATAAGCAAAAGCGCCATAAAAAAACACACAACCAAAGCGAAAACAGCAACAGCGCTCCGGCCAAAACACACAATACGAAAAACGCAACGCAAGCCCGCGTCTCCCCTCCCGCGCACCAGACTTGCGTTTTGTGCAGATAGTTCAATTTAACCGCGATTTCATCCCCTCTCTCTCGCATGAATTTGGCTACTAATGTAGTAATTTATAAAATTTCATTTTAGCCACGATAGTAATTTAACGCTCGTACCACTCGAGTGCGCCGTCTGGCCTCGCCATCTAGTGACATATTTTAAAAACAAAAAGTCTATTCAACTCTTTGATAAGACAGTATCGCCATCTAGTGACATCCTTTGAAAACAATTCAACTTTTCGAAAAATAAGAATAACTTAAAAAATTGATATAAACACGATATAAAAAGTACCCTACTGAAAGCACAGCAACACTATCTATGTACATGGAAAATTTCGTGAAGATTACTTGAGTATTTTCTGAGTTATGAAAGGAATTAAGTACAGAGAGGAAGCGTGACAGCAGACAGACGGACGGACGCTTTAGAGAATTAAGTACACGTATAAGGGAAAGATGGAACCAGTGGTGGCTCGTAGCTAAAATTTCTGGGGATTCTGCGACAGAAAATTGTAATTTTTTCACGAACTAGGGAATAGCTAGTGACATTAAGCTTAAGGATCATATAATATAGATGTATAAGAGTAGAGTTAAAGAAAAAAAAAAAAAGACACATTATATTGAATTTTATCGATATCGAAAGTGAAACTGGGGGTGCTGCAGTGCCTATGGACGAGCCGCCACTGCATGGAACCCGCCAAAATTTGACGGCAAACAACCGTAACCACCGAGAGAGAAGGCCTCTGCGATGAAAAACAATACATTGTTACATCATCATAGGTAGGGCCGTAGCCAAGGAGAAAGACAGGCTCCGGCACTGAAAAGTCACCTGACTAAGATAGGTCTATTAACAAAGTAACTTTCATTGTTTCCATCTTCTATTTTAACAATCAGCGTTTTTTCCTTTGTTGGAAACAATGAAGGTTGGATTGTTAATAGACCTATAGACCTATGACGTTGTTAAAACGTCATAGGTAGTCATCTCGAGGCCTACGAGATAACAAGGCCTGGAAGCGAAAAAGTCACCTGACCATTGGGGTGCTAGCAACAATCCAACCTTCATTGTTTCCAACAAACGAAAAAACACTGATTTTTAACATCCATGGTGGAGGCAATGAAGGTTGGATTGTTGCTAGCACCCCGATGGTCAAGTGACTTTTTCGCTTCCAGGCCTTGTTATCTCGTTGGCTCGTAGTCATCTTTAATTGCATTTCTACCAAAAACAAGTTTTAAATTATGACTAGGTATGATGATGTAACAATGTATGAAATTTTCGCGCTCGGGCTTTGGGAAACACATTGGGAAAATGAGTGTCTGCTCGTATTGCAACATCACAGCCGTTGTAGGTCGTCACCAACAAATGAGCATCTGCTCACTACCATCGCTTACAATGGAAAACCCTACGAGTGACACTTCTGTTATTCTTATTCTGTGGAGTATAACATGCTCTTTACACTCCTCAAGTTTCAGGATTATTCCTCAAGTATTTTTCTAGATATTCGACAAAACGTCTGAAGTCTATAGTGTCCGGTCATTTTTGGCAATATAGTGTACCTAATGTACCATTGATAGTTTCAGTTTGCTGACATCTGTAAGAATACTCTAGCGTGAGCTTTAAAAAGTTGTGTCCTTATTAAAGAATACACAAGTTGTGTTTTCTTATACAGGGCGTTTCATAATTGGTGTCCCGTCTTTAGGTCCAAATAACGGCTCAAGAGGAACAGGTGGGGGGCGGGGGGTGAATATTGATTATTTGGTTTTAATGTCCCCTAATTCCGAATAAAAACATTTCGCGTCCCTGGGGGTGAAGGGATAAATTTTGAAAATTTTAATTTTTTAGGGGTAGGGCATCGCGACCCCATGTGTTATTTAGAAAGTTGTAGAGCATCATGTAACATGTGGGTTTAGCAAAAACAGCAAAAAGTAACATGTGTATATGGCCTCCAACCGTGTTGTTATAAATATTAATGAGGTCTCGATAAGGTTTTCAGATAAGTATTTCTAAGAAATGGTCTGCGTAGAGCAATATAGATGTTGTGTATCGATATCCTTCAAATTTCATCGTCGTTAACAGTCTTCATTCTAACAGGTTAAATGTCATCGTGTAAGCAAATTTGAACGGACGAACCTTCGGGTCTCCTTAAGGCTTTATTTATTTATTTATTTATTTTTACTTTTTTTTATTTAAGTAACTTGCCCAACTTTATATCTACATCCATCGCATGCAAGAAAAATGAAATGTATTTCTTTTTTTATCACAAACTGAATTTCCGCTAAAGATGAAAGTGAATTCTGTAGAGGATGAGCCGAAGTAGAGAATGGGCGAACTACGCTCTGTCGACGATTCCCTCCTCTTCCTTTTACGGGGGTGCGAAATGACAACAAAACCTTTTTCTAGATAATTTCGTTGCGCAGCCCTACAGAATAGCAAATGGGGGACGGGGACCCTTTCTCAATGGAATTAGACGCACACTGAATATCAAATTTTCATGAACGCCCTCGCTACCTCAAAGTATAAAAGCTTCGGCGACGAAGAGTTCTTTGTGTCGGGGAGAACCGGCCGTTTCCCATTGGATTGCCATGCATATCACCGTAGCGCTAAGGACGCACTTTTCTCGAAGCATTTTTTTTATTCTTTATTGGATCCAGGTAAAAAGTATAAAAAGTGTGCAGAAAGCGAAAACTGAAATAAAAAAAAGCAGACTAGTTGAAAAAAAGGAAAGAAAAGAGGGAGAAAGAAAGAAAACTGTTGCTTTCGTCTGGAGAAAACCTCAGGGATAAGGCAAAACCAAAGAAATGGCGGATATAAAGTGCATAATGAGAAATGGATGAAAAATTTTAAAATATATAAATTGGATTTAATTTAATTTTTAAATAAAGTATTAACAAACCAATAGTGAGTTACAATAAATTTTAAGCATACCTCTTTTGGCAACGTCGACGATAGCCGAATTCTTAACGCTTACGTTCTTTAATAAACTGGTAACTTTATAGGACCCAAAATATGAAAACGTTCATCAATAATATATTAATAAATTAAAAATTTTCTAAACTAATAAAATTTTAAATTAATCACGTAAATTCTCACAAGTCTAAAGGAAAAACTAATTGACGAAACCAGAGCGAGCAAAGAGTTACGCCTGGCATGAAGAAAACAAATCCATGAAGAATTTGTACAATTCATTCATCAAGAATGGGAAATCATACATTTTAAAGACTTCCAGGATTGTGAAGGTATAAACATTTCACTCATAAATAAAGCGTTGTCTTATGTTTATTATTAAAGTGAAATGCTTACGGTGGTTCAGTGTGGAAGGAAGCGAACGTATGACAACATAGTAGACATGCTAATGAGACAATGCGGAAGCGATTTATTTTGGAAAAATATTAAGTCAAATTTTTTGCCACCAGGGTAAAGATGTAGCGTTGTCTTATATCCATACGTGACGAAATGCGTGCCTGTTGGGAAGAGACCGTACGCTGTTAGTCAAATTGTTTTATCACAATCCTGAGCACGAGCCGCAAGCATAAACGTTCACTCGCCGCCTTTGAAACGAGCGCTGGTAGGTTGGTTCCATTTTCAAAAAGAGGGCTCGGAGTCTAATATAATACGAGGTGCATTCAAGTTCTAAGGCCTCCGATTTTTTTTCTCCGGATTGGAAAGAGATAGAAACATGCGCATTGTTTTAAAATGAGGCCGCGTTCATTGTCAATACATCCCAGAGATGGCAGCACCGTATGGCAGATGGAATTTTACCGCCAGCGGCGAGAATGAGAACTGTTTTAGATACTTAAAATGGCGACGTTTTCCTTACTTGAACAGCGTGCAATCATTCGTTTTCTGAATTTGCGTGGTGTGAAACCAATTGAAATTCATCGACAGTTGAAGGAGACATGTGGTGATGGAGTTATGGATGTGTCGAAAGTGCGTTCTTGGGTGCGACAGTTTAATGAAGGCAGAACATCGTGTGACAACAAACCGAAACAACCTCGGGCTCGCACAAGCCGGTCTGACGACATGATCGAGAAAGTGGAGAGAATTGTTTTGGGGGATCGCCGAATGACTGTTGAACAGATCGCCTCCACAGTTGGCATTTGTGTGGGTTCTGTGCACACAATCCTGCATGACGACCTGAAAATGCGAAAAGTGTCATCCAGGTGGGTGCCACGAATGCTGACGGACGACCACAAGGCTGCCCGTGTGGCATGTTGCCAAGCAATGTTGATGAGCAACGACAGCATGAATGGGACTTTCTTTTCGTCGGTTGTGACAATGGATGAGACGTGGATACCATTTTTCAATCCAGAAACAAAGCGCCAGTCAGCTCAATGGAAGCACACAGATTCACCGCCACCAAAAAAATTTCGGGTAACTGCCAGTGCTGAAAAAATGATGGTGTCCATGTTCTGGGACAGCGAGGGCGTAATCCTTACCCATTGCGTTGCAAAGGGCACCACGGTAACAGGTGCATCCTACGAAAATGTTTTGAAGAACAAATTCCTTCCTGCACTGCAACAAAAACATCCGGGAAGGGCTGCGCGTGTGCTGTTTCACCAAGACAACGCACCCGCACATCGAGCTAATGTTACGCAACAGTTTCTTCGTGATAACAACTTTCAAGTGATTCCTCATGCTCCCTACTCACCTGATCTGGCTCCTAGTGACTTTTGGCTTTTTCCAACAATGAAAGACACTCTCCGTGGCCGCACATTCACCAGCCGTGCTGCTATTGCCTCAGCGATTTTCCAGTGGTCAAAACAGACTCCTAAAGAAGCCTTCGCCGCTGCCATGGAATCATGGCGTCAGCGTTGTGAAAAATGTGTACGTCTGCAGGGCGATTACGTCGAGAAGTAACGCCAGTTTCATCGATTTCGGGTGAGTAGTTAATTAGAAAAAAAATCGGAGGCCTTAGAACTTGAATGCACCTCGTATATTGGGGCAAGGTCAGTGGAAAGAAAGGTCCCGCAATGCGCAGGGTGGGCTTCACTACGGGGAAGCGACATGACGTCACCGGTACCAAGCGCTAAACTGCCTGCACTTAAAAACATTGTCATGTAAAATAGAATTAGAAGAATATAATGGGAAAGTAAGTTGTAAGAGCAAGAAAAACATACAAATGATAAATTCGATAAAAAGCAACGAAAAAAACTCTTTATTTACAAAAAAGTTTATTTTATTTAATCAATGAAATAAATAAATTAGCTTACAAATTTTTTAATTTTATTTTTCTGTTTAAATTCATGAAGAAGATTACGGTTCATATCTCTTAATCTGATATAAGTTCTCGTTTTAATAAATTTATGTATAATTTCTTGTGGTAACATATAATTTTTTTCTTCCAAAGCTTTTTCAGCTAACTGACAAACGTTGGTTATTATTTTCTGTTCTTTTCTTAAGCTAGAGCCATGGAAACTTTCGAAAATGTCATTCATTACTTCGGAAGCTTTTAGTAATTTATCAGAAGGATAGCTTAAATATCCTCTTGATAGCTGTAATAACCAATCGAATTCGGCTCCATCTTTATCTTGTAACTCTTTAGTAAATGCACCTAACTCAGAATACTTTTTTCGAAATTTGTGTGCTATGAAGCCACTTAAATATTTTAATCCTTCTTATTTCATTTTCTCTCCAATAATTGCCTTCTCGGATATTTTTAATAAATTTAATTGATCTGAGCTCACAACATCATAATCAAATACTACAGCAGGAAATTCCACATCCAAAGAACTTTCAACTGAGTCTTTTGCGTCAGTATTATGGTCATCAGTAGAATGATCATCAATTAAGTCACTGCAAAAGGATGTAGTTATTAAAATAGTTTCACTCTTTGAAACACTTTCCATATTGATAAGCTCATCATCATTATTTTTATCCACAGTATTTACACCTTTTGTACTTAATAGTTTTCCTGATTGTCTGCCAAGTAAATACCATTTCAAACGATACTTAAATTGTAAGGCACAAGGATGATCATTGCTAGCTCCCATTCCAAGAATAACAGAGAAAAAGTTTTCCAAGACATCTTGGTTAACTCTAGCTGTCAAAATGTATTTTATGCCATATAATTGTTGCAAATGGGCAAATAAACCAATTAAAGACTTGTTTGTTAGAATAATTCCTTTCTGGAATGGTAATAATGATTCTCTTTGTCAAGCTCGTATGGTTATTATCAAATTACTCATTTCATCCAAAAGTTGTTTTTGTGCCTCAATATTCATTCCAAATGCAGTAGCTGTATCGTAGCTTCCAAATTGTGTATATGAATTTACCATATCAAACCAGTCATTAATTATATTAACCAGCTTCCCACCAAACTTTGAAACTGAAGATGAAACAATCCCTTCATCACCAAGAAATTTAATTGCTGTAGCCACTGTACGTGATAAAAGTTGTGCAGCCAACAAAACTTTTTGCCTACTAGTCTTTACACAATTAAGATGAGCTGGTGTTATTCTAAATAAAGGCGTTACTTCACACTTGTGAGATAGCTAACTCTAACAAAGCCTTGTCAATGACAATATCATTTTTAATCTCCTCTCCCAACTGTAATAATTCCTTATTAATAAGAGAGTTTACATTTTTTTTCTTCAAAACAAATCCTTGATCTATAAGATTGTTTCGGATCAATTTTAACAAGTGCGGCACATCTGCAAAAACAAACTTTTTTTTAGTATCATCATAGGGATGTTCACAGTAAGTCTTATCATTGGTATAAGGAAACATTATTCCCAAATCTCTCCATAATGCATTATTGTTTGGTCCCAAATCGCATGTAACAGATACCACAATGTAATTACAATCGTATAGTTTTTTCACAAGTTGAAAAATTAACTCTTTCCTTAATTGCACATCAAAATCATAATAAACTGGCTGCTTCCAGTTTCCAATCAAACCTCGAGCCATTATTAGTAAACAAGATTTATGTGGCCACCACACTTTCTCAGTTGCCTTATCAATATCAATTTTATTTGAGAGATATATTTCGTCAAATGTTTACACAACTAATCTTTCCCATTCGCTTAATTCTTGACTTTTCAAAGCCATTATATCCAAAACATCATCTAATATTCCTGGCTCAAAGTTTAAATGTTTTATCCAGTTTCTTAGTGTTGTCTCACAAGGTAAAAGAACTTTTTTTACTTCACTTAAATATATATAGCATCTTGCGCTCATGCTACGTAGTGTTATAGCCGCAGCAATATCCTCTTTTTCCAACAATGACCTCTTAACATTTAACAATCGCTGAACTTGCCCAGGAGTAAACATTGACTTTAAAATATTCATATATTGCATACTCTCCGTTTTATGGAATAGTACCTCTTCTTTTAACCTTTTATTTTCTTCTTCTATTATTTTGTATTTTTGTTCCCAACTCTTTTCTATGACTACATTAGGCAAGTTTACATCTGATGCTCCTGTTGTGTCTGCTTCTGCTTCATCAGTCTGTAAATCTTAGTTTGCTTCTTCTTTTTCTTCATGTCTATAATTAGAGTTATTCAGTGAAAAACGTTTTAAATAAATTATAATTTACCCAATTACCTTTTCCTGTTTGCTCTCTTAATTGCTCGTGCCGCTCTAGCTACATTTGATTCAATTTGTTGCTCCTTTTTCGGAAGATTTTTGGATGGGATGGCATTTTTTTTTTTAATAACAGAGGTACGTGCATTATTTTATGTTTCATTAAATTCTGATAGTCGTCATCAGTAAAATGTGCCGAACGAACCCTTGCTTTAACGAGAAAAACATTTTAATAGGTCTATTTAAAAAGATAAAACGCGATAAGCTATGTACTTACCATTTGTCACCTCCATTCTGTCCTTGCGCCGACATAAATTTAACCATTGTCTTTGATAACATTGTCCTTTGGGAACCGATAGAAGTGGAGGTTTAATTCTTTAGCCTTGTCAGTATGATTCGAACACCTAAAAACTGCACATACAGGCATTGCGGAGTTAATTTTTTAGCTAGCGCGCGCCAAAATATCGTGGAGCATCGTGCTACTGGGCAACGATCTTGGTGCCAGTGACGTCACTTGCGCAGTAGCAGCAAATTTTGCGTCAAGCATTGCGGGACCTTTCTTTCCACTGACCTTGGTATTGGGGTGTTTCATAAGTATTGACCGAATTTGATGGAAAGAAAAAGACACCAGAAACAAGAGAAAAATACAATATGTTGGCAATGAAAAAATGCCACGATGATCGAAGTCGTCATTACAGTGTTCCAAAAAATGATGACAGCAGTAACGACAGCATCTCGATCAGTGAACCGTTTGTCCCGCAGGAAATTTTCCAAATTATGAAACTTTAGTTTATAATAAAACTTTGCAGTTTGTTACTAAGGAAACTTAACCAATATATACAGTGGACAAGTAAGAGTTTTCACGATACACTTAATTTTCAAGAAAAAAATTAGAACGATAAGAAAATTCAAATTCTCGTATATAGGGTGTTTCTAAACCCGTGTCACAAACTTATGGTGGCGATTTCCCACAGCGAGAGGAAAACAAAAGTTCATATAAACATAGTTCGGATATTGAACCGTTTATGAGATTTCCGCAGTTAAAAGTGAAGTTTCAGCAGCTGGTTTTGTACACTGTGGATGACAGGTGACATGCGGAGAAGCTATAACAAAAGAGTCAAATTTTGTCTCTCATCGCTGAAGATGGTTACTTGATAGCCGAAATACATATCCGGTATTTCAAATATCCTTGTGGTTAGTGGTTCCCTTCCTTTTTGGTTGTCCCATTTATTGGTTATTAACAGGTGCGCCTGCTAATAACTTCAGGTGTACCTAAACAATCGTTAGGGGGAAAGGTCGGATAACGAACCGTTTCAGTCTGCGTTGTTTAGGTACACCTTAAGTTATTAGCAGGCGCACCTATTAATAACCAATAAATGGGACGTTATTTCAAGAATTTGTTGTAGCTTCTCCGCATGTCACCTGCCACCCACAGAGTAAAAAAACCAGCTGCTGAAACTTCACTTTTAACTGCGGAAATCTCATAAACGGTTCCTTATCCGAACCATGTTTATATACATTTTTGTTTTCATCTCGTTGTAGGGAATCATCACAAGAAGTTTGTGGCAGGAGTTCAGATACACCTAGTATAAAAACAAAAGGAGCAAAGTATGAGCTAAAAGTGGATTACAAATCAAAGACTAAAAAGAATAACAAAAAAAATCGAAACACTTTTACTTTAAAAATGGACTAAAAAGTAAAAAAAAAAAAAAACTTGTGTGTCGCGGGACACCCGACCGAAGGAATAATCACTGCATGATAATAATCAGTGAAAACAAGAACAGATGAAGGAACACAAGTGCATGATAATACCCCCCTCCCCCTTCATCTGTTCTTGGTGAAAAACATTGGATGATGTAATGAGTGAAAAGGATTAGTTATTAATAATGATTAAAAACACAATAATTTAAAACATGAAAGATTTATTTTAAAAAATCAAAGTAACTTATATAAATATAAGTTTATGATCTAACAACAGCACAATGTCTTATTTTAAATATTAAAACTGTTACAAAAGCTTTAGAGAAATATAATGTTTTATAATACTTTTACATTGAAACGAGGTCCCAGCAATACAATTAATCAAAAAACTATTAATGGGGAGAGAAAAAAAGACACAGTTGAAAATTACAGTTACTGCATTGCCAGAACGATGTTAACAAAAAATGACATTACACGCGAGCATGCGGAATGACTTCATTAAATCAACAATCAGTAGCTACATTCAAAAACTCCGTGCTAGTCGTGTTAAGTGTGTCGTGTTAATCTATAGCACGATCCGTGCTAGGTTAACTTTTGAATGTGCACGTGTTGTCTGTGCTGTCGAGCACGATTTGTGCTGCCACATCTCCTATGGTAGGGTATTGTTGATCATAATTCTATCTATAATAAGCACGAAATTGTCCCTACCGTAGGTGATGTAACAATAGAGAGTTTGCGCCATGCCATTTTTCCTTACACTATGGGCTCTCCTCATACTTATAGCCGTATAAGGCACAAAATTCTGTTATAAGCATAAGGAACGAACCTTACTTATAAAAATAAGGCAGCCAATCAGCGCACATAGCCGTATAGATATAGCCAATCAGCGGAGCTTAACTGCGAGAAGAGAAACTTTGCAAATGGCCGTCGCTGCAGTTGTTTCCACGACTCGAAACGAGACAGTAAAAATCATGAATGCTACCAAAGTAACACGTTTTCGTTTTTCGGAAAAGGAAAATGTCGCGGCCGTCACAGCCTTCTTCCATCTGATATCGCAGGATATTGAAACATCCGAGGATGAGATGTGGCACGAATTATTGAGTGTAACGCATGCTTTGCGCAAAAACGCCTAAGAAAGCTCACCTTACACTATAGACATAGTGTAAGGAGGGCCCATAGTGTAAGGAAAAATGGCATGGCGCAAACTTTCTATTGTATGATTTTTCCGTGAGCAGGCTTTCTCTCTAGGCGGTATTGTTTTGTCTGCCTGAAACAACAATGGAAATCAGCTAAATGAACAGGTCATTAGCATCCAGTAAGTCGTGTCTTAATTATCGTGGTTACAATTTTCCCACCAGATGGAGATAGTGGAGCTATTAGCGATAGGCACTTTACTTTCGACCCAATCTTCTCCGATTATCAAAAATAACTTTTCTGCTTTCCATAACCGATGTTCTTGAATAAATAGAGTTCCTTCTACACTAATTAATCATGGGATGATGGCACAATTAATTCGTATAACTATAAAATATTCAGGGAAGCGGCGTTTTTCCGCCATTACAGCTTTTCATGAGAGAGATGAGGAATGCCACAATGAGCATGCGCGCCAATGTCGTGCTACAGAGCTAACACGAACCACAGCCTACATGATTAGAGAAGGCTGTACACGAACACGGACGAAAATACCCCGTGCTCCGTGCTAGGCGTTTTGCAACACGGGACACGGTTCATGCAGGAAGTGACATCAGATTTTTAGCAACACGACATCCTTAACACGACTAGCACGGAGTTTTTGAATGTAGCTTGTGATTCCTACACGTTTATGATTTGTATTATTTTAGAGCTAACAATGTCCCTTAACAATGTTTTCCCACCATTACGGATTTTCATGAAAGAGATGAGGAATGGCACAAAGAGCATGCGCGCCAATGTCGTGCTAGAGAACTAAGACGAACGCGGTCGTAAAAAGCCCGTGCTCTGTGCTAGGCGTTTTGCAACACGGGACACGGTTCGTGCAGGAAGTGACATCAGATTTTAGCGACACGACACGCTTAACACGACTAACACGGAGTTTTTGAATGTAGCTACTGAGTTTCGAATTTTACGGATAGTCTTCGATCCGTAACAATCAAATGTTTTATTCAAATTATATAATTCCTAGCTGAGATGCCCGTCTTCGCCGAGCTTTTCAAGGCAAAACGAAAACGGGGTATCAGTATCTATCTACTCTAGGTATATACCAATGTTGTTTAAGGACTTGTTAATTGTCATTGCATAAGCTGGGACTTGTTAATTGTCATTACAAGCTGCGTGAACAGGAAATTGTCGACGTTCGAACTCCACAAAATGATCAGTCGCCTGAAACGGTATCGTTGGTATTAAAACGAATTGTTCTGCGTTATCCCCGCTGACTATTGTAGCTTGTAATGAACATGATTATTCGGAATTGGCTGTTGCATTGCTTAATACCCCAAACTTTCAATTCTAATGACCGTCGACCCTACAATTTACCGACAACTTCGGACGTTGCTGTGGTTTTACCTGGCAGTGGAGTTAGTGCACATCGTGATATTATTTTGCGCTAGCGCACAGATGTTAGGATTCGTCGGATTTTAGAAAATCGCCCATCTGATGATCCTCTGCAGTATGTGCTTATGTTTCCATACGGAACGCAAGGGTGGCATTGGCGGCCAATTCACATCGCCTTGCTGCGAGATAACACGACCTTTAAATTTTTGAAGTGAATTTTTATAATTTCTACGCGTTGTTCGATTGTGTAGTTTTGCATAATTTAACCTCAATGTTTAATAATGACAGCATATAAAAATCTCTATTCTGATTGTACCACGAAAAAAATGGCGGCAAAATCTAAATGTCAGTTCATTTTGGGATACCTTTATAATAAAAATCGTACCTTCCATTGTATACTTTTTGACACAAACACGACTGGCCTATTGTTGCGCAAACTCTGCCTTGCATTGCTGGACATGAGCTATATATTGTTGGTCCGCGCATATTGCTGGTGCGAAGAAAACTCTTAACAATAAGCTTTACGGATCATAGTCTTTTAATCCCCTGGTCTGTGCCAGCATCTCCTAGAGAGAAGGCCTGCGGACAAAAAGTGTATACATTGTTACATCATCATTCTCTCTAGGGGTGCGTTCACTTATTCACTTGGAGTCACAACGAGTAACTCCCGTGACTCTGAGCCATTCGGATTCCGTTTCTTTATTTGCTCCGAGTCATTTGGTCTCCGTTTCTTTCTTCGCTCGGAGTCAACTCCCTTGACCTCCAACATCAGGCTACGCTTGGAGTCTTTCGGAGTTTGTTTCTTTATTCGCTTGGAGTGCGACTCGGGTTAACTCCCTTAACTCCTGCTTTCAAGCTGGAGACATCGGAGTCAAAAAATTTAATAAGAAAGACGACGCAACAATGAAGAGTGCCAACAAAGTTGCGACTTCAACGATGATTAATTTTGTTACAATGAGATATCGTTTGCGAGCGCGCTTGTTAGGAGCCGTGGCAACCACACAAACAAGAGAAGACTATCTTTTCAAGCTGGCGCATACGTTGTTTAACTATCAACATGGCCGCCTCTATCTTTCCAAAGTGCACGATCATAGCCTACCATAATTGGTTAGCCTTCCATTGTTGTAGGCTTGGCACGATACAAACGAAAATTTAGCTTAAATTGATCGAAAATTTGATTCAAGACAATTTTTTCAGCATAATTATTAATTTTTATATGCTCAATCTCAGTTCATCTTTACGCATGAGGCCACCCTAGTCTCTATGATAATAACTTAAAATTACAATTATGACCAGAACTTTGTTTTTATAAAAATATTAAAAAATAAAAAATATGTTATTGTTTATTCCTGTTAATAAAAAATAACTTAATATTAAAGGTTCCCCATAACCTAAAGTGCCATGGGCACTGCTCATGCTTTTCTGATGCCTCCGGAGGTTGCGAAGAGGGGAAAAAATATCTTGAATCGTTCACAAGTAGTGTTGCTAATTTAGCAGGGATGTGTCCAATTTAAAAGCTCATTTCAATATTTTGTACATTATATATTAATTTACGAAGTAGTATAATATGTTTATTTATTATTGAATGATTCTATACTCATTTATAAATGGTAAAGATAAAATAATAAATAAAAAGAATAAATAATAACAAGTTCACCAATGAATAATGATGAGAGTTTTTGAAGAGAATTGAAGACTTTTAAATGAATGGTAGATGGTTGAAGTGCATTGTTTAATTTTTATTAAAAATGTCCAACAAAAGACAAGCGCATGAAAAAAAGGCTAAATTGGCAATACTGCACGCAAATGTTTATAACGATCAAAGTCTTCGATTGTTACGTCGTTGTGTTGACTCTCGAGGCTAACGAGAAATACAGGCTCCGGCACTGAAAAGTCACCTGACCAAGATAGGTCTATTAACAATCCAATCTTCATTGTTTCCAACAAAGGATAAAACACTAATTGTTAAAATACAAGATGGAAACAATGAAAGTTACATTGTTAATAGACCCATCTTGGTCATGTGACTTTTCAGTGCCGGAGCCTGTCTTTCTCGTTAGCCTCGGTTGACTCTGAGCCATGACGCTAGTACTCTGATCACGTGATCACATTGACTCGGAGCATGACTCCGAACGAATAAGTGAACGCACCCTAGGAGGTGTTGTCTGTGCACAGGCATTGAATTCCATTGTTTTAGTACAACAATTGGATTGCTGTATTTACTGAAAAGTCGTTTTTTTGCCCCCTCTCTTGAATGAATTTGGCTACAGCTCAAACATAACAATGCATTTTAACGATCGCACAACGTAACAAAACTGTCAGCTACTATTACGTGTTCAGCAACAAAACGTAACATTACTAAGCTAAAGAATAAATTAAAAACTGACCTTACGAATCTGTGGATGCTAGAATACAAGAGAGAGAGAAAGGAGACTCCACTTGTCCACAAGAACATTTTAATTCACCATGGTAAATTAAAATGGTGTATTAAAATGTTCTTGTGGACAAGTGGAGTCTCCTTTCTCTCTCTCATGGAAAACGTAACATTACCTGACAGTTTTCTTACGTTGTGCGATCGTTAAAATGCATTGTTATGTTTGAGCTGTAGCCAAATTCATTCAAGAGAGGGGGCAAAAAACGACTTTTCAGTAAATACAGCAATCCAATTGTTGGACTAAAACAATGCTGTGCACAGACCAGGGGATTAAAAGACTATGGTAGGATGTAACTAAATTTTAGCATGGTCTTTTAATTCCCTGGTCTGTGCACACGCGCAAATTCTGTTGTTGTAGTCAACAACTGGATTGCTGTATTTATGGAAGAAGCGATTTCATTCCCCTCTATTGCATGAATTTGGCTACTTCTCAAACTTAAGAATATAATTTAACGCTCGTACAATGTAAGTGCGCCGTCTGGCCTCGCCGTCTAGTGACATACTTTTAAAACAAAAAGTCTATTCAACTTTTCGATAAGATAGTATCGCCATCTAGTGACATTCTTTGAAAACAATTCAACTTTTCGAAAAATAAGAATAACTTAAAAAAATTTATATAATCACGGTATAAAAAGTACCCTACAGATAGCAAAGTGACAATAACTACGTAATGGAAAAGGAGATTCCTTGAGTATTTTCTGAGTTATGAAAGGACAAACGTTCCAACGGACTCTGATTTATAATATATATATATGGATTTGAAAACTACTTCACTTTCAAATTTTAAACTCAATTTTATCGATGAAGGCAAAGAGATGGAGGGTCGATCTTAGAGACATTCCTATTCTAATTTTCGATAGTCTATCCGAATCTGAAGTCAAATTAAAAAAAAAATCCGAAAAAAATGACAACACCAAACGACCGACTGCACAAATCCACTGTTCATCACCGCTTTGCATTATTTTATTAAAATTACTTCTGTTGCGGGATGCTCTGTGGTATATTCACGGTATTTTTTGTTTTTTGCCTTTATGCAGATGTATATGGCGGATTTGATTCCAACTGCTGTTCTTTACGAGCTCGAAAATTCCGTACGCTTCCTATAGACTTTTTAGCTTCCGTTTTTTTTTTTTGTTTTTTTTTTTGTTTGGAATTGCTTCGTCAGTTCGTTTACGAGCTTTATACGCTCTCATGCGTTCTACACTTGTTTTTTGGGGCGAACTTTCGGTTTGATTCACATAACTAGAATCATAAAAATAATAGAATAAGCCCTGCATTTGCACTGTCTATGATGATGCAGTAACAATGTATTGCATTTCAATGCGGAGACCTTCTATTCTTTACTCCCTGCCTTCTCTCTCGGCGGTCACGCTCCATCTCGGAAGTTAACAATCCGTGGTTTTCCGTTTGATGGATTGTTGGAACTACGTCACTTCCGTAACGCGAAAAACGTTTCATTCTAAGCATTTCACTCTCCAAGTCGTTGTCGCCGCATAAGAAGTTTCACTTCAAAAATAATTTTTTGTTGTCTCTTTAAAATAGTAATTCATAAAATATATAAAAAAAATAAATATGTGCGGGTGTCGAAACATGACGAAACACGTGGAAGTCGGTTGGAGGCAAGTCTGGTGAATACGCAGGATGAGGGAGAACCTCGTATCCCAAAGTATTCATTTTTTGATGGTTACAACAGGCATCTGTGGACGAGCACCATCTTGGAGGAGTATTGGAACTGTATGATCCATCCAGTGACGGTTGTTTTGTTCGTAATTTCTGATGACATTCGTCCAGCTGACGGCAGTACATATATTTGGTCGTCACTGGTGAATCGTTCAGGTTTTTTGCTCCACTTTCTCACGTAACTGTTCGGTATCTCACTAAAGCGGACGCCCGTCTACTGGGTTACGGATAATCTCCATATCATCAGCGCCAAACTTCGCAAATAATCTACGAACAATTCTGTCCCTCGTCGGGCAGCACCTCATGCTCTATTAGCATTCCATTCCGTCCAAATTTATTTTCGTACAAAATCAATAGCCTGATATCGCGCTGATCCATGACGTTAATGTCTGCACTGCTACACATGCAACTACTGAAGAAAATTCTGGACCATTCCTACTTAATTTGTAAGGGGTTGTCGTAATTCCTGCTGTAATGTTTACCGTATTCCTGTTTCCCGCATCGTAGGACTGATGCAAACTAGTCTAAACGAAATCGGGTAGCACTTAGAAAACAAATTAATACAAAGGTGAATCAAAAAGTAAGTTACACTCTGAAATAGTAAAAACACATGTAAGTTAAGATCCCATACACACATACTGAGGAAACGTGCACCATTTATTTCATTTTTCTACATAATCACCCATCAATTGTAAACACTTGTCTGAACGTGAAATTAACTTTTCCATGCCGCTGAAGTAAGAGTCCGCTCCAGCATTTCTCAACCATGTCAGGATTGCGTCTTTGACGTCGTCATCAGTGCGGAATTGTTTTCCTCCCAGGTCACATTTCATTTTACCGAACAAATGATAGTCAGATAGTCACATGGGGCTAAGTCGGGACTGTATGGTGGATATTGCCACACCTTCCACTTAAACGTTGACAGCCGTTCCTGAGTAACGCGATTGAGAATGATCCCCTTATTCAATTACCTCCGCCGTTTTTCCTTTATCGCTTTTCTCAGATTTCGGAGCATCTGGCAGTACGAGGCTGCATTGATTGTCGTTCCTTTTTCCATAAATTCCGTGCACACGACACCTTTACAGTCAAGGAAAACAGTCCCCGTGACTTTCCTCGCAAATGGAACAACCTTGAACTTCTTTGTGGGTGGGAATACCCGTTCTTCCATTCCATAGACGACCGCTTGGTTTCAGGAATAAAGATAGCAAAACACTGATTGGTGGATTAACAAGCCAAATGAATAACAAATCCAAGGAATTTATAAAACTAGAAAATAAACCAATTATGATTGGTTATGACATGACAATGTACAATTTCTTCCAGTTAGACGTTCTATATAATGTCATTGACAATGTCAAGAATCGGAGTCTTTCGAAATTAGTTTGATTATTTAAGATTTTTTCCTCGGTTGTTTTTCATGTTTCTTCTGTTTTCAAAAGCTTAATGGGTCAACATCTTCTTATGGTCTTGTTCTAGCTTGATGATAGATATTATTTCTTGAATAGGTCCAAAATGTTGTTTCATTTTTATGAGATGGCCAAAGAATGCTGATTTCCCGTCATTGTTAGTCCATGATTTTCTGTGTTCGCTAACGTCCTGTTCGTGGAACCAATATAAACGCTCCCACAGTGGGGCAAGCAAGCTTGTATGCGTTGTGTTTTCCTTTAAGTCATATTCTTTCAAAATTACTTCTTCGCTAGCCTTATGTCAGCAACGACAAGTAAAACGTGGGTTCCCAGCAATTAATCTTAAGTCACTCGCCAATTGAAATCCAACCTCCACAGCTATTCGAATGACAGGAAGACCTTTAATTCACATTGATAAGCTCCCTAGGGCCACGGGGAGCGATATAATCATCTTTGTAGTTACTGTTCTATTAGTTCAGTAAATACAACTCCTGGCAAGAAATATCGGATGTTTATTTCTAGTTCAGCTAAATTCATACAAAAGCTTAAATTTCCTCCAAAATAATGGACGCATCCAAAAGGGATGAGGCATATATTAAAGAAAACACTTTAACCTATAAATACGATTTACTGTTAAAAATTGAAAAAAAAAAGATTCTTTGAAATATGCAAATAAATATGGACGTGTTGGAAAAAAGAATGGGATAGTCTGATTGGTTGGAAAAAAATACGCGATATATTCAGTGAGTAACATCCAATCATACATTTTGTTTGCGAATATGCAAATGTTATTCAAATTATTTATTCTTTTATAACTGCTCACAATTATCGAGGTTAGTAGACGACAGAAAACTCTGCTAATTAGAGTATCGTGGCTCCAGCTAAAGAACTGTCTACTGATGTGAAAACTCGAATTGTCCGCCTGCTAAAAGAAGGAAAAACTCAATTAGAAGTCGCAACTTTGTTGAGATGTTCCCAGAGCACGGTGTCACGTCTGTGGCACAAGTTTAACTCTCGTGGCAATGTGCAGAATTTGAAAAGATGTGGGCGACCGAGGAAGACAAGTGCATCCGACGATAAAAAAACTGATCCGGATCTGTAAACGGATGCGAAAATCAACATCCTGATTGATGAACCGAGAGTGGGAACAATGCGGCGTCAAGGTCTGTGATCGGACTCTACGAAACCGTTTGAACGAGGCTGGGTTTTCATTCAAGAAAGCAAGGAAGAAACCGTTGCTTTCGAACGAGCATCGACGTAAACGCTTGCAATGGGCCAAAGACCATGCAAAGTGGACAGTGGACGATTGGAAACGAGTCGTTTTTAGTGACGAATGTAGGATTTGCTTAGGGAACGGTGATAATAACGGCGTGTTTGTCTGGAGAACAAAAGGAGAACAATTCCATCCTGACTGCTTAAGTTCCAGTGTAAAGTTTCCACAGGGTGTAATGATTTGGGGATGCGTGACGTTTGCAGGACCTGGGAAATTGTGCATTTTAAATGGCACTGTCAACAGTGCGACCTATATAGACATTTTGGATCAGTTTCTTCTGCCAACGTTGGAAGATTCGTTTGGTGATTCAGATGACTTTGTCTTTCAGGACGATAATGCACCGTGCCACGGTTCTCAGGCTGTTGCCAAATACTGCGAGGATCATCGAATCCGACGGATGAAACGGCCAGCTCAAAGCCCTGATAGAAATTTAATAGAAAATCTTTGGTGGGATTTAAAGAAAATGATTGATTTGTACAAACCAACCAACAAGTCCGAGCTGAAAGAAGCAATTCGTCAATGTTGGGGAAAAATCAGTGAACACCGATGCATAAACTTATATGAATCAATGCCTCGAAGAATTAAGGCAATAATCAAGTCAAAAGGCGGGGCTACCAAATATTAAAAACAGTTTTTGATAATATTTGACATGTTTATTTGGCATTATCCCATATTTATTTCCAAGCCAAAAGGCTATCCAATACTTTTTTCCACTGTGTTCATTATATTAATGTATATTTTCAATCAGAAATGATGTTTTGTTTATACGCTTAATTACTCATTTATAGAATAAAGTGTTTTCTGTAATTTATGCTTCATCCCTTTTGGATGTGTCCATTATTTTTGAGGAAATTTAAGCTTTTGTTTGAATTTAGCTGAACTAGAAATAAATATCCGATATTTCTTGCCAGGAGTTGTAGTTATCTTTGACTCAGGAAGATTATCAAAGAAGATTATCACCATGGATGAAGAAAAGACATCTGGAGCTTTGGGTAGTATTAAATATAATCGTCTGCTTAGATTAGGTTAATAAAATTAAAAATAGAATAAGAACAATAAAATAAAAAAATATAAAAAAACTTTCTAAGCACACTTTTATCTTAAAAAGCCACTTAATATATAAATTTCTTTTTTTAAAAATTTATTGTACTATGCAAATCGAAACGATGGTGGTGAAGTTTCGGTTTAGTACTACGCAAGGCAGCAACTGAAACTATTTTTTTATATTTCCAAGACAGATTTGGTTTAGTACTACGCAAATCGCCAGAGCGCGCCACTGAAAAAAAAAATTCACGCTCAACGCATAGGTGTGTCCCATCCATCTTTTCTTCATCCATGTTATCACTCAGGCACATACTGCCTATGACAAACAGTATATATGCAGCTGGGCAGTCATTTCAAAGGAAGGAAGATGGAGAAATGAAAGGGTCCAGGAATAGCAATACGGTAGACTTTCATGCCAACGTCTCTTTCGTTGTGGGAAACCACTGCCTTCACCTATAAGAGCCCTTATAAAAGTACATAAAATTAATCATCCAATTCGCCCGGTGGTAGACTACATCTATACCACTTTTGACTAGCTGTTAGGAGAATTACAGGCGTCCTCAAGAACATTTGTCCTCTGGCGAATACATATTTTCTCCTGAATAGTGCGCACTTATGCGAGAAGTTACGCAATCAGCAGATAAGTTACCTTTTTCTCATCTCCCTTGACATTGTAAACCTTTATACCAATGTTCCTTTCCAGGAGACCATATACATAATCGACAGCTTACTGGCAAACAACGAAGTGGAAGAAGATATCAGATCTGACATCCTGTGCTCCTTGAATACTATATGCAACCAGAATTACTTCATTTTTAAGAACGGAATCTATTCTATACCCAACGGTGTCGTGATGGGCTCCCCATTAGTGCCTTTTTGTCGGAAGTCTTTCTCCAACACCTGGAAAACCTGTGTGTCACTCCATTGATGGAAAGCAAAACTTTAGTGCACTACTCCCGATATGTAGATGACACCTTCATCATCTTCGACGCCACCAAAACCGATGCCAACACCATACTGGACACCTTCAACAGATTCCACGACAATTTGAGATAAAAATTACCCGGACCTAACCATCCATAAAAACCTTGAGAAGAAAAACCTGGAATTCAAATTTTTCCGAAACCCACTACCACCAGCAACATTATCGGTTTCTCCTCCAACCATCCCCCACAGCACAAAACCGCTGCTTTGGGATATTGCAACTTTGGAGTTTATCAATATTCTGCTTAATATGTAGATTCAGTTGTTGATCGACAGTGTATCATGTCTTTGTTAATATAATATCATCCACTAAACGTCAGAGACGGAGAAAAGACCAGAACAGTAAAGTTGCAAATAAAATATTACTTATGGATGAACCTTGTGGGATTCCTCCATTGAATGAGTGTTGACATGTTTGATAATTGTTTTAAAATTTTAGTTCGATTGGTAAACAAATTCTTGAATCAAAGTTAATATTGGACTTGAAATACCGTAAGACTTCAGTTCTTCAAATAGTTGGATACGAGATACCAAATTGAAGGTTTTTGGTAACTGTAACAAAAAAACCGATTTATTCTCCACCGCCTCCAGGAAAATCGAAAATAATAATTCTTTTGGAATGGTTTTACTATGCTTCCATACTGATTTTTAAGGAGCTGAGTCCATAAATAGGAAATCAAAGGTTGAAAAGTTTTTTTTCAATAATTTTCTACATGGTTGGTAAGACAGAAATTGGCCGAAAATTTCTCAGGTCATCCTTGAAAAAAAAATGTCTTTTCTTGTTTTATAAATGGGTCGAATAAAGGCCCGTTTTTAATGATAAGCGGACTTGACTCCCATATGTAGTAAATAATATGCACCAATAGGCAGTTACCACAATATCCCCAATGTTTAAGTACGTATATTGTAGTTTAGAATTACTACACTATCCTAAGCTTTATGTGATTGTGACCATTTAATTTTTCAGTACCTGATTATGCCATTCGTTAGCGAATTAAGGTTTATTTAGAATATTTCCATTACTACAGCTTTAATCATAAACGACTAATCAAAGAGTCGTTTCTATTCAATCCGACGAATCAAATTTAGCAAGGATCTCATATGATCTGAAGATTGATTTTTCTTTTTTATAAGTAGTTTTTGTTATTTAAAATTCCTTCAGTTGCAGTTCCCTAAATTATTTATCATTTTATTTTTTAAAAAACATTAAAACTTTAACAAACTTTTTATTGATGAATGAAATTTTATTTTTATATCTTCGCATTTTTTCTTGACATTTTCACGATTTTTTTTCATCGATTAATTTTGTGAAGCAATTGACCACCCTAAACTTAATGAACTATTTTTCTCAAAAACCACTTCATCGAGCTATTTTTCAGCACTCAATTGGTCACCAGTTTCACCATATTGATTCCTTTGATCTAATTTTCAGTTCTTCACGTCAAGCTTGCTGCTCACCCTCCTGGTTTCGTCAATGAGATTTTTCTGGCTTTCTAAGATTCCTTCAACTTTATTTCCTTCATTTTTTTAGTTAAGAATACTTATCAAAAAAAATTAAAAATGTACATTTCATAGTTATTTTTATATATTACTCGGATACGTTTTGTAAATGAAACATTTTTTAAAGCTTCGCAAGACTTAAAGAGTTAAACACATTTCCTCAAAAGGAAAGAAAATATCCTAATTAAAAAAGAAAATTAATTCACGATATTAAAAATACGAGGACAAAATTTAATTTGAATTTTTCTGAGGGATTTAGTTATTGTTTTTTTTTTAAATAAGAATAAAAAATAATGAATGGATCGATGGAGTGGAGTTTCAGATACACTTTCATATCATTTACACAGTAGATGGTTACACAGTATCCAAATAAAATCAACAGTTATCATTTTATTCATTGCAGAAATAAAAGTCTAAAAAACCAAAATAGAAAATAAAAAAATTTTTAACGTGTATAATAATCATCATTGAGAGCAAATCTGTATTGCCTGTATATGAAGGGAAAACCTCCTATCACAAAAGAAACGCCGGATACGTATTTAGAAGGCTCGCCGCACGAATCCCAATAAACTGTACGAGGTTCACGGCCACTTGGACGGCGGCTATAGTTTGTTTCTCTGTGCCTAGATGACACCAATGAACCAAGTGCGTGATGTATAGAAAGACGACAAAGATCACGGAGAAATGGTGCGTGAATGCAAAGCAGATTCTTCCAAAGGCTTCATAGTGGTGACTTTATATTATTATCGTGGACGCAGAGAATCCGCCGCGTACTCTGTAAAGCCAGGGTCAATGCAGCGTACTTGGGAAGATGATCATGGATTGCATGGTATGCTGAGGATGTCTCATATGTGCCACGTAGATAAGGCATCTGGTTATACGTCAAGGTTTTTGATAGAATGCCACATGAGATTGACCTAAGGATTTTTTATGGATTTGGACTGGTGAAAAGGGGATTCGAGCAGCAAACTATTAAGGAGCTTTCGAAGTCCGTTGCACTATTTATGGGACAGATTGCTGCAGTGGAAACTTTGGGGCTTGTTTATTGAAAGAACCGGGGATGCTTTTTGAAGATTCAAATAAGGAAAAACGTCTATCCTCATCACCCTCAACATTGTAACATTATTCTCTATGAAAAACTGAGGGGTAAAATTCATGAATGTTCTTTATTTGCTGTCATATGAAAACTGAACCATAGAAAGAAAATCGAAATACCTCTTAGTCCACAATAAAATGAACAAATAAACCCTAGAAAATCGTTTTTTCGATCACACATGTGATCTTCATCAGCAGAAACATAAAATAAACTGAAAATAACACCCAATAATTTCACCCCTCCCCTGAGTTATTTAAGTGATTAATTCTCATTGGTCTATTTTCTTTACAAAACTCCTCCACTAGGCTGAACTCTGATTGGCCCATTGAAATTGCGACCTTCTTTATGAAATTTATTTCTTTTTAAAAAAAATCTTTTGACAAAGGGACTCTTAAAGCCTTACTTACCATGAAATTGAAAACTGGTAGTTTTTTACACACGCAATGCTTGAAATCAAACCTAATATATTTACTTTTGCTAGTGGATTTCTTGAAATATCAAAATCCAAACTTCCCTTTCTATTCTGCTGACTAGTATGTCCAAGAAAGCCAGGGAACCATCTGTTTCTTTTCCATATGTAAATTTAATGCTAGGAAATTGATTATTTAAAGTGTCAACAAGGTCTTCCATTTGCATTTGGAAGTGTCAAAAATAGTAAAGAGGTCGTTTACATATCTAATCCAAGTGTCTGGGAAGTATGAAAAAGTCTTCATGAATTCGTTCTCAAAATGACGCATGAAAGTTTCGGTAATAAATGGACTAATACTACCCCCAATTGGGGTTCCGAATTTCATTGGATAAAACTCGTTTTGAAAGGAAAAAACATTGTTTTGTGGTCAAACCTTTGTCAAACATAACAATTTTTGAATAAGTTCTATACTGAAATTGTTTTCCTTTAATATATCCTCCAAAATCCCAAGGTTTCCGCAACGGAAATGCTGGGGAACAAAGACTCTACGTCAAATGAGACTAAAATTTCCGTTGAATTTAGACGTACTTTTCCAAACCTTTCAGTGGATTCCAAACTGTTTTTAATCGAAAAATTTTTCATCGAGAATTTTAAATTATTGAATTTCGTGACTAACTTAGCTAATTTACTAACAGCTAAATTCAGTCTTAGCTGCTTATGTACCTCATGTCTAAAAACATTTTTTGACTCTTCATCTAAAGATTTAATATTACTTTCAATTCAGCAAGCAAATATTCCAAGTCATGGAATATATTTAACCCTTTCCCCAGTAGTTGCATTTCTTCCGCTGTGAATTGAATAGTCGATTTGTTGACCACCGACGCCGTAAGATCAGTGTTATCCAAAAATTCTAAATTTCTTTCTTATGATTGTTTATTTATCGGATCAATAAGTCTAACTTGTTATTTAAGTGTCTAAATTTTTTTAGAAAGTTTATCATGATTAATCTGATTAACCTTTTAAAAGAAATCTATCCATTCCTAAATGGGTGGTAAATTTGTTCAGCTTAATGGAGGAGTTTTATAAAGGAAATAGACCAATGAGAGTTAATCACTTAAATGACTCAGGGGAGGGGTGAAATTGTTGTGTGTTGTTTTCAGTTTACTTTAGGTTCCTATTGATGAAGATCACAAAGTAGTGATGGGCGATACTAAGTTCAGCGATATTCGATACCAGTATCGAATATTAAGAGTTTATTCGATACCTGTCGGTATCGGTACTCGATACTACGGTATTCGATACTTGGAAAAATGAGATAACAATTCAAAAAAAGTAGCAAAACACCAAGTTGCATTGAATATTTCACCATTGCAAGTTTATTTTCATCATATTTACATTTCGGTTTTATTCGGGAACATACAAAATTATTAATTCAAAATATCTCAAGGATCAAAGAGAACATTTTGTGAAAACTGCGACAAAAAAGTTAGCTGTTCTAGCCTTTTAGGCGCTAATCTATTTCTTTTTTTGGTCATGATTCCACCAGCTTTAGAAAACAGACGCTCTGATGGGACAGACGTAGCAAGTTTGCATTTGGACAAGTTTGATTTCAGGGTTTATATTAGCAATCACTGACCAATCAATGCAATGGCTTAAAGTATTGTACTGTTGGTGACTCATGATGACGTAACTGGTTCTTATCTTGCTGCAGCAGAGACCAATCACACCTCGACATTTTGGTTGCAATAATCAAAACTTTATTGTTTTTATTTGCAAGTTTGCATCTTCATTGGCTGTTTTTGGTATCGAATGGTATCGAATACGAAAATTCCGACAGTATCGAAGAGTATCGAATATTATAAATATTCGGTACTCTGGGATTCGAAACTCACAAATATTCGATACCCAATACTCGATACCAAAGTATCGCCCATCACTATCACAAAGTGTGATCGAAAAAAGCTTTTCTAGGGTTTATTTGTTCATTTTATTGTGGACTAAGTGGTTATTTCGATTTTCGTTCTATGGTTCTTTGTTTTTCCAAATTTTTTTCTTACTTTTTATATGAAAACTGTTTAATTTAAAACTATACAACTTAAAGAGAAAATTATAATGAAATTAATATATTCTTCAAACATATAATACATGTAATTACAAAGGATAAAAAGGCAGTTAAAATTCCGCGACTGGACATGAACCAGGAACCACGCCTTAAAATTATACCGACTAAACTAAAATAATAGGGACAAACTTCAGAAAAGGAACAAAAAATCTCATAAGAACAATATGTCCAGAAATAGACAGTTTGTCTGTAATAGAGCAATCAGCACACGTCCACCATTACAGCGCCCATCCCAAGCCCTACTCTAAGGCCAATTGAGACCTCCATCGCTGACACTGGGCTCGTCCCCGGCTGTAATGAACAACGTTTAGTGATTCAGAAAGCGCTGTCTGTCGGGATAATTTTCTTGGTATAATCGCGCGACCTCTCGACCATTCCCATGTGCTTCTCCGTAAGAGACGACCATCTCGGCTTGTTCTTGATACGAATACTGCACGACGATCACTCAAAGATAAATCTGCAACAGAAAAAAAACACTTGGGCAGACACACTCGTTGTGCAGCCCGGCAGGCCAGCCGACAAAAATCACCGTGCGTCAAGTCAATCGTAGAGCGACGGTCGACTCGGCACAGACCGCTGTGTGTGGTATCGCCCTTAGTTTGTGCGAAATGTGATGGCCGTTTCAATTGTTGGACATTGTTACAACAAAAATTAAACAATACATAACAATTAACATGTCCATCACATTTCACGCAAACTAAGGCTGGATGGACTATAGTCACTGAATATCTCTTCTTAACATCTATAACATCATAACATCTATGAGACTATCTTTGTTAAATTAATATTTTTGAAGCAAGTGTCACGTGGATTCCGACAGCATCAGCGATCCGCGAAACCAAAAGGAGCTGATGACGCGGCCAGAAGACACCAGAATGAGAGAGCCACTCCGAAAGCTTCACGTGGTAACGGAGAAGGAAGAGGACAAAAAGTGTCATGGCAGCGACAACGACGGTCGGATATGCTCGTCCGAGACGATGGGAAATGGCCCAAAGACCCGTTAAATCTCTACGAAAAGAGTGAGCGAACGTGCAAGGGAACGAGAGATGATTTTTCCTGCACGAAACGGCAGCGAGCGAGTCGCTATTAGACGGGAAAGTCCACGACGAGCGGCCGGCGAGCGTGACAAAATCTACCGTCGTCGGAAAACCAACGAAGACCTACTCCAAGTCAAACAACGAGACGAAGAGGACGCATGGCAGAATTTACTCGTTCAAGCAGTCGAGCAAGTAATCAACGAGTGGAATAACGAAACCACCACGACTACAAGCCGGGAGAGGCTTCTACCGCGAGTGGAGAATTCCCGACGCTTGAGAGCGAACAAGTTTTCCTTAGGTAGCTGTTTCTTTATTACGGTAGGACCTTAAACCTCATTCAACGTAGTACTATATTTCACTATAGTGCCTGTCTTAATATCACGATTTTGGAAGCAACAATTTAGCCCTCTCAAATTGAACTGTTTTAATGGACGTTTAAACAAGACGCCCTTGGTCTAGACGAAAGCCATTCGGTATTAGGGGTATATCCGTTTTCACTCGGCGTATACTGAGTGGCCTAGGTGGAATTATCCCTAAGTACCTAATAACTTTTCACGTATTCTAATTGGACTTGGTGTTCGCCACTTTAGTTAATGATACAATATGCTAAGCTACACATAAACGCAGCCGACCCGTTCCTTTTTAGCTTTACGAACAAACTTTTGTGCTGAGGTGCATGGAACTATCTTGTGTCGTATTCCAATTTAATAAGCTTCTATGAGCTAATGGTAGCTCTATTTTGTGCTGTAGCTGCAGTCAACCTAAATTTTATTCGGATCTCTGCGTCGTTGACAGGGGTAAGTGTGATTTGTGTGTGCGACGAAGAGGAGATTAAAGAAAAGTGCATGGTACCCTATTCCTCGTTATTATTGATGCTGTGTGTCTGCATCGCTGGTGTTTTATGGTGTTGTGAATAATAAATTAACGAAGGCCTGTGTCACCTGCAACCCTAATGAATTGGTGCGTGTTTCATCAGCTATTTAAGTACATCGGTGCTTATTCTTCGTTAGTGGTTTATAATTGTGTAGTGATAATTCAATCCCTGTCATTAGTGTCAATTATCAGGTGTGATTGATCGAAAAGTGCTGAATTGGAAAGGGGCGTATTGTGTGAATTTAGCTGGCCCTAATGTTATGTGTGTGTGTCAACTTTCCACTGCTGTGTTTGTGCCCGAATTCAGCGATTTGCAACAAGTGACGGGCGAGCCTCATTACTACGTTTCATCTCTCCAGGTGTTCCGCCACTTTAGTGCCTACAGAACTTAGCCCGCCACGGTTACGCATCTGTCTACCGATCTTCAACTACACGTCGGAGAGTGGCTTTTTCATCGCAGTTTTCTACTGCAGATTTCTACCAGACTTTGACGCTTATTTTGTCTTCCCGATCTAGCTGCAAGCGCCGAGTTAACTGGTCTCGGTGTTTGTTTGCTATCGGCTCTTACAATTCGACGATCACGTAATCTACGTTCGTCCAGCATCTTCTAGCAAAGATTTCCATATCGCAGCATCCCAGCGCTCGATTCCACTTCATCTGCAATAGTTTCTTTGTGTACGCTTTGACACCGAGTTAACTAGCCTCGTGTTCATAGCTACCGCCCTACTCCAAGCTCATATCGGCCAATAACTCTACTATCAGCTTTACTATTACTGAAACGTCCAGGGACGTATAGTTTCATCTGGGACTACTTGCCTCGTACCTTTATTGTTCAAGGCTCGGCTACAGATCATCAAATCGACAAATGAGATAAAGAACTATGTTATCTAGAACTGTGGCTATCTGGTTGTTTTTTTTTCCTTTACTTCCACTGCAACGTTTTATTTCACGTTATATGATTAATAGTACACTTAAGCTATAGTGTATATTTTTTGCATCAAATAAAAGAACTTATTTTATTTGTTTTTACGTTCCTGCTGTCTTGTCCATTACTCTGCTTAATCCACGTGACAGCAAGTCTCTTAAAAGTTATTTTTATTACGCACTTTAAACTGTTTCCTTTTAGAAGACCTTTAATATTGTTAAACTTAACTCTTTGTTTGCTTTGTCCCGTTCCTTCTTTTGTTGTTGTTCTCTTAATTTTTCTTTAATCACTAACTTTCGAAGTACTCACTAGAACAGTCAAAATTATATTAGAAAGAACCATCGTTTCGATTTAGTTCATTTATAACTAAGTTCGTTACAACTGATGGGGACTGTCACGGAATTCGAATTCCATCGCGAATTCCGATGACGCAAGCACTCGCTTTCACGCCTCGCTTTCCAATCACTGCGGGAGGAAAGCGAGGCGATATCATCAGCATCATCAGCGACATCAACACGCTCGGGCCAATCAGCAAACGAGAAGGGATTCGAGCGCGGCGTACGAGAAGAAGACGAGAGAGAAAGAAAATCGCTCGAGAGAAGTCAACAAGAAAGGCGGCCTAAAATGCGAGCTCTGAGAGAGGACGGCCAACAGCGAGAGATATTGCTTTAACATCCGTAAACTGGACGGCGAAGGAGAACCTCGACTCGCCGCGACGGAGACGGCTCGAAGACAGCGATTTACGCCGTTAGAGAAAGCCAGCGAAGCCAAGAAGGCGGATGTTTCCGAGCTCGGGCACGAGGAAAGCCAGCGGAACGAGCCGTCGTCTCAGTCCTGGATTGAAGACCCCGACAATGCTCTCCCGAGGACGACAGTGGACCGCTGTTTCACGTTAGTAAGTGCTACTTTTCTTGTGGGCGTTAATGCCAACCCAATTCGTGTGGCGTTCGCGGAACTCTTATGCCGAGAGTTACGTTATAGTGCTATCGTGAAAGGTCTATGGCCGTTCAGCCGCCAGGCTTATTTAAACCACCAGTTAGGATTCACAGTGCTATAAATTATAGTATTTATTTGTGTGCAAATTATAATGCAGCTATCCTTCTCTTTTAATGTGCGCCGATAGTGCTAAGTTTTTAAAAAGGAAGAAATTGTTAACTAAACGACGACAGCTGTGCTTACTGCGCTCGTAGCTGTTAAAGTGTTTTTGTGCTTTCTATAAACGTTTAGTTAGATAATTTGTGCGTTATATTAATTGTCATTCTTTATTTCTAAATTTTAGAGCCCAGGTGCCTTTACATTTAGAGTCTGTAAGGACTATTTTGGAGTTACATTTATTTACTGTGCGAGACGTTATATTGTGTTACGTCAGAGGGTCAATGGACACCCGTTTGTTAAGCAATATTACTGATGCTTTTGTTTTTGTAATAAAGTGTGTGGTTATCTTCCCGGACTTGGACATTAATGGACATAAGACAGATTTATCACGTCTAGTGGACTTTAATACTTATCATTTTAATTTGTGAAGGTATTCTGAATAATTATTCCCCATTCATGTCAAATTGAAACGAGTTCGGCTCGTATGTAATGTTTGCTTTTAGCGTTTGTTATCTTTGTTCTCTGAACAAGCATCTTATTTAATGTGCAATTAATTATATAGTTTTGGGATTTTGCTATTGATTTATTTGACGCTAGTAGCCTGAATTTCTTACTCATTTTCATTATAAAGTGATGTCAAGCTAAGATTATACATGCATTAAGAGTTTGTATTTTGTATTGCTCATATGATATCGGAGAGAGTCCGATTTATTTACGTCCTGTGCTATTAGCTGTAGTCTGCTTATGGTTTAAGCATTTGTTGGTGGATAATAATAGTTATAAGCCATTTATGAAATTTATGGGGGGGGGGGGGGATTCTAGAAATTTTGGCGTCGACTACAAAGCTCATTTTGCGCCTTTTACACAAGTTATAACAGTATGCAGCCCGGGACAAACACAAACATCCATGCCCACGGCGGGATTCGAACCCGCGGCCGGGCGGACTCGAGAACTAGAAAGACTACGCCCTAGCCTCTCGGCCACCTGGCCGGCTGAAATTTATGGATAAGATGGTTATGCCTAATAGCTATTAAGGATTATAGCATTTGTTTATCATTATTCAGTTTTGTTATTGTGGTACTATAACAAGTGTTTATTTACCTTTTTATTTTAGTTCTGGTTTTACCAGATCATATTTATTTCTTTATTTATTTTGACTTATAATAAACAATCTTTATTTTCAATTTTCAATCCGAGTGCTGTTACATGTTCTTCAATTTCCACTGCGTACACTCTCATTGTTATTAATAGTTACATGTGACAGGGACCAAGTGTTTCTTTTTTTTTTTCAATCGAAGCTAGCTAAGCGTTAACAGGAGAGGAGGGGGTAAGGACGTAACAAAGATGGGTGGTTTAGATATCCAAAGGTGTGTGTTAATTTTGGTTGGTCTGCTAATCTTACACTCTATATTCTACCAATAGGGATCTTCACCATCTCGTCACCAAAATTTTCTTCCGCCTTTGCACAAACGCATCGTGGTCCAGGTCTTTTAAATACTCATCGCCGCATCGCCAAATATCATCCAAAGAAACGGTCTTCGGACAGGAGAAACTCTTCATCATAAGTCTTTTCCTTTCTTGACTTCATAAGGTCGAAACACCACACAGTGGGGCAAAATGCTCAGAAAGTTGGCATTATATCAAACAATGAAATAGCATATAGCCATTCGTGTCTATTATTTTTCAGTAAACCACTGTCCTATGCATAATAAAGTCATTTTACTATCGGAAGTGTAGCGCATATTTGTGCCAGGGTGCTTAATTGAAGCGAGTTAGCTGTTGACGTTGCCCCACTGTGAGTTGAAATTGTTGATATGGAAACTTCAAGTTCAGGTATATAGTGATGTTTTTATTAATTTTACACTACTAGATAATTGTATTTTATTGTTTGAAACAGTTGTAGAAGATAGTGACTGATACAATGTTTAAAATGTCATAGGAAACATCACGGGCAATAGTTATATTTTAAGGCAGATCAAGATTTCATTTTTGGTTTTTCGTAATGTGTATTCATTGTATATTATAAATTCATTTGGTTTTTTCCCTGCTCATATTTGCTCTTTTTTCACCGCGTTCAATTAAAGATTAATGCTGACAAAAAAAATCATGCTTACTTTCCATCCAAAGAAGCCCAAACCTAATCTTAACTTCCCCTAATCATAGCAAGAGAACATTACAATGTCGCATTCCCCTACCCCCCCTATGTTACTAAATATAGATGTGATTTCAAAAACTCAACAGGGGTTGGCGAACACAAGAGTTCGAGACCGATATTTTCAGGAATTGATCACCCACTAACTGCCAATGAAAGCATTCCTTTATTCCTCTAAAAAAAAACAAAAAAAAAACAACAATATAACCAACATTCAACACTCAAATACGACTCCAATCAGTATGCAAATTTAACATTGGTTTGCATAATGACTATAGTCCCAATAAGCAACATCTACCAAATTACATAACTCAACTGACATAAGGTAAATTACACCCCAAGCATATCCGGAATTAATTCGCGCTGGCCAGTGTCTGATCACCCACTAGTTGACCCGTACAAATATTCCAATTTTCTTTTGTACACCAGAAGGCGCCACGTCCCTCCTTTTTTTAGGGCAGAGCAGGGGAGAAGGACTGTAACCCCTCTTGGGCACAACTAATAGGTGATACAATGACTACAGTGGAATTCTGTGTCATCGCACTACATGCCATACGTGCGTGGCTAATTCCACTCTAATAAACTTAATACTTATGGTCTATTTATACTAGTGGGAGTAACAAACTATTTACACCATCCAAAATAAATACAAGCAATTCTTCATTACTTTGATCTAACATGTGGATCGAGCTCAAGCTAAACTGTTGTGTCCGTAGCACGATCTAACTCTAACATCACTATTTCTTGTCACGACGGCTCGGTATGACGATGTGGATAAAACCCATGGTCATTACAGTTACTCTAACAAGACAGGCTCACCGTTAAATGTTCGGACTCCTTACTGCGACAAAGCATGCGTGGATATCGTCAGGGCTCTCCAGAATCGCTTACTCATTACGTTTTCGGGCGCTCCTATCCACATCGGACTTAGGCTACATGACGACTGCGTTACGGGCATCTCCATATAACAAACAAATTACGATAAAAGCAGTGCTTTAGAGCAATAAAGTTTTATGCGAATGTTAATACTTATCGTAGGTGTTATCCTCGTTGGCTGGAACCATTATCCATCCACACGTCCGATACTCTTGCATTTTCGAACACGTTCGGGCTGGTCATCCATGACGGGGTAAGCGTGATGCAGACGATTAAAATTACTTCTACTTCACCACAGTGACTTCCATCTCCATCTCGCTTACATCAAAACAGCATTTTATCAAGGTCACAGAGAATTATTTCCATATTAAGCTTAACATATTTCAATTAACTCTGTCGAACGAACGCTCCCGACTACATCGCAAGACAACACGCTCATAACCACAACAACAACACACACACACCACGCGGTAACAATCTTTTTTTAGAAACATGACAAATTCTCCGAAAACGTTACAACAATACTCTCCCAACAACGACTCATTATACAGCATGAACATTTAATTTTCTCCTTAATAAAACATCAATAACGCAATACCACTTACTATAACGAATTACTCCCGTATAACAACGAAACCACAGTACACCTATAATTTAATTTCTTAATACAAAATGATCACACTCAACCTGACACACGTAACTCACACTTAAGGGACGTCACAACAAAATAAACAAATTCAACACCTTCCAAAAGAAGCAGTAGTGTTGCTAAATTCTCCAACCACACAAGATTGCTATGGTGGTGCTGGTGATAGTGGTGATGATGCAGTTGCTGACGATGATGATAATTTTGACAGTGAGGAAGATGTATCTTCGGATTCTGAAGATGAAATATATTTTTAAAGGTTACTACAATCAAATGAGAGAGGACCAATAACGACACTGCAAAAACCGGAAAGTTCGCTTTTTCCAGATTTGCAGACGACATTTTAAATCAAAAACACAACTTTGACAAGAAGGACTTCTAAATTCTACCAACACAAGTAACCCAAGAATACTGAATTTACTGGAATCACTGGAAATAGCCAATGAAGATAAAGACAAGTTACTAAACACAGATGCTGGACCACTAAATGTTACGGATTGGCTACGCATATGTGGACATTTAACTAGGAAGAAAAAAGTGACGACAATAGCTATTGTAAAGGACACTTAGTTATACAAGGACAAATCAGGATAAGAGATATTTGTTTGTTTTATCCTAATTGGTTATTCTGTAAGAATGTTTACTATACAAACCCTGTGTTAACTTGCTTCTAGATCAAATATACATTCTATCTATGATGTAAGCTTCCAACCATATACATTTTTAGTGATCAACAAATATAAATTCATGGAAGACCGCTTGGGTTGTTTAGGCTTCTTGACTACCTCAGTGTATTTCATTTGGAGTTTACTCTGGTTATATGAGCTTTGTGAAAGCGCTGCTTTCGTCCCATCCTAACAAATGTACACTTCACTGTTCGATTGTCGATTGCTTCTAGATCAGGACGGACTAGCTCTTCAAGGTATCACCTCTACTCCCTTTTCAGGTATCATTTCATTACTCTTATTTCACGGTGCGCCCTTTTCAGGACGATATTCACCTTCTGTTACGTCTTATTAATATTCCCGTAAACCTGGAATTAATATTCCCGTAAACCTGGAATTAATATTCCCGTAAACCAGTACATCAAGACGCTCATTATCCTTCTGGGTCCCTGTCGTTGGGATTAATTTCCTCGCAAACCTAACTAAGGACATCTTTTCATATCATCTATTATTATTCTAATCATTCATGAGTGGGTCCCTGGCGTAGAATTAATTTTCTCGCAAACCTGACTTGTTCTTTTTTTCTTAAAGCTAGGTGCGCCCTTCTTAGGACGGCTTCTTTAGCACACACTTAGCTACGAGGTTATTCTCCCCCCCCCCCCGTGGTTCTATACAACTATATTTTAAGAATACGATGGCTTCGTCCAAAGTAGCAAAGCTGAAGTCGGCAACGGTTTTTTTGCTGGCGCCTGACGGTAAAAGTGTGTCCTGCGAAAGGGCCTACAGGGATGCTTGTTTGGATCCTAGGTTTGCTGCATTTGACCTAGTATTTAATGAAATGCTGGAATCTCTCAGGAATGACATAAACACCAAGTACAATGCACTGGAGGCGAAGGCCGATTCCTTACGAACAAGTTTTGATAAAAAATTCAATGGAATCAACACGAAAATTCAAAACTCTCGAACAGACGTCATCAACAAGATAAATGATTTTAGAACAGCCTTTGAAAAATGTTCCGGGACTCCAAAGGCGGGAAACTCCAAAGAAGAAAATAAGGTAAGAGAAAATTTTCAACCTATCTCCATTGATAACAAAGTGCATGGACTGGAGTCCATGGAAACAAATGATGAACATGACTGTTCGGCAAACTGGAGTCCATGGAAACAAAAGAAGCCATTCCGACGGAAGTGATGGAGAAGTGGAAGACAGTGCCTGGCCAGTTGTTCGTAACAAAAAACCCAGAAGGGGGACGAGGAAAGAAAATTCCCAGATTAAGGTAAGTGAAAAGAAAGCAATTTATATTCCCCCTATTATCATTAAACATCACGGAAAACAGATTAAGGAAGTGCTAAATGAGATTAAAAATCACGTAACGTTAGATAAGATTACTGCACATACCGGACGCTCAGACACGATCAAGATAAAATGCCATGATGAGGAAACGCACAAAGCCCTCGTGTCAGGAATCAAAATGAATGGTGTGCTTAAAATCCAGCATATTAGCTCAAGTCTGAGAAGGCTGTTAAAATACGTTGTCCGTAATGTGGATACAACCTATGAAATGGAAGATTTTTGCGCAGACCTTAGAAACGCTAACTACTTCCCGGATAAGGCAGTTAGACTCAAAAAAGCAAATGGTGCAGTTGAGATGCCAATGGTCCTAGTCCTCCTACAAAATACTGAGCACAATAAATCTTTCGTAAACTTAAAGCGCATTGGTTCACTTGCTGTAACTGTTGAATTGTTTAGGGGCAACAAGAAGCCCTTACAATGTTACAATTGCTTACGTTTTGGGCACGTGTCCCAGGGCTGCATCGAATCACCGCGTTGCAACAAGTGCGCGGGCGACCATCAATCAAGGGACTGCGCCAATATAAAAGGTAAAGATCCTCCTAAATGTATTCGATGTGAAGGCCAGCACACATCGAGTTATACTAAGTGTCCCAAATACCCACAAGTTAAAAGGAATAGAACTTCCAAAGTAGCTGAAGGAAGAACTTTTGCTGCGGTTGCTTCTGCTTCTATAGGTAAGGGAGTCGCTGACCACGACGAATTGGTTAAAATTCAAAGGTATCTGGGTAACCTAATGAATATGTTAAAAGATAGTGGCAAAGTGTTGCCGCAGAACACTCATACAGAGACAAGGCAATTATCATGGATAGACATCCCTACAAAGTTATAAATCAAGGTAAGCTACGTTGCACTATATGGAATGCACACTGGAACTCCAGATGCAATAATCAAAGTGGCTTGGTACTTTATAGGTAGATGGTAGATCAGATAGACACTTCCGTTATTTGGCCCTCTTGAAGATACATACTACTGTGACCACTTACCCGCTAGTGACATACTCGACATTGCTGTTCTCAAGGGGTTTTTCAAACCCTACAGTATTTTTACAGTAAATGCCTTATCATCTGATCACCTACCAGTTGCACTAAATTTTGAGGGAATAAATATCGACCTGAGAATAAATCTTCGTTATAAGCAGGACTGGAAATTTTTTAGAGAACTTATGAACGACAGTAACATTCCCTATCAGGATCCCGCCACCAGCAGTGCATTGACGAAAATATCAAGAAAGTCACTCATTCCATCAAGATGGCTACAAATGCAAGTGCTACTCCAGTGAATTGCAAGCGGCCAGACCATCTGGAACTTCCTCCCTCCATCAGGCAACTCATCCACGAAAAAAACACCTTCAGAAGACTTTGGCAGCGTACCAGGTTTCTCCACTTCAAGACGAAGTACAACAGGCTATCCCGCAAGGTAAGTGAGCAGATTAAGGATTTAAGGAATCAAAGATGGAACGACCAAGTTAAAAGCCTGTCCGTCTAGGATAACTCTCTCTGGAGTATGGTAAGGGCCCTTAAAAGCAACAGGACTATTGTTCTCCCTCCTTTGCTTACAGAGGGTGGCGATTTCGTTAGCAATGACCAGGACAAAGCACAAATTATCGCCGATTCACTGAAGAGCCAATTCTCTACGCCCAAAGAGGATGATCCGGTCAATATTACTCGTGAGGTCAAAGACGTGTGCGATAGGTATGGTCACACACAGAGCGCTCTTGGCTCTCCCGATGTCATTGGCACCTCTGAGATATTGGACATCAGTAAGCGCCTGAAAAGCAAAAATGCAGCCGGCATCGACACCATTGCCAACAGCCAACAGTTCTCTCAAGAATTTGCTTCCCAGTGTTATCTGCATCATCACCAAGGTCATGAATGACTGCTGGCTTAGCGGCCATTTCCCTAGTGCCTGGAAGGACTCAGTCATCATCACCATTCCTAAACCTGGACTGGATCCTGCTCTTCCCACAAGTTATAGGCCCATTAGCTGGCTACCCATGCTTTCCAAGGTCTTTGAGCGCATTATACTCAAGAGGTTCAACGAGTACTGCGAGGCAAACAACCTCATTCGTAGTGAGCAATTTGGCTTCCGTCCAGGTCACTCTTGTCAGCTTCAGTTATGGAGGCTCGTTGCTGATTTAAACGGTCCTCTCAACCTCTCTATGTTTGATGGTCTCGTTTTCCTCGATGTCCAAAAGGCCTTTCACCAAGTCTGGCATGATGGGCTCATTTACAAAATGATTACCTACGGGTTCCCTGACGATCTAATTGCTCTGGTTCGCTCCTTCCTGTCAAAGAGGACTTTTCGTGTTAAAGTTGGGGACTGCTTGTCTGAACCCTGCGATGTAAATGCTGTTGAACCCCAAGGCTCTGTCTTGGGGCCAGCCTTATTCAACTTCTTTATCCATGACCTTCCCAAGTTTGCAAAGTGTAATCTTTACTTATTTGCTGACGACGGGTCCATCATGACCTGGGCACGAAACCCAGCACATGTCATCACTCAAACATCACGAGGAGGCGTACGATTTGATAATGAAGAAGGAGTGGAGGGCTTCGTGCCCAATTGGCTACTGACCAAGCTTCTTCGTTTTATGGTGATGGCACCAAAAACCTAGTAATACACTGGGAAAAATCTGCTTTCAAAGCAACTTATATAGAAAAGTGATATGCACTTGATTTTTTTTAAACAGCAAGTGAAAAAGTTAAAAAAAGGTCTCGTTTATATTGATCCACCCTCGCAAAATCGAAATGCGTCGGCTGCAATAAACTTAAGTTACTGGTATATCTGGACCCTCTTCTGTTTATTTTATTCTACATTCACAACTACATGGCCTCAATTAGAAAAATGTGTCTAGGAGAGTTTTTTTTGAAAAATAGTAAAGAAAATTGCACCCCCTGGACTTAGTGGTTATAGTTATAGTGGGTGACGAGCCCCCGGTTCAGTAACGATAATAATTGCTCATAAGAAAGGCGATAGCTCAATTTTATTCGTTGGAAATAATTGTAATAAGAACGACTGAAAGTTTTGAATAGTACAAGGTCTTTATAATTAAAGTTCCATTTTGACATGGCCATAAAAAGAACTACTGGACCAAAAGCTATAATACTTGGTAATATTATACAAGAGGGCATGGGAGATTCATACCCACCAAAAAAAAAATTAGTTCAAAAAGTCACAACCAGCATGGAATGACGCTCTGTGCAATATTTGTATACGAAATTAGACACGAAGACACAGGTTAACAAGTCTTTAATCGTTTACTAAAATTAGTTATATGTTGAATGTGGCCTTCACCATTTACTGAAAGCAGGTTACACCGGATTACTGCGTTCTCAACTGTAGCTCGTAGCATTTCAGGAGGAATGTTGCGCACCTGTCGGCGTATCGCATCTTTCAGTTCCGCCAAATTCCTGACATTATCACGATAAACAGTGGCTTTGAGGTAACCCCAGAGCCAGAAGTCACAGGGGTTGATATCTGGTGACCGGGGTAGCCAAGAAAGGGGGACGTTTCGGCCTATAACCCGTTCACCTGTGAAATGTTGCTGAAGTAACTGTTTGACACATGTACCAATATGAGGTGGAGCCCCATCCTGCATAAAAATCGTTGTGTCTAAAATGCCACGTTGCTAATGTTCTGGTATCAAAAAACTTCTTAGCATCGACGCCATGCGAGCAGCAGTCACAGTGCATGTCACGAGTCCATCTCTCGACTGCTCTTCAAAAAAATACGGTCCAATTATGACATTTGCTGTCATACCACACTATACGGTAACTTTAGGAGAATGCAATGGAATTTGGTGGAGAACATGAGGGGGACTGGTGGCCCAAATTCTGCAGTTATGGGTGTTGAATCCCCATTCAGGTAAAAATGGGCCTCGTCCGTCCACAAAATGTCCCATGGCCAATGCTCGTCCACCTCCATACGTGCAAGGAATTCCAATGCGAAGGTTTCTCTACGAGAAAAATCGTTAGGTTCGAGTTGTAGGACAAGGTGGATTTTGTACGGGTAGTACCGCAGCACTTTACGTACGATCTTGTACACCTTACTCAGTGGTAAGTCCATTCGGCGTGCAACAGCACTTACGCTGCACGCCCCTTGTGAGGTTTCCATTTTTGCTTCCTCTACGGCTACTGAAACAGCCTCCACGGTTGCCTCAGAGACGGGTTTCCTTCCTCGGCCAGGGGCTACCGATAACAAACTTGTGGCTTCAAACTTTGTCATCATCTTCTTCAAACTCTGGGTGTCATTGGCCCCCGACGTACATGTATTCGTCGAATGGTACGATAATGTTGCAAAGCCTGCCGTACATTGCTATTGCATTCATAATAACATTTAACCAGAAACGCACAGTCTTGCATGGTAACAGGCATCGTCGACTAGTAACAAATGAGGCGTACTGACAACGAGGCTCCCTTTTTTATTTCTGAAAACCAAATGATGTAAAGCGCATGTGCATAAACCACATTGTTAACCTGGGTCTTTGTGTCTAATTTCGTATACGAATATTGCATAGAGCGCCATTCCATCCTGGTGGTGACCTTTTGAACTATTTTTTTTGGTGAGTATGAATTTCCTATGCCCTCTTGTATAATATTACCAAGTATTATAGCTTTTGGTCCAGTAGTTTTTTTTTATGGCCATGTCAAAAGGGACCTTTAATTATAAAGACCTTGTATGTAATTCAATATATTTCTGATTATCGTCATAAAGAAATTACACAATATACGTAAGTCCTTCTAGGTGTTACGATCTCACACAGTCGCAGAATTCTTAGCTCAATATAGCCAACTAGCTGATATACCCGGCGTTGCTCGGACTCCTTTTTGATGAAATTTTGCAATATCTGAACGTGAATATACAGTGAAAATGAATACATGAAAAAAGGTTAGAATTAATACAGTAAAAATCATATTGAAAAACCGAAAAGAATTCTTTTAAAATGCTCCCAATACATGGCGCTCTCTACCTATGGCCTTCTAGCAGTTTTACCATAGATTAAAGAAAACATGTTTTCTCTATTTTCTTAAATCTACATATGTGTAGAATAATGCGCGTGGTTTCGAAAGAGGAAGGAATAGAATGAAAATAAAACAATACTTTGATCTGACGTTTCTTCAGCCCTGGCTGTGGTTGTATTCTCCTATTTCGCTCGCCACATGCTTGTAGTTTGGAAGAGCTTGTGGCAACATGTAGGCTTTGTTTTACCACAGTCGCCCCATGGGAATTTGAAATGTCTATGGTAAATGCCCTTATTTAAAAAAAGTATCGTTCATTACTGCAGATGGACTTATTCTGAACTTGCTAATAATCGATATAAAATAAGAAATCATAAAAAATTGACTTTAAAATAATCATTTGTTCATCTAAATATTCAACAATTCCAAAATTCCTCGCGAATGACGTTTCTAGCCTAAAAAATTTCTTGACAACCTAATCATACTTTAGACGTGAACTCGCCCTAATGTGCTGAACTTCGACGATACAATGGATACCCATATTCACCCGTTATACTTTGTTCTAACCAGAGTGCTAGGATAGCTTTTAGAGCAATGGCTATCTTGCATGCAAGGAGAGTTTCGATTTAACGCATCTACTCCGATGCAACTACATTAACCCGGTCGTTGGCCACTTGGTGAAAATTTCTCTTCATCTCGTGCTCGATAGCCGGCTTCAGTTCCTTCTATGAGGCTTGTTTTTTTTCTTCATGAATGTACATGATCGTTTGTTTCTAATAAATAATATTTGATTAATTTTCCATTTTCTGATAATATTATTTATTAGACTTATCTTATTCCATTTTTCCATCGTTTGTGTTTGTGTGCTCTGCAATTCCAACAATCTGAGGTGGGTTATTCACTGATTGATAATTTATTGTTGCATTCGCACTATGCTCTCAATATCTTGAAGCCAAACTTGGGCATTCATCACTTGAAGCAAAACAGTGCGTAGGTGAAACCGATACAGCGCCGAAAGGGACTGCTTTCTCTGCCGCCTTTCCACTATTTCTCATTTACAATCACAAATAGACAACCGATGTTCTAGATATAGACAGTGGCGGGTTTAACGGTAGGCGGACTAAGCGGCCGCGTGGGGTCTCGGGATGCGAATGTTATAAAAAATAGACCATACGACCCCGAATGTTATAAAAAACAGACAAACTTATCGTTTAACAGGTAATTAATGAAGTAATTGAAAGTAAGTTAATTTATTTTATGGAAGGAAGCTTTAATTATTCAAATCAAATAGCAGTAAATTTTGAGGGCTCCAAAATTGAGGTTCTTAACTTCAGTTTAAGGGGCCCAAAATTTTTACCGCTTGGGGCATCCGCCTAACTTGAGCCGTCCTTATTATCATTACTCTCCTTAAAACTTAAAGCCTCCTTAAAGCAAGCATTTAATATCTGCCCTTGTTGATGCAACCTAGAAATACAAACAGCCAATTGTTGATAAGAAAACAACTTGCCGATTGTTGGCCCAAACTTTGCCTTGCTTTGTTGGTCCGTGCATATTGTTGGTGAGATATCTCCTATTTTTTCGATATTGTTGCCATCTGAATATCGATTAGAAGAACGTAGGAGGCCAACGGGAGATCGGACGCGAACGGGACCTAGCCTAAGACACTCCCCGGGTCTTCGAGGTCCGCTATGCAAAATTTCAGTCTCGGGGTTGCCCGGTTCAGAAGTTATGGAGTAACAAATAATCAAACAAACAATTTTTTTTCATTGTGCTCTTGAAACAATGCATTCCAGCTTCCTCAGCTTTTCTTATAATCCTCGTACAAATTAGCGTCTTACAGAGAAGTCGAAGTCATCCTTCCTTCACGAAGCTCACTAAGATCTCAGTCATAATAAACGTCTAAATACAAGTGTACATACGAACTTTGCTCACAGCAAGAAGGAAAAGGCGAAAATTTTATCAAGTTCTCAAAACATCAATGACTGAAGGTGATCAACTCACCGGCGGTCAGAAAAAAATGATTTCTGCTCATATCCGTTGTCCACTGGGGCTAATATATCAAGACGAATCAATCCAATTTTTGGAATCGTTTCTAGCGCTCTATGTTCCATCTGGATTTCGTCCCTTGTCTATTTATTGTTCCATTCTCGTTAATACCGGCAATAGGGCCGACTTGCTTCTCAAAAGGAAGGGTTTCTATCCACCACCCGAAACAGAGCACGTTTTGGAGGTCGCCCGGAACGTTTTGCTGTTGTTGTTGTGCCTGTTTGTTCGTATTTGTGCAATGCATCGTGCATATGGAGCGAGGTTGCCCAGTCAGGCAGTAATCCTCCTGTGATCCTGAGTGATCACTTACTGTCTCATTACTAAGGGCTGCTAGCCCATTTCTCTTGTATCCAATTAGGTTGAATTCCGAAGACCAAAAAACAAACGTCTATATTCGTCGTAAATAAACGTCTGTAAAAAGACATTGTTAATCGTATTTCTACCAGTAATAAGCCCTAGATTATGACTTCCTATGATCATGTACAATGTATGAAGTTTCAGTGCACAGGCTTTCTTTCTAGGAGGTGTTACAAAAAAACTCGCAGCTGATGGTGGATGCCGTGCATTGTTACGTTTTTCAAGATCACAACAATTATATGACAGATAAATTAACAAAATTCAGTATAAGGAGGAATGACAAAATATAATAAGTAATGAATTCATTCAATGCATCGGGACGATAGCCCGAAGGTCCCTGGTTCTAGTCCAGATGTTGAATTTTCTTGCCTATTTTTCTGTATTTATTTATTATTTCAATTATACTCGTTAGACACATTATTATCCTTTTGGTGTTTATTAGCAACTTACTTAATTACAGTATTTTTGTCTCTTTCTAGCTATGCGTATACGGGTCGTCCCGTGGTGGTAACGGACGGGACGAAGAATTGGACGGCGCCATCCGTCTTCAGCTTCGCCTTCTTCAAGAGCATCTACTCCGAAGGCACTTCCGCTTCCCTCGACAACTTCCGGCATGACTGTCAATTTTTCCCTTATCAGACGGAGTTTCGAAGCCTGGCTGAAGTATTTCGAATGAGTGAAGAAAGGTCCCAATTGAAAGGTGGATCGACGCCTTGGTACATTGGATGGTGAGTACATTACATTTGGATTATACATTGAATATTAATTGCTCCTCATCGACTGACTAATTACGATCGACAAATTTCCATTTATTTGGGGCCGTAATTAGATCATAATAGTCGGCCAAAAAATCTAATTTAAAAGTTGTCGGTAATGTTTTCGTTCACCCCAAGTCAAAAAAATTTATTCATAAAAAGTTCACTTAAAAACTCATGATTCAAGAACATATATTTAAATTTTGCAAAAGAATATCTCTTTATGTACATAAACAAATTTTTTTGTGCAGCTAATTCCTCCGATATGGCAAACAACAGAACCAAATAAAATTAACACACTCTCAGACAGTTCCTTAACCTATGCCTTGAAGTATTCTTATGACAATTGGTTAAGCTTTTTAAGAGATATTCATTTTTATCTATAGCATTCATATAAGCGAAAATAAATTCGCCATGCACGAATTCTTATCATCGAGAAGAACAATTTTTGTAAATAACTTGATGGGCTCTGATTAGCTATTTGGCAGTTGTTGAGGTTTTTATTTAAAAAAAACGTTAAAAATTTGCCCATATCCAAATACTAGAGTAGGTACCCGGCTTCGCTCTGGTTGGTTAATATTTATGATTTTCTGTCCCACACATAATAAAATTCATATAAATACCAAATCTGATTGGAGAATCAAAAACCTTAATATCCTTGTATACAAAATCCATTTAACCCAATTCATCACAGATCGCTCATAACTTATCAGCGTTATTTTCTAAAAAATCCCGTTACATGAAAAACGTGTCGGTTTTTTTTACTCATAAATCCCATGCAAGCCACTGAAAATTATTAACGTCCGGTAAAACCCTATTCACCCCTAAGTTATTCCCAGAAAAAAAAAACAGACTATCCAGTAACTCTTGTAGAACTATGGCGCGTGCCCGAACTTCCGAGTTTCAACGCGGACTCGTCATAGAATGCCATTTGTGTAATCTTTCTGTACGAGACATCCCAAAATCGATTGTAGCGTATGTTATCAATAGATGGAAACAAGAGGGCGCAACAACAGTAAAAGAACATCCTGGACGACTGCAGAAACTAACACAACGTGACAAATGATGCATGGTACGACATGTCAAGAAGTATCGCACTTTCTCTGTCGCTTCGCTCGCTGAAGAGATTGTAAATGCATCAGTCCGTTGGTTCTTGTATCTAGTACAGGTACTATGAACACCTCTGTGTGCCTCGACGTTCTGGATAATTCGAACCTGCTACACTGTGGCAATATTATGGAAGTGACGGTTGTTTGTTTCAACAGAATTGAGCTCCATGTCGTACTTCAAAGCGCGTGCAGGAAAATGAGGTGAATTTGTTTGACTGGCTTACTCATACGAAATAAAGAAATTAAACTGGAGCTAATTCCAAAACTGATACTAATTTTTCCATCCATTTTCTATTTTCTAATTAATATCATTTGGCTTAATCAGAGCCCCGATCTCAATCCGATCGATCACTTATGGAATGAACTGGAGCGAGGGGTACGAAAACGCAAGTCACATCTTTCTTCGCAACAATCTCTTTTAACAGCCTTGCAAGAGGAATGGGGAGCCATTCTTGCCCAGACTTATAGACAACTTGTGGAAAGTATGCCTCGACGTATTGCCTCTGTAATACTAGCAAAGGGAGAGCCTACCTGTTACTAAATAAAATAATAAAGCAATTTTTCTTTAAAAAAACATATCGTGACCAAATAATTTTGTCTATATAGTGAGTGTTAAAGCATCATGTAAAGTTTGACGCCCGTTGGTTTTGTGGTTGTAGAGATTATCGCGAACATGCATACAGATGGAGAGGCGCGCGCATGCAATAACACAGACGTTGTAGCGTGCCTTTACTTAAGCACGTATAGGTTAAGCGCAGTGGTAGGTGAACTAGGGGTGGGTAGCGATTAACTCCCCCAAAAAAAAAACAACAAAAAAAAAAAACGGGATAAGACCCGACAAGAATTTATTAATGTACTTACTTGTATTTAGATAATAACGGCAGACTAACTAAACCCCAAGAAAAAAAATCTCTCTTCCAATTAATTTTAAGGAACCTCCCTTCCTGATAATTTCCAGTATTAATCAATTTTAGTCTGCTAAACGTGAAAAAATGGAAGGAAAGATTACAAACGAAAATTGTTATTTTTATTGCTTTTTACAAAAAAATATCTAGATACACAGAACAATTATAAGTAAGTTAACGAGTTCTCAAGATGATAATGGCAAACTTCAGAGCCCAGAAAGCAGGATCGAGGGACCTTGTTAAATTCCAACGGTTCATAGAATGGAAAACTGGGTTATGACTTGGTTCGTTGACGCAATTACGTTTGGAAATAGGAGAAGTAAAAAAAGTCACTTGTAACGCATTCTTACTAAGTGGCAAAAAAATCTTCAGAAGGAAAAATAAATTAAAAACATAGATTAAATTGTATAAAAGAAAGTTCATATTAAAATTAGAAAATAGTCCATTCAAATTAAAAAGATACAAAGCGGATGATCTTGGCTCATTCAAAGGCCAGTTGCAGCAGGGTAAAACACTATTTTCTGAACAAAATAATTTGGAATTAGTTAAGCCAAATAAGTTCTGAAAAATAAAAAACGGAATGTAAGTCCTGAAAAATAAAAAACACAAAAAAAAACAAGAAAAACAAAGCGCAAAATGATAAAGGAACTTAAAAAAATACTAAATATTCATTAAAATATGATTAATGGCAAAAGAGAAAATGATTGACGGAAGACGACATGTCAAAAAAAAACGCTACAAGAGGTCTAAAGACGAAAAAAAAATGAATAGGAAGAGGAAGGGAAAGTGGCCAGTCAGGAAGGCGTAAAATAATGAAAGGGAACAGGTAACGGGACAAAACAAAAGGGCAGGGTAAAAGGAAAAATACTGGTAAAGAAAGGCAGGACGACTATACACTCAGAACAAGATTGAGGCTGAAAAAGAAAATAAAACACCTTAGCATGACTTTTTAATGAAAAGACAACAAAAATAACAATAACTGCCGGATAACTTCATGTTGCGATTGCATGGGCCAGAAACTCCGGAGGATGAACGAGGAGTCAGTGGTACAGACCAGACGAAACCACAGGAGCGTGCATGAGCACTAATAGAAACTGACGCATCAGTCCGGACCAGTTTCTTGGCCATAAGTTCACCATTGGAAACTAGCGAGAAATGATAAACATGAGGCGCAGGCTACGTAGCGTAGCGTGAACATCCTCTACGGAAGGCAGTCTACTAGTCTGTAGCAGTTCCACTCGATTACGCAGACCTTTACGCCATATCTTTTAAAAATCGAACAAGGGCTTACCATGAGCCATCCCGGAAAATTTTCAACCAATGTCAAATCCTCGGAAGGGAAGAGCCGCTAGAATTGCGATTCCGAGGGTGTGACATGGAAAAGGCAGAGAAGGAGAAGAGCAAACACCCCCGAGTGAAATGGATCCGCCGAGAAGAGAGCAAAGCAGAAGAAGAAAGGCCATTGGAGAATCCAGTGCGCAGAACCGGCACAGAATCCTCCAGGACCGAATAAAAAGAGGAGGACGAGGAATAGAAAAGAGACAGTGAGTGATTCCCAACCGTTGAAGAAGACGGAAACCGTAGACGACTCCGCTCATGATTCCTTAAAAGAGCACGGACCCCGAACTGGCCGCCGGAGGAGAAGTGGGAAGCCGATTGAAAGTAAAATAAAAGTTTCCAAATATCGTTGAGTAAGGGGTCCATAGTGCTGTTTCTATCGATAAAATTGGTAGAGACTTTACAACACAACAAAGGGAGAACAGAGTTTCCGACAATTTTCCCCATTTATTCCCGGCTTTATCAAAAATACACACAATCGACAATCGACAATCGAACAGTGAAGTGTACATTCGTTAGGATGGGACGAAAGCAGCGCTTTCACAAAGCTCATCTAACCAGAATAAACTCCAAAGGAAATACACTGAGGTAGTCAAGAAGCCTAACCAACCCAAGCGGTCTTCCATATTATACAAAAAAGAAAATAAGATTGACGATTGTCAGAAACAAAAAAACAAACGAAATAAAAAAACACAAGGAGAAATAAAATTATCACATCTTCCAGTAGTCCAGGAAAGAGACGTTGCTAATATCTTCAAAATTGATGTCAAGAACGTGCCTCGGTTTACGATACTTCGTATGCCAGTTCATATTCATTGAGTTCTCCAGTATCCCTTTCACAAGCTTATTGTCGTGAGTCTTCATCTTCTGTATCATAATCAAAAGGAGATCCTGTATATATACTTACCGATATGGGCCATGTTTAAATCGAGGTGGATGGATTGGTTTTTCACCGTCCTTCTGTCCAGTTTGGCAATGGTCCTCAGGGTAACATTCTGGAATGACTGTAGTTCACTCCATCTGCTTTTACAGATAGTCGCCCACGCAGGCATGCCATAGAGGAGTATGGTCCGGATAATCGATTTGTACAGAAGTAGCTTGTTGTCAATGCTGAGGGCGCTGTTGCGACCCATAAGAGCTATGATACTGTACTTAGCCCTCTTCGCTTTGTTCAAAGCATAGGACATATGCTGGTTCCATGAGAGTCTTGAGTCAATGATAACTCCCAGGTACTTGTAGTTGTCCACCCAGTCCAGCTTCTTATTAAACAGAACAAGAGAATCTGGGGGATGCTTGAGCGGCAAAGTTGACTTTTAGTAACTGCGAGCGCAGTGCGCATTGCAGAGCAGCATCCCTCAGAGACACCCAAATGAACAACTCATTCATAGCAACTGTTTCGTATCGCTCTGCAGTGAAGCATCACTCAAAGACTCCACTCTTGACCCATTTCGCAGCATTAATGGGTCACTTATTACTATTAGAAATTAATAAAGTTTATTTATAATTCGTAGATATATTTAACAATATCAATTAATGTTATTGAAACGCTTAGTATAAGAATTTACAAAATTATTACTAATTAATAAGTGATTTAAACATTTGATATATTACAAAATATTACTAAATTGCCAAAAAAAACGTTGAGTGGGTCTTGTATCACAAAGAAATCAATGATTTTATTTGCGTAAAGTGGCGGTCCGTTAAAATCACACAAAAGAATTCCGTGTTTCATGTTTGTAAAATTACTAACAATTAAAAGGTTATTTATTTATTTGGTTAGCCTTAAATGAGCACTCATCATTTCGGCAACAAAAAAAAATTTTTGAATCAAATCTTAATTATATAAATATAGCAATGCCAAATATGGATTAAAATTAATTTTATGCAGAATAACGAGCGTTTTCGTAATGTATTTTAGAATATACGTACTTTGCTACTTCTGAGCTTAAATGAAAATGCAGGAAAGCTCGAATAATGCTTTTAAATGTTTATATTATCTCTATGATTATTTATCTTAGCTAAACAGTTTTAAAGGTTAAAAGCATATAAAAAATAGGTTAATTTTACATGGACACTTGAGGAGGCACCAACATCATCTGCCATTTTGAAGGATGGGGTTGAAGACAAAAATTGTTTTTAACTTTATTTTACTATCGACTGAGGACTTTACTTGTTTAATACTGTGCCCGCGCCACCAGAAGGCGGCTGCGTTTCCAAAATCTCTCACATAGCGCGCTAGCTGCCTTGGCCAATCCATTTTGCTAAAGGGTAGGAGTAGTATACTGCAAAGTTACTCAGGGCTTGGAAAAAGTTATTTTTGTATATGGAAATTCGTCCAAAAATGGTAAAAGGGAAAACGTTACATTCTGAAGGAAGGGACGTTGCTCTGAACGTCATTTCATATTTTGATGATGTTGCGAAAAAGAAATTACCCTATAGAAAAATGGATTGGCCAAAGCAACTAGCGCGCCATACGAGAGATTATGGAAACGCAGCCGCCTTCTCGTGGCGCGGGCACAGTAACTATGGTACATTAGATGCATCTTTAAGGGCTACAATTACATTAGAAAAATTAAAAAGTTACCTCCCCTCCCCAATAACTTAAAATTGAATTCACCATATGGAAAGTATTTGGATTAGGAATTAAAATAATTGTAAGAACATTTTATACTTTTTAAAGATGTTTGCAAGGTTTTAGCAGATTCTGCCAAAGCATTATTTTAAAATGTTAGCACGTTACATTCCTTGTTATTGGGGAGGGGAGGTAACTCTATAAATTTTCTATGTAATTTTAAATTGTTAAAGTTACTTTTGTCTTGTTGATTTTTTAGTTTATTTTTGATATTGAGTTTATTCAAATATTAAATTTATAATATTAAATTTATATCAATTTGAATTTATGGAGAAGGTTTGTTATAATCATGGATTTTTCGCTCAATTTTTATGGTTTAGTCCATTTTTAACATACTGATTATAATTTTAAAAAATTTAAATCAATAAAAATTGAAAATTATACAGTAATAAAAAGAATAAACGTAAGACTTTTAATCAGTAAATTAAGGTAAAGAATCTTTAATATCCTAATATTAATTTAACATCCCATAATTTTTTGCTATGCATAATAAGAATACATTAAAAAAATCCCTCCCACGATGCATCTCCCTCATATACAACTCAAAGTCAAAAAAATAGAATATCAATATTTTAACGTCTAGGTCATTAAAACTTATCACTTTTTTGTTTAAAACAAAAGAGATAGACATTTGCATTTTTTTTCTATGAATGGTTAAGTAGCCATCTTTAATCTAACAAAAAAAAATTTAAATAACATTAAAAACCTAAATTATGCAAATTTTCTTTGTGACGACATAAAAATAGAATAGTCAACCACCTGTGACAAAAAAATAGAATATTCCAAACACTATTCAAAATAACATCAAATATTACATTTATTCAAATTTTAAAGCTAAGAAAAGGTATAAAAAGGATTATACTTCGTGCAATTGTAGAGTAATATTGTCTATTGCATCAATATGGGAAGAAAACGAGATCTTTCACCGTCTACAAAACGTATTATTGTTCAGTTATCTGCTGATGGGAAAAACCAAAGTGAAATTGCGGACATTGTTAAATGTTCACAGTCAACTGTTTCTAAAGTTATCTTGAAGCACAAGAAAGGCTTGGGCACGCACACCAAGAGATACAAATGCGGAAGGAATCTCAAAACATCAGCCAGGGACCATAACAAATTACGTCGCATAGTGGAAAAGCATCCGTTTTGGCCTTCCAGAAAGTACCATCAGGAATGGAAGTCAACTGTGAAAGTGTCCCAACGAACAACACAGAAGAATTCGTGATTTAGGATTTGAATGTCGTGTTCCCAAACAAAAACCTCTTCTCACACGAAAACAACGAGCCAAACGATTAGCTTGGTGTAAAGAACATGTCAACTGGACGGAAGAAGAATGGTGTAATGTAGTGTTCAGTGACGAATCCAAATTTTCCGTGGCTTATGGAGATCAAGGGTGCCGTGTGTGGCGAAAAAAAGGTGACGAATTTCAAGAGACGAAATTAAAAAGGGTTGTTAAATTCCCAGAGAGTGTGGTGGTTTGGGGATGCATGTCTGCCAGAGGCGTTGGAAGGCTCGCCTTCTTAAAGGGAACTGTCAATGCTAAGGCATATCAAGATGTCCTGGAATACTTTCTCATTCCATCCATAGAAAATCAGTTTGGAGATGAAAACATCATTTTTCAACATGATTTGGCTCCTGCCCACGCTGCTAAAACAACCACACAATGGCTTCAAACTCATTCTTTACATCTTCTTTCGTGGCCTGCCAACTCCCCTGACTTAAACCCCATCGAAAATGTGTGGAATATCGCTAAGAAAAGATTATGTGAATATCCTGCCCAAAATAAAAAAGATCTACAACAAAACATTGCTAACGTTTGGAATGAAATGAGTGTAGAGGAATGTAAGCAATTGGCATTGTCAATGCCCAAAAGAATACAAGCAATTATTGAGGCAAACGGAGGACCTACTAAGTATTGACACAACTTTATTGTCATTTAGTGTTTATCTTGTCAACAAGACATTATATGAAAAAAAAATGTTTGAATATTCTATTTTTTTGTCATAAGTGTTTGACTATTCTATTTTTTTGTCGTCTGAAAACAAATTGCACATTGTAATCTTTTGATGTTATTCTAATGCTTTTTTCGCTAGAATAAAGGTGACTAGTTTGCCAATTATTAAAAAAAACGTCAAATGTCTCTCTTTTCTTTTAAACAAAACATTGCTAGTTTTCTGTGATCTCTAGAAATCAGAATGTTAATATTCTATTTTTTTGACTTTGAGTTGTATACGATTGGAATAGTGCACGGCTTGTTCCATATTGCCTTTTAAGCTTACGCTTAGCCCGAGACCACAAATTTTCAATATTTTGTGTATGAATATTGTCGTCATCTGGATGGACGAAGTGTCGCCGGTGAATGATTTTCGAATGTATGTATACTCCGTTGCTGAGTAGAGGAATGTCCCTGTAAGCTCCCCAACCGTCTGACATTATATGACTGCCCAGCAGTATGTATTGGGTAATAAGAGGAAGCAAGGTTTCTGCCTTTCGATCCCAGAACATTAACAGAAAACATTTTCCGCTTCTTCTCTCCACTCCCCCGAAAACCCACTGCCCTCTTCTCCGCTCTCTACGGCGATATTTCTTATGGAAAAAAAATGTCTCGTCTATTTCGATGATCAATGGATTTCCATCTTCATCAAACCCACCAATTTCATCTGACTGTCTCTCCAAATAGGTCTTACATTCAATACGGAGATAATTGCACCAATTGACAATTTTAGCTTTAGAAACGTCAGTTTCAATTGCAATTAGCTTCTGGGGCATATCCCGCGACCAACAGTATAACAGTCTTATAGCCTATAAGGAATGGAATGTAAAAACTAAAATTAGTAGTAGACGAGACACATTTGACGAAAATGACAACCCTAGAAAAACTTCTGTATATTAACTTCACCTTCTCCAACAACAGATGACTGTTTTCAAATAATGAGCCTTTCCGTAAAGATGTAGAAAAATTGCATCCTCCACATCTCCATCTTTTTCCATCACACCATCTCGGATTGCTCTTCAATTGACACGGCCTGCCATATCTCTCGTAGTCGACTTTATTCTGTATTAGTCGCTTCCTCGCCAACCATCTTATACACTGCGCAGTTTCCATAATTTCTAGTATTAATTTTTTGTAGTTCCATCTTTCATCGTTAATTTCATCTTCACTTAGCAATTCTCCTTCGTCTACTATCACTTCCATGACAAAGTCCGTCTGATCAGTGTACTGCGATAAAAGTTTCTGAAAATGAGCAATGCAAAAGATGGAAATTTCCTGTTCACGGGAAATGACCAGTCCACAGGAAATTGCTAAAAGAGACAGGAATGTCCTGCCCACGAAAAATGCCCTGCCATTGGGAAATATCCTGTCCACGGGAAATTGAAAGAGGTCAAGAAAACGGAGTAGCTTTCAGCTCACCTCGTTCAGAGCAAATATCCCTACACTTTTATTGACAGAAAAACCATAGACGAGATTTTTTTCGGTCAAAAAATATGATATCAAAAAACATAATTCAAAATATTTTCCCCCGAAGCCCTTATTCCTAATTACAAATTTTAAATAAAAGCTACTAAGTTGAGTTTATTTTAAATACTATTTTGAGAAATCCCTTTACTTTGAAAATAAACGTTTAAATAATTTTTAAAATAAACACTCGCGCATGTTACACAAAGAAATCACTTTGTGTAATGATTATATATTGGGAAGTAAACTTATTATTTCAAATCTTGACGGATGTAGGGGAGAACCCTGAAATACAATAAATAATAGATATTCAATAAAAATATTTCATTTTTAATTGAATATCTATTATTTATTTCAAATCTTGGAAGACTGTGAACCCAGATTCTCCCTTTCCCAAGTGATACATTTCCCTTTTTTATAGGTTACAGTTAAAAGCTAGATTTTATACAAAAAAGTTTGTTTAATTTCATTTTTATGCAAAATAATTGGTTTTTTAATTAGTAATAATTTCATAATAATTTAATTAATATTAAATGAGCAAATATCTTTTTAATTGTTGGTAATGTTACAAATGTGAAAACACAGAATTCCTTTCCGAAGAGACGATAGTTTCAAATCTCATAACAGTTTCTTGTATTCTTCTCTTTGCCGAAACGCCCGCGCCGAAACGTCCCATTCCGTATTTTTTAATAATTATTAGATCATTTTTATCGAGTTATCCGAAAATTTATTGAAGTTTTCCCTTATAATGTTTACTGTGGGGTGGGGGTTGAAATGTTCCTAAAATAATTTTACTGTATAAATGTTTTTAAAATCTGGTCATTGTTCTTATTAGGGGAGGTATTCGTACATTTGGAATAATTTTACGTTCTGCCACATGTCTTACGCCGGAAATATAAAAATAAATTCTGATAATGGATAGGTCATAGCGTAGCCACCGCATATGTATACAGTATCAAAGATCTCCATGTATCCAATTTATTAAAGAAAAGCTGATGGATGAGTGGTCTGAGAGGTTTTATTTCAGCACGATGCCTCAGGTGTTAAAATGTTAAAAAATACAGATGTTAAATGTTTAAATAAATAATAAATGAAAATAGGAAAGAAAAAAGAAAATTCCAGTCTGGAATCGTGACGCTCTGTCAGACTGAGCAATTAAGTCGTTGTTGACTGTAATGTAGGCTCGTGGCTTAATTTTTTATTTATCATTTAAATTTAATATCATATTCACCCGGATGCACGACAATAATGAAACTATGTAGTTTAAATTTTATGGCCAACGCCATCTCAATTAATTAATTCGGTAAATTAATATTGGAAAATAAATTTAAAAAAAAAACCCTCCCCCCAAATACGAAAAAAACTCTATTAAATTCTGATAAAAAACCCAGATATTTTTAAATAATGTATAAATTATAAAAAAATCAGATAAAAATTAAGGTTTATTTGTGGGATATGCCCTCGTTTGTGCTTTTACTCTAGGAGTTTTGAACGGTGGGGTTTTTGCTGCGAAATGGCTCAAGAGTGGCGTCTTTGAGTGATGCTTCACTGCAGGGCAGATACGAAACAGTTGCTATGAATGAGTTGTTCATTTGGGTGTCGCTGAGAGATGCTGCACTGCAATGCACTCTGTGCTCGCAGTTACTAAAAGTCAACTTTGCCCTTCGGATTGCTTCAAGGCGCCCTGCAGCCGAGTGATAACGTGAGCTGGCTGGTGTGCCCATGTCATAATGGCAGTGTCATCCGCATAAAAATACAGATTACAATTATCGGGTTTTGGGAAATCATGTACAAAGTAATTAAATAGCATAGGCCCGAGGACAGAACCCTGAGGGACACCGGCCTTTACAACACGGGGTGTGGAAAGATTTTCTCCAACCTTGGCTTGATAGGATCTGCCGTCAAGAAAGGATTTCACCATCAAGATCAAATCGGCAGGGAACCCTTCTCTGATCATTTTGTAGACAAGGCCCTCATGCCACACTTGGTCAAAAGCTTTACTGACATCGAGAAATACCACCCCACAGTACCTGGATAGGTTCAGGGGGGTGGTCAGGTCTTCAACGAGCCTCCATATCTGCATCGGACAAGATTGGGCAGCACGAAAGCCGAACTGCTCTTCCCGTAAAAGGTCATTTGCTAGACAGTGATCTTGGAATCTGACAAGGATCGTTCTCTCCAACACCTTGGACATCGAGGGTAGCAAGCTAATAGGTCGGTAGCTCGCGGGAATTGCAGGATTTTGCCCCTGCTTTGGGATACTCAACACAATAGATTTCTTCCAAGCCACAGGGAAGTAAGAAAATTTCCAGCAATCGCTAATGATATTGGTGAGAAATTCAATAAAGTTCTTTGGGAAATTCATAAGGGCGTTATTACTCACCTTGTCTTTTCCTGGAGCCTTCTTCTTTTTCAGTTTATTTATGATGTTGGCGATCTCTCCAGCCTCGATGTTGTACTTCGTAAAATGCTTCGGGACTTCATCAAAGTTGAAAATACCTTCTTCCACACGCTGAGACATGATTTGGCTCTCGGGCTTATCGTTGGTAGGAGTAACAAACTGCATTTCCAGTGAATCTGCAATGACTTGGGCCTTGTCCTGATCAGTTTGCACATAGTTACCTTGTGGTGTACGGAGTGGAGGAAGCATAACATTCTTCTTCTTCTGTAAAGCTCTAACCATACTCCAAATAGAATTGTCGCGAGCCGACAAGCTTTTGAGTTTTTCATTCCATCTAGCGTCGCGAAGCTCTTTTATCTCCTCTTGAACTCTTCGCACTAACCTGTTGTACTTGGTTTTGAGCCAAGGTTCACGAAAGCGTTGCCAAAGTCTACGGGTGCTGTTTCTTTCAGCAATTAGGCGTTGGATTCCAGGAGAGAGTTGGATTCGATGAGAAGGTTTATTCTCTGATGGATACTTACTGACTTCTATGGCACTGTTAATACATCTGGTGATGTCATCAACAAGTTGATCGATGTCCTCTGTACAGTAAGCAACGTCGGGATGGTAGCCATAGTCCTTAAGAATATCTTTGTAGAGCCTCCAGTCTTGATGATGTACGAGTTCCTCTCGGAAATTTATGTCAACATTGTCAAAGTTCAACGCCACAGGCTTGTGGTCAGAAGAAAGGTCATCAATCGTGAAGACATTGTACGGTTTGAAGAAACCCTTCAAGAGCGAGATGTCCAAAACGTCACTACTAGGGGAGTGGTCGCAGTAGTAGGTGTCCTCCAGAGGTCCAGCAGCGATGATATCATCTCTACCTTGTATGTACCTATAGAGAATCATGCCGTTGTAATTCTGCGTTCTGGAGTTCCAGCTTGGAAAGATACACACAAGAGGACATAAGCCTTTATATACAGAAAATATGGTACAGAATGAGAACATGATTGGATGAAGAAATAACAAATCGTAAATAATATAACTTATACAGTGGCGACATTGAAAGGAGAATGGTTGAATAAGGAACCAATAACAATGAAATTATAAAGAAACCTTGAGAGGAAAATTATTTGAAATATAAAGGAAAAATTGATGTCATAACATAAACAAAATTGAAAACGCGGACCTAGTAGAAGACTCATTCAGAATTAACACAAACTAAGGTGGTCTTTAAAGCTAAGATCTCCTCTCCAGATCACCTCCTCAATTGTCAAACCGTTTTTGATATTTATTCAATTTTAAATTCTTTATCCGATATCTTGTAGTTTTTCAAATTTGTATATTTATTTTCAAGTTCATTAAATCTTTGTATCGACTCGCCTGATCGCTTTCTCTGGTTAAATTTTATCGAAATTTCATGACGAGTCCTTGTTCCTTGCTCGGGTCCCCCTTCTTCGATTCCGGCGACTGTCCCGTTGATATGGCTTCTTAAAAGCGGATTATCGCCGAAATGTTTTCACGGTTGTGGTCTCGTTCTGTGTACCGGGCATGGCCCTTGTCATTGATTTGCTTCGGCAACGTGGTCTTCGGAAGCGTCTCAATCACTACCACATTCGAGATAGAATATTCGCAGTTCCCCTGGTTCGGTTCCTTGTTGGCATCATTCCCCGGACGATTCCTCCTCGCTGTTGGAGCTGGAGCAGATGGAGTTTGTCCCAGTGAACACCCCTAAAAAGTTCTTACATCAGGGCGTTTAGGCGCACATGCGGTAGGGAATGTGTAATCCTTTTAAGGAATTACTACACCTAATCCTACGCCTCGTTTCGAGGCTCGTTCACCCACCGGTGGGTCATCAGAAGTTTATTGGAAAAGTAAAATGAAAGGCATAAGAATTATGGCCTCCTAAGATGACCACACAAAGGCGCTTAGATGACGAATAACGCCTTTGTAACTTAAATGAACCTAGCCGATTCCATTTTAACAGAAGAAAGGTCCCGTGATAGGCGGCTGCACTTTTCCGAAAGAGCACTCGAAGAATAAATGTTCAATAGTCTCTACTACACCACAATAGAGGCATCCAGCATATCCGACGAACTTCCATTTATGGAGACACTGGAGAGAGAAGAATCCATGGCGCAGCAGACACCATTGATAATTAAAAACTGTTCTTTCAAAGGCAATTGCTTTAAATACCTTTAAGAGGATGACCACGCAAATAGGGGAGCAGACGGAAGATGTCAGTCATCGCACCGTGATCGGATTGCTGGAAGAACCATGAAAGACGTAAATAGTCCCAGTCTTTTGGATCTATTTGGCGTAGTGCAGGTATGAATGTCACTAGATCCTTTTGAAACTGATGATAAAGATTTATGAATCGTAAGTTGATTAATCACTTGGAAACAAGGAGGTAATGGCAGCCTGTTCACCTTAAAAAATAAGCGCAGATAAAAAAAATACAAAGTTTGTCCAAACAGGTGAGGGGGAGAAAGACTCGAATCATTGTAGCATGTCTCGCTGCACTGAAATGCCGTCGAATATCAGGCAATCCTAATCCCCCTCTTTCAAAAGGAGTGAAGAGAAAATCTGATCTGAGTGGATGACGATGGCTAGAAATCCGCCCCCCCCCCCCCCCCACACACACAATTCACATTTGCACTGCGCAATCTTTTGTTGACGGTAAGGTGAAGAGGCATTTGGAAGTCAGAAGTGCTAATATGTGGGTCTTGACAAGCATTGAAGTGAAGAAACGAAAGTTCTTGTCAAGGCAGGCAACATTTTTCAATCACTTATTCCAGTGACAAGAGTCCATAGTCGGGAGAAAGGAAAACACAAATCCTAGCACTGTTACTTGGCCACACCATGTTATTGGGAAGTCTTTCAGATAGTCAACAGTCCAATTCTCAATCGCAATACCTTTAGACTTGACAAGGTTGGTGGTACTCCCCGTCGAAGCATTAAAGGGGTCAAAAGAATATGAATCCGACGCAAAAAGCATGTGTCCTGATATTGATGGATGCAACTGGTAGATCATATCCCCGAACATCTGGGTGGCGATTTTAATACTGTAGTAATGGTTACAGATAAAAAATGTACAGGAAGGGGGCCGGCCTGACATCTTTTGACAGTTCGAAGGTGGATGAAATGAAATCGTCACACATGATTTGGCTGAAGCACACAGTGCGGAGATAATCGGAGCAAATGACTGAAGATGAAGATGATGAAACACTTCAAAAAGAAAATTGATTCATTTTATCAAAGGCCTTTTCCTGGTCAAGGCTTAACACAGCAAGAGTCTGTTTGCGAACACGAGCTTCCTTCATAACACACCGGATGGTAATAAGGTTGTCGGGCATTCTGAGATGAATTGAACAGGATTGCCCTGCATCGAAGAACTCGTTGGCGATTAGCTTGAGCCGCTACTAGAACATCCCAGTAAAGACCTTCTTGTCTGTGTAGAGCAGGATTATCGGCTTCCACTGGGTTACAAGTTCTGGATCTGGAACCTTGGGGAGCAGATCTTCCCCAGAGCAAAGTCCGATGTGATGGAGGAAGGGTCTTTAATGAGTGAATTAAACACTTGCACCAGGAAAGGCCCAAGAAGTTTCCATGTCTAGTTGTAAAACGAGTACGAAAAGCCATCCAAGCCCTGGGTAGACTGGTGACGGCCGTCCGCTGATAGAAACTTCTTGATTTCATCTTCGGTGAAGGGACGGGTATTAAATACATCAGTTTCCTCATAAAAAGGAAGTTTCCTCATAAAAGTTTCCTTTATCCAATGCTTCGTGGCATTTGACGGGATGATTGAGTGGCTGAAGAATGATAAAGTGGGAGTGGAAGGCTGACAAAATGTCCGAGTCAGAATCCACTTCACGACCTTCCACAACAAGGCGATGATATCATTCAAGGTTGGCTCGCCGCCTTTCCTCTGCGAATACTACCAATGAACATATGCCTGATGTCAGCAGTCCAGCATTAGAGCATTGATCTCGCTCTTCATCTGACGAATATCAGCAGCAAACTTCTCCCTAAGGGTGGAACAACGAAGGAGTCGCAAGATCCCCTGGAGCATGAGAAGATGGTGACGACGGCGTCTGGCAGCATCCATCCCAAACTTCCTGAAGAACCGCTTGATTTTTGTTTTGAGCACTATCCACGAAGCAAGCGTAGGAAGCAAATTGTGGAGATGTTTTTCCACAAACTGAACGAACATATTTTTGTATTCCTCGTTGTCGAGCAGAGAAACATTCATAAACCAGTTCTTATGGGCAGCAGAACCTGTAGCTGATGCTGGAAATGGATGATCCGATTTCGAACATGGAATGACCTTCATTGATCCGGGTGAGCCAGCAAATGCATTTTCGATGAAAAATAGATCGAGGCGTGATGACACAGTAGGTCCCTGATGGTAAGTGAACCCAGCATGGTCACCACGTGGATGAAGTGTCCAGAGATCAAATAATATTTTGCTGGCACAAACGATGCACGTGTCCAGACGAACAGATGTTATCAACGTCTGGATGGCAATTAAAGTCACCACCAATCACAGATAGCGACGAGCACAAAAAATTGATAATCATGAATCACGATCAACGAATGAACATGAAATTTTATTTCAAACTGCAAAAGACTGCTAAAGAGACACGCGTAGTTTATGGTGATGCAGTAGTGATCCTAAAGACGGTTTACAAGTGGTTTGACCGATTCCGGAGCGGCTGTGAAAGTGTTGAAGATGAAGAGAGATCAAGACGCCCTTCAACATCAAAAACAGAAAAGAACGTCGAAAAGGTGAATGAAATGAGTCGATTGACGATATTCGAAGAAAGCGACCCGAAAAATGGACGATCGGTTACATTTACCATCATGACAACGGAAGGGGCGCGTGCTCGACGTAGATTATTTGCGAAGTTTGGCGCTCGTGATATGGACATTAATCATAAATCAATAGACGGGTGTTCGGTAAAGTGGGATACCGAATATTTACGGCAGAAAGTGGGACAAAAACCGACTTCCACTGTACGTAAGTTGTCGAACGAGCTTACTGTATCATCGGCAACCGTAAGCAGACTACACCTGGCAGAACTGGCAAGTTGAAAAAGCAGGACATTTGGGTTCCACATGCCCTCACCGAATAGCAGCAACTGCGACACTTGGAAACGTGTCTTGCCCTCAAACATCGTGAGGGTTTAATACCATTTTGTCGTGCTCGTTCACATGTGTCTATTGCAAGAAATTAATGCTCTGCGGTACGAAGTCTCCCTCGTCCTGCGTATTCACCAGACTTGATCCCAACCTTGACGTCAGAATAAATATCTTGTGTGAATCAGTGGTTTCCTGTCTTCTTTGTTGAAAATTGTCCACAATGTTTGGCTCCATCTACTTCTTGTTACTGCCATAGATAATGTTTGTGATGTTTTGGAACGACATATCCGACAGCAAGGTTCTCTTCCAGCAAATCTGCAAGAACGAATGGAATATCTGGTGAACGTCAGTTGACTTATAAATATTTCAACTGACTTAACTGAATTTATGTCAGGCCGCATACATGCTGCAATTCGGGCCCAAAGGGGGTCCAATAAAATATTAAACAGATGTTTCTAATTCTAGATTAAGTAATCGTTACATTTTCTTAACGAGATGAATTATTCATTGATATTTGAGTTTTAAAGGTTTTTTGATTTACTTTAAAACTTTGTTTCCGTTTAGATACGGATAGGAAATGAAATTGCTTAGAAACGAGTAAGTGCTTTGGATAGAATCCTGTTGCCTAAGCGCTTTTAGTCTTTTAAGGTTGTTTTGTTTTGATCGATCGGTTGCAAACACAACAGATCAAAGCGTTTAAGATCCAATTCAAGTGTCGGAAATGGAATTTCAAATCGCTAAGAACTTCCGTCTCTTCTTTCAGAAAGTAACAAACACGGCACAAAAAAGATTTTAATTAAAAGATGACAAAAACCTGTTTTCGTTCGCCTTTTCTAAACCTTCCGTATCGACTTACTTCGCTCCTCGGCTGTCTCCGAACCTTTCGTCATCGACCTTCGTTTTAATTAACAGTGACAAAACACTTAGGAATTATTGACTTTATTCCATTATCTATGGACTGAAAAAAACAACATGAGTTGGAAAACAAGAAGCGATCGAATGACGATGGCGAAGGTTATAGTAAAAATCTAAGATGAGACGTTCCTTACATGGGTCTGGGCTTTTATTTAAACTGTTTTCAGTTTTAATTAATTGTTGTTGTGATTGAATTTAATAAATGGAAATTAAAGCTTCCTGAAAATAATCAAATTTTTACAAAATACCGGGTGTTTCTAAAGACATGGCTGAAATTAACAGCATGATTCGACGTTCCAAAATAAGCAGAAAGTTCCTTTTCGATAATACGGAAATCGTAAGTTTATAGGGTTAAAATGCTCCTAAAGTTTGTTAAAATACTCCGCCTAATTTTATCGGCTCGACTCGCTTTACGTTTTAACGGTATGGCCATAATACAGTGGAAAACAAGTTTTATTTGAGATTTGTTCCCTGTTTTACGATTTACGAGATAAGTTTTGTATATCCGCTAATTTGCATAATGAAACCATCAGAAGGTCACCAACAAATAGTTCACTCACGATTTTCCATTTGATAGTATGAACAGATTTTTAAATTCTACAATCATTATCAAATAATAATTGCATATGACGTACATTTGTGTACTATACAGGGTGTTTCATAACTATATGGTCAAACTTTTAGGGGAGATAGTATGGGTGATTCTAAGCCAAAACGTTCATATGTTACAGCGAAATAAACCTCGCTGTAACAAAACACGTGTCTTCAGGAGGAGAAAGCTTCCCGAGAGTCAACGCGGCGAGAGCGGAGCGGGAGATTCGATTCTGGACGCGAGGAGAGGCGACAGGGGTCGAGACGGTAGAAAAGGAGAGCGAGTTGCGGAGTCGGGGGATTCATGGGAAAATCCCTGGCCGAAGGACGAGCAGCGGAGACGACAGGTGTTTGAGCGGAGAAAGGTTAATGCGAGCTGTGGAGGCATTAACGTTCCCGAGCATGAAGACGTTCATCTGAATACTACAGAAGTGTCGTCGGCTGAGTGTCGGGGAAAGCAACCCGTGCGAGCGTCGAAGGTGGGCTCGTCCGCCGGCAAGATGTGCGAGGCGTCGGGCAACGCAGGGAACGTCGCCTGTATTCCACGAACGAAATTGTCGCCTGTCAACCTAATGTGTCTGACTAACTTCGAATTGGAAATGTGTCACGAGAGCCGGGAATACGAAGAAAACGCAACCGTCATTTGCTGTGAACGAGTTCGCCTTCTCTGAGTTCTCCCGCTGGGATTGACGGCGTACGTGCGAGATGGCGTCGGCAGAGTGGTGGCTCGTTCATAATTTGTGCCGTGCAGCGTGTTAACCCGGATACATTCTGTAATAAGCAGTGAGTACTGTATTATCTTTATTTTATAAAGAAATTTTATCGTTAAAAAGTTTATATGCGTGCCGACTAAATTCAGAAAAAGGCCTATCGTTGGAGAGGTCGTTTGGCCGTAAAATTTATTGTGAGTGTCGCCGTTTCTTTGATTTGAATCAGGTGTTTAAACCGTAGTACCAGGGAGTAAAGAATAGAGGGAGGCGACACTCTTCAATTTTCCTATACAAAACGCCGTGCTTCCGTTTATACGCTGCCCTCTGCCGGAAGGAGTGAATTGTAAATATTAAATTGCGTCACCAAAGCACTGAGGTCACATTCCAAGTACCACAAATGACGTTTAACCAGAACAACCGCCTCTATCCATTCCTGTTGCGATTTATTATTTACAATTTGGGAAGTAATAATAATAGTGCAAAAAATAAAATTCTCAGACACAACAAATAATATTTAAATTTGGTTTATTATCTATTTTAAGAATACATGTAGTTATCACCAAATATCACATTTTTAATTAATAAACACAGGAAACTTAAGAAATAATAACTTTATTTCTAAACGATGGGATAATTTGTGCTCACTTACTCATCTCCTCATTGTTAATGTCTTTCTTAAATCAAGAAACTTAACGAATTATCTGTTCTTGCTTTGTGTGCGAATTTCGTCTTCGGCCCCAATTTCCTCTGTTCTTTTCATACACAGAACAGTAGTCACGATAAGAGGAAAAGTACAACAATGGCTACGCTTCCTTCCCGTCGGTACTCTTCCTTCTTTGTTGAAAAGGAAACCGGAATTTTCGATTCATTTTACTCCTACCGCCAGCTGGCGTTCGTCCTTGGGCCCTCTTGCGGAGATTCAACAGAAACTCGGAGTGTCGCCTCCCTCTATTCTTTACTCCCTGGTAGTACGGTTTAATTTCAAGTGTGTGTGTTCCTGAAATTGTCATTATTTTTTTGCTACGAATGATACTGGGGTTTTTAGTTGCGAAGGAGGATTTGATGTATTATGTTTTTTTTTGATGCCTTCAGTTATAGGCGATAGATATTGATAAAATATTGTTTCCTCCTTTTACAGGCATTCCTCGAATTTTGTAGCATTCTGTGACTTTGTGACTGACCTATCTATTAAGACTGGATTTCATATATTAAATCTGTGCTTTACTTACGGGACAATTTTTGACGAAATAAACTTTCATTGGTGTCTGAAGTTAAGCGTAAGCTTAGTTCATTATTTATCGATAAGTTGCTATTTTGTTAGTGGTTTTTTTGTGTTTGAACTTGAAGTCAAAATGATGAATTATAACAATACTTTAAGTTTTGTTTAAAAGAGGCGATGCTATGGTGATGTATTTTTAGGAGTTTGATTCTTTTATTTTTAAGAAATTTGCCTCAGATTATAACTTGTGTATTTCTTTATGCCAATTTCTTTATTGAAATTTAAGTCACCGCTTGTTATCAATTAGTACAAGTTAGGTATAGTTGATTACCATTTTCGTGTGCAATTACCGAACTGTGTATTTGTATAGCGCCTTATAATTTTGTTTGTCATTATCTTTTTACATTGCTGTTTTTTTATATTTAATTGCTAATTTATTCTTTGCCTTTAAGAATTTGGTGAATTAAAATCTTTTTAGTACGTACTTAAAACGTAGTGTGTTCACTTAGTGTCTCGTTTCTGTATTTAAGCCTAGCAAATTTTCCACTGCGCTATTTGGCACGTGACATCATATGTATGAACAAGATCAACAAGTTAATAACCCAGATTCTGTAACGCCTAGGTAATGAATTTTGGAGGAATAATAAGGTGCATAAAACTGT
>JAHWFO010085106.1:1472295-1513147 GCA_023313115.1 Rhysida immarginata
ACAGTTTTATGCACCTTATTATTCCTCCAAAATTCATTACCTAGGCGGTACAGAATCTGGGTTATTAACTTGTTGATCTTGGTGGCGGCATTTTTATTTCTGTTCATATCTCAGTTAGCGTTCAAATTCGGACCCATGTTCATATGAACTTTTTTGCTTAGAATCATCCATACTACCTCCCCTAAAATTTGACCATATAGTTGTGAAATACCCTGTATATAATTTTTTACGTAATATATTAAGGGTGTCCCAAAAGATGTATCCATTGCAAGTCTCCAAAACAGCATTCGTAATCAATGTTGGCAATGTACATGAATTTTTCAGGCTCGTATCAATACCTGCATGTCTCAAGAGGGACATGGCCGGCCTGGTGGCCGAGAGGGCTAGGGCGTAGGCTTTCTAGTTCTCGAGTCCAGCTGGTCGTGGGTTCGAATCCCGCCGCGGGCATGGATGTTTGTGTTTGTCCCGGGCTGCGTACAGATATAACTTGTGTAAAAGGCGCAAAATGACCTTAGTAGTCGACGCCAAAAATTTTAATAATAAACCATCAAGAGGGACACCAATTTGAACATTGCCGTAATGTTTTCCCTACCTAAAACAAAGGCCAATATCTACATTATACGAGGGTTGTTCAAGAATTTTTGCCTCCTGGTCCGTAACTTTATTCTTGTATCTGATACTTACATTTGTCCTCTATGTAATGCACTGTTCACTTTTCGACATAGTCCCCATCCCTTTCCACGCATTGCGCCAACGTCTGAGAGAAATTCCGGGGTTGTTGTCGTCATGAGGATTGAATGGCATCTTTCACCTCGTCGTCAGAACGCAACTCGTGTTCCTTAAGTTGCGCTTTCTTCTGTGAGAAGTGGTGCAAAGTCTTTCATCTTTCGCCTTTGATGTGTGGTGATCGCGTGCGAGCGGGCGTTATCGTGCTGGAGAAAAAGGTCCAAAGCTGCCATTCAGTCCTGGTGTCGGCAACAACCCCGGAATTCCTCTCCGACGGGTTCACCCGACTAATCACGCGTTGGCGCAATGCGTGGAAAGGGATGGGGACTATGTCGAAAGGTGAATAGTGCAATGCATAGAGGACAAATGTAAGTATCAGATATAAAATGTATTTTGAAAATCGGTTAACAATAAAGTTACGGACCAGGAGGCAAAAATTCTTGAACAACCCTCGTTCTTATTCTTCTATTCGTATTCCCTATGAGACTGGTCTTTTGGGACGCCCCGCATATCCATACAACATTAGTACAGGGTGGCGGGAAAGTCCCTTTTACACTTGAGTTAAGTTGGGAATCATAAGTCCCCTCTTAGGTATTAAAGATCTGTGTGGGTTTCTCCGTGTTCGCAGCATGGTTTAATTTCCCGTTCGCAGCATAGCTCGGCAGTTTGAACTAGATTCGAATTTTGAAGTGCGAACGCAGCGATCTGGATTCAAACTAAATCGACGGCCTCCAACTCGATCCATTGAATCCTGTTTGGAGAACTCTATCGATGCTGTTATTGTATATTCCTTTCTTCCCACAATCTTTTACCCATCTTTAACTTGGGTAGTTTTCACAAAACGGGGTCCAAGAAATCGATCGACTCGTGGTCCGGAGAAGAAACTAAGCTTTTAATCGGCTTATGGTTGGAAACTTGGGACGACAAAAAATAAATCATTTACCGTAAATACATTCCCTTGCACCTGTTGACTATAATGAACAATTGGAGTCGTATTTTGGAACGTTATTGAAGTACGAGTTCGCTAACTGGATTAGCAACACCGAAATGCGAACACTCTGTGGATCCTTGCACCTGTTGACTCGATCTACTTCTGTAGTGAGAACGGGATTTTATGAACCTCCAAGTTCGATTATTCATTCGCATTTTAGGGGTAACTTCTTGGAATGCGGCTCTCTGCGTTTTTCAGGCAGTATTATTATTATTATTATTATTATTATTTTATTGTTTTCGGGATCGAAAATCCACTGCCATCACGTTCGTAGCGTAGAAGCAATCGTTGGCTAATATTCAATCTCTTCGCTTATTCTCCACTGGGACCCATCGTCAACGGTATAGAATAAGCGTGACGATACTTCTTTTTTCACAAGACTTTAAAGTGAATTGTCAAATCCCGTATGATCAGGGTTTCTAGCAGGCCAAGGCAAAGATGCTGGAGATTGCAAAGATCTATATCCGATCCAGCGATTTGTAAAAATTTGATTCAGACACGCGTCGTGTTCAATCCGAACTGTTTCGGGGATTCCCTTTGTTGTTAGTGCGGGAAGCAGCCAGTCGTTGAGCATTCTGAGATTGGGTTGATTAGCGAGATCTTATGAGTGTTCCTCTCAGCATTGTTGCGAGTTTCTTCTGTGGCACTAGGGAGTAGCGCATTCCACGACACATGCATCTCAGTGACTCAAAGAAGACTGTCTTCATAAATTTTCGTGAGGAAACGACTTAATTTTCTTCATAATCCTGCCTGAGTGGCCACATTATTGAAGTGAAAACTTTAGGCACACCACGCAGATGAGCGGATGAGCGAAGGATGCCTAGGCAAATCATAGAAAACCGACATGCAGTAGCTAACAAAGTAGAAAGAGAGATTCCGAACAACCTATATATCGAAACCTTGCAGTGTGCTGAGTTACTATAGAATAACCCTCGCCGAGATCCTCTCTTATAAATGTAGGAACAGAAAAGGAAAACACGATTCCAATGGGCGCTGGCCATCAAGATTGTACTGTGGAGAACCGGAGAAGACTTGTGGATCTAAAGGCAGGACGTGTGATCTACCGTTACCGACTGTTCTGGGCGAAGGACGTGTCAGGGTCTGGCATTAGCTGTATGGACCCTTCCTCTCTGATGTTACCTGTGCAAATCGGAGATGGCAATGCCATGGTTTAGGAAGTCTTTTCTTGGCATTGCCTGAATTTCTTAATCAGTGTTGATCATACAGTCCGAACAACTTCGAAGTTCGAAGAACACATGGAAGACTGCAGTGATCGATTTTCTGGCACAATTACCCCAACGTAATTCATCGAACGTCCTTGAGACGAATTGCCGACGTACACAGCCACAACCAATTACACTAGACAACAATTTTTCAAATAAGTTATTCTTCCGATAAAAAATACGCAATTTTTTTATTTATTTATTTCGATGTGCTGATACTGCATATAACCATCAAAATTTTATAAAATTGGCTCTTGTTTCTTCGTAGTATGCATTTGCAACTAATTAAATACAAGACTTTCATATGTAATTTATTATTCTTTATTTCCCTGAGAAAAGCAAGCAATCAAGTTTATTTTCGAACTCACTTTGCCTGTTTTTCATTCGAGAAGCATCTCTAGCGAGCATCGAACAGTAGTCAGCGCGTATCCAAGTGGACCACTTCTGCTAAGTTTTTCTCCATCGTATCGACGCACAGAGGAGTATTTGCTATTAAAACTGATAAATACAAAACCGCTATATCTCTTAATTAAGTTTAATTAATCTAAAAATTACAGTAAGACTCCTAAAATCCGGACGTACCAGAAATCAGGCCGTTTGGCTTGGCTTCCGAATTCTATTTCCTGTTTTCAAAACATTTTCAAGAGGCTTTCTTGGTGATTTTTGACCATTTATTTTCCATCTCACGACATTTATGATATGTGTACATTGCCCTGCCAAAAGTATCCGGACACCCTTTCTACGTGCCCTCTAGGAAATGCTGTCATCAGTAATGCGTTGGACCACCTTTTCCTGCAATAACTGCTGCAACAGGACGAGGAAGGCTGTCCATAAGTGGTTACACTCCGCTGGTGTGATACATACAGTGCTGCCACCAGGAGATGTCGATATTTCCCAAAAGTAGGCGTCTCGATTTCCAGCTATTCCCCTCTATTTCCCGCCACCATCATAAACATTGATATCAAAATCGAGATCTAAAATTTTGATTATAACCATTTAAAATAATATTAGATATCAATTAAAACCATTTAAAGAAAAAATGAAAGGCTTTTTCTCATACAACAGATCTATCTTTTTCAACTAAAAATCTTTTCTATCATACTCCACCCCTCTTGAGTGAGGGAAAAGAAATTTTTCATTGAAAAAAATTAAAAGTACTTGAATATTTTTATATTTTACACTTATTATATTTTTTTCTTTACAAAAATTTGGGGATCTCACAATTTCCCACATTTCGCTCTTTCCCGCAAGACATCCCGAAAAAAGTTAAATTTCCCACAAAACGGCAGCGCTGGATACATAGCCATTAGGACGTCAAACGGTCCAGCAACCGATGACGATTCGTGACGAGGGGACATGTGCATCCGTACACGGCGCTCCAGCACATCCCACAATGCTTCGATTGGGTCCAAGTCTGAAGTCTGCGCAGGCCAGGGCAATAACCGGATATCCGCACGGGCGGACCATGCCTGTGTTGAACGAGAATTATTAACAATGAGCAGAAGATTAGTATAGCAGGCGATACAGATGAAATCAATTACTCTCCAAGGGTCAAAGGAGATTCGTTGCAATTCGCACTTTGTGAAAAAAAAAAACAGGGGCGTACCCAGGGGGGGGGGGGGGGGGAGGAAACCCCCCCCAAATTTGCCCCCCCTGTCAAATAAACCTTTTTGTTGGTGGGGCCCCCCCCCCCACAATCAGGATTGTTCAGCCTCCCTCAGCCCCCCGCCCCGAAAAAAATTCTGGGTACGGAACTGATGAAAACGATTCAGCGCCGAGAGAAGAAACTGCTTCCTCTGCCGCCTTTCCATTGTAATGCGACCCACAGAGTTCAGAAGATAATTAAAAATGAATTGACCTTATTTTTAGTAAAAGTATAGCTGTAATTGATATTATTCTAATTCTGGAATATTTCAATTCCGGAATAAGAGTTGTTTGACAAATAATTTCATATTCCAGTTTACGTTCAATGTACGAATACATACCATTTGTTTCCTTTTGGAGGAAACAACTAAGTACTAAAACCCCTGCATTTACAACAGAACAATTAACTGAAATGATAATAATTTATGGTGAAAGTCACAGAAATTTTCGTGCAATTGCAAGAACCTTTAATGCTAGGTTTCCAAATGCAAGAAGAGCCAATTACAAGATTAAGAACAACAGAAATATTTAATGTGCCTCGTATATCAGGTCGTTGCATATCAAATGTCGGATTTCGAGGTGGGTTCCACGCTTCAGCACGGTTCCCACGTTTAGTAGCAAGTACCCAGAGATAAACCTATCAGCGACCAGCTGCCTGAAGTTTGCATTTCTGCAATGATATTTAATAGCGTTTAAACCCAAGCGAAGATAGTCATGACTTCATACGAATTACGTGTGATAATGCATTACGAGCTCAGGTTGAATCATACTGCATCCAACGTCTCTGGAAACATCAATAAGGTATTCGGTGTACGCACCATAAACGAACGTACTGTCCAAAGTTGGTTCCGAAAATTCCAGGCGGGAGTGACGGACCTGGCACATAAGCCACGCGGCAGACCGCCCAAAGTGTTGAATGACGCTGATCTGAAGCGATCTGTGGAAGAGGACCCGTCAAAAACTGTTCGGAACCTTGCAGGGGATCATGCAGTATCAGCGTCGACTGTCAGTAGACACCTTAGGACCATCGGCAAGGTGAAAAAGCAGGACAAATGGGACCCACATGAACTTACGGAAAACCAAAAAGAGCGTCGGTTAGAGGTGTATACGGAATTGCTTTTGCGCCATGAAGAAGCGGGGATTCTTGATCACATTTTCACCTGCGACGAGAAGTGGCTCCTATACGACAATAGGAAACGGTCAGCACAGTGGTTGGATAATGATGAACCCCCGCGACAGTTCCCTAAACCCCGTTGCACCCTAGGAAACTCATGGTTACAATTTGGTGGAACATCCGTGGTGTAGTGCATTATAGCTTCCTGCAGCAGGAGGAGACGAACACCGCTGCGACCTACTGTCGTGAACTGCATCGTATGCACACAAAACCGTGTCAGCAACAACCTGCACTTGTGCATCGCAAAAGCGTCCCTCTGCTGCATGACAACGCGCGTCCGCACGTTACACGAACGACCGTGCAGGCGCTACAGGCTCTGGGCTACGAGGTGCTTCCAAACACCCCCGTACTTTCCGGACCTCTCCCCTACCGACTACGATCTATTCCAGAGCCTGGACAATTTTCTCCGGAGGAAAACATTCCTAACCCAAGCAAACGTCGAAAACGCATTCCGGGAATTTATTGAGTCCCGTGACCATGGATTCTATTGGAGAGGGCTCGAGAAGCTGCCAAATCGTTGGCAACAATGATTGGATTGAAATGGGAGTTATTTCGAATAGCACGTGTGAAGGTGTCCTTTCTAGAGGGCCATTAAAGATGACCTCTGCAATCCGGCATTTGATATGCAACGACCTGATAGAATTGGAAATAGAGGGATAGCAGATGCAGATGTCATAGTAGTATCCGTAATTGTCTATCACCACTGTATGGCGAATTCTTAATAAGAATAGATTTCATTCATTCCATTTAACACCTGTTCAAGCATTGGAAAGGCCAGAAGATTATTTGCTCCGAACAGATTTCTGCAATTTTGTTTTGAATGCATTAGAGGATAATATTACAGTTTTGCAAAATATATTATGGACGGATGAGGCAAAATTCACGAGGGATGGGGTTGTTAACAGACACTACCAACATTCCCATTTTATTTGGGAGACTTTCCACCAACGTCAATGGTCCATTAATGTTTGGTGTGGAATTTGGAATGGCAGCATTATTGGACCAGTGTTTTTCCATCGAAATCTAAATGGCATTCGTTATGTTGAGGTACTGACAAATGAGGTTTATGAATGGGCGTATGATCTACCATTAGCAAAAAAGAGAAATATATGGTTTTAGCATGACAGTGCACCACCTGAAAAGATGTAACATCTGATCCACCGACAGCGACTTTCAGACACTTCGGAGCAGTAAGGTGGCCTTCAAGATCACCAAACTTAACTTCTCTTGATTTCTTTTTGTGGCTTTATCTGAAGTAAATTTTTTATTCCTCTCCACATTCAAATGTCATTGAACTTCAAACTAGGATCCATGATGCCTGTGCTGCGGTCAGAGCTGAAAGTATGATGGATATGTATGCTAATTTCCACAAACTACTTCTCTAATGAATTGCATCTGATGGACTCAATTTGAACATTTTTTGTGATTTGACTTCTCGTTGTAACGTTTTATTTGTACAATGCTTTGCAGTATTTCAATTTTCTCAAAGCTATTCTGGAATGATGATTTTCAGATTAATTCGACCGTACTCTACAAGTTTCTCATTGACATTTTAACTCTATGGTTGGTTAGATTAGATTAGGTTTGGTTCCTTAACTCTAAGGTTAGGTTAGGTTAGGTTAGGTTAAGTTTCAGAGTTAAAAATCATGTGACCCCTTAATTGCCGTCGAACATCACTTTTAACAATGCCATGAAATTCGGTACGTGCCAGTTGCTGCTATACAACTGCACTAACAGTTTTTAAAAATGATTTTTAGAATATTTGACTGTTAATATACCAGAACCCCGTAATATTAATAAAACTCCAGCTAGAATCATGGATCTAGAGATAGGAGCTTATTAGATGTTGGGCGATGTAGCCTAGCTCGTAGAGCAATACCGCGTATTAGATGAGGGTTCATAAAAATATGGTGGGTAATGTATTTGCATTTTCAATTGAATTAAAGTAAATTTAAGTTCAATAAAAGTTTTTACATTTTTACACATGACAGAAATAAAAAACTTTTGCTTTTCGAGAACGAAAACAATTTCGTGATTTGGGTCATTCTCACGAAAATGGTACAAATCATGTCCGCTACTTTTGAATTTTTTTCTGAAAATTTCAGAAATGCTACCAATTAAACATATTTTTTTATTTATTCTTCATTTAATTCTGTATAATCAGGTATTTATTATTTTGACTTAAGTGATTTATAAAAGTCTTAATTTTTTTTATTTGAAGAACAATTAGGACAAATCTTGATATCCCAACTTTAAATCAATGAGTTAAAATATTATTTAAGAAATTGCTTAAATACTACAACTATGTAAGTTATCAATAACATTGCATCTCTTACATAAAAATAGTTTTAACAATAAGTTTCATTAAAAATATATTTTTTTTAATAAGAAAAAATGTTCCTTATTAATGTCCCAACATTTTATGTGTATTGGAATGTCCACTGTGTTACAGCCATTTCAAAAATAAAATAATAAATGAAATTGAACCTGGCAACAATTTTGAGATGACTAAGTAGTACAACTTCCATGCTTAGTCAGCCATTTTGGATTCCACAGTCAACAAGCAAGATAAGACTCATTCTTTTTTTCTAATATTTAATTTGAGGTTTTTAATGTCCACTATGTTACATTTAAATTAATGATTAAAAAAAAGTTCTGAAATTGCATATAAACTAGTAAATTTAATATTATTTTTTCACTTAATATTATTTTCCTTATTGTTACTTTTTTATTTTTATTAGAGAAAAAGTTTTTAGACTTAATTGTCCACTGTTATTAGTCCACTCTGTTACATACTCTGGGGCATATCATGTTTTTGCAAGAAAAATGAGAATTTTTGTTTGTGTTTTGAGATGAAAGTTTATGCTTACCTAATGAAACAAAATCTTAATACAAACAGAATACCAAGAAATAAAAAACTTAAAGTTTCAGATATTTATTTCCCTGCTTCGTCAGATGAGTCCAGTGGTGTATCTGATGATTGCCTATTAAAGAAATGAGAGCTAAAAGCGTGAAAGCCTGCATACACATGCTTCTTGAATTTAAAGCTGGTGGTGCTAGAAAGTTAACATACCGTGTCTCTAAAGTCGCGTGCCATATGAAAAGTTTATGAATGTTGGCTTTAGGTTCACTCGGTTTCGCAAGTTTATCGTTCATGTTCAAAATATGCACCATGAACTCGAAGACAATGTCTCATACGATCCAAATTTTCTTCTGTCACGCGTAAAAGTGTAGCTGGTGGGCTTGGGAATATCAGGGTGCCGGCGATGAAATTCGTCTGCAGCTTCTTGAGATGTTCTGTGGTGATCTCCACAAAGAAGTATCAGCTCGACACGTTGTTCTGGTGTCAGCGTTATTCCTCTACTTCACGACTTCACCTACAAAATCAAAGCAACCAATTAATCCATTTGGCAGGCGACTTTTCAGACACACTGTCTACATATGTTGCCATGGTTCAAAGTGACATTGAAGAAGAAGACGAAGTTAAAGTGATGAGCTTAAAGACAACAAATAACGAGCGAAAATTATTTAAAACGATTGACACAGCTATCTCCTATGTTCATTTGATCAAATTAAAAAAAATCCTAGCAGAGCCAAAGTTAAAACTATTAGGTGAACGTTTATAATATGAATTTCCGTATGCTGTTGATGTTTTCCAAAAAGCTTGATATATGTAAAAAGTAAATTTAATACAATATTAATGAAAGTAGAATGTTGTTTGTCTGTTATCTTTATATATAAAAATTCAGGTTCAGGGTGCGTCTATAAATGTTCTAAAAACTCTTGAACCACTTATCCGATTGAGCTCATATTCGCACTATATGTTCGTTAGGTTCAGAGTAAGGTTTATATGTCTCCAAAGGGAGGGGATGGGGGTAAATATATTTTGGTTTATGTTTGTTTGTTTCCTCAAAAGATGGCGCAAGGGATGCGACATTAAAATTTCATCAAACAAACAGACCAAGCAACGCCGGGCATATTACTTAGTAGTTATGTATGTAAGACATGTTCATTGAGACATGTAAATGAATCTCAAGACTGATCATTTTGTAAACTTCATTAACAAAATTTTTTTGAGGACACACGACTTACATGCATAAATCGAGAACCACCCTCTTATAAAATATAATATTCTTCGGGCTTTCTAATTTCCTGACCATAATTTAAAGTTTCGCGTAATGGTCGTCAGCATACAGCTGGAAGGGTCTTCCTCCTCTGAGAATCAGTGAGAAGGCGTCGGAAATTTTAACAATACATATAATTACTGTCCTTTGTGCTTTTTTTAGAATTGATAGTTATAAGAATTTAACATTTTCTTGAAAAGCTTTAAAAATGAGCAGTAAATGAAAATAATGGAGAGTTAGCAGACTATTGAGAAACAGTGGAAAGGCGGCAGAGAAAGCAGTTCCTTCATTCGGTGCTGTATCGATTTTTCCAGCACAATGCTTCAACTAAATAAGTGGTGAGTGACCCTGTGGCCGTCGTGCAAATGTGTCAACAGAAGATACTGCGACTGCCAGATCACACCAAGTGATGAATACACCAGTTTTGCTTCAAGACCTCGAGAGCAGAGTGTGAATTGCAACAGTTTACCAATTAGAAGAATTGATGGAAAAATTCCGCGACCTGGATTCGAACCAGGAACCTCGACTGTCATGGCTGACGCCTCTGTCAATTGGGCTATCACAGACACTTGAACAGCCATGTTGTCACTAAGTGTCTTAAAGACAACCAAGTTGTCAAGAAGGAAAGCCTAATGGGACACCCGGGTTCACAGATCGTGAATTCCTCCTATCCAAACCATCAGAAAGTTTGAAGAACACACAATAAGAAATAAAGAAATTAAACTGGAGCAAACACCAAACATCAGGTAAAGACTACTTGGTTGTCTTTAAAACACTTAGTGACAGCATGGCTGTTCAGGTTTCTGCGATAGCCCAATTCATGGTTTCTTAATTGAAGAGATTATGACATTCGTAACTGTTCCAATGCTATCGGCGCGAACCAGAAGATGTACCGGAAGTAGATGGCGAACGAGCAATCTATGCTTCATTTATTTAATTTTTATGAATCATTTTGAATCATTTATTTAAGATAAAAAGCTTAAAATGTATAACTAGCTGTACCTTAAAATACACATCGAAAACTTATGCTTTATATGTTGAATTCTATTATATATCTGATTATTTAAAGCATACTTCGATGTTTCGCCATCTGGTGGACAAAATAATAGTGGGATCGCGTTTAAACGGGAGTGTCATAAGTTATGACTCATAACCTCTTCAAATAAGAAACCATGGCCCAATTAGTAGAGGTGTCGACCATGACAGTCGAGGTTCCTGGTTCGAATCCAGTCGCAGAAATTTTCCATCCATTTTTCTAATTAATATCATTTACCTGATGCTTGCAGTTTGCTCCAGTTTAATTTCTTTATTTCCTAACAGTTTATCAATTATTGGAATTGCAGTGTACACAGACACAAACGATCAATTACACCCATCGCCATCCAAGAAGAGAATTTTGGAATTGTTGAATTTTTAGATAAACAAATGAATTTTTAAAGGTCAGGTCACACAAATTTACAGCCATAGCCAGGGCTGAAAAAACGTCAGATCAAACTATTGTATAATTTTCATTATACGAGGGGCGATTGATAAATAAGGTCTCCATGGCTGTAACTTTTTTATTTGTTAACCGATTTTCAAAATTCTTTTTGTATCTTATACTCACATTTGTCCTCTATGTAATGCACTATTCACTTTTCGACATAGTCCCCATTTCCTTTCCAAGCATTGCGCCAACGCGTGACTAGTTGGGTGAACCCGTCGGAGAGGAATTCCGGAGTTGTTGTCGACACCAGGATTGACTGGCAGCGTTTACCTCGCCGTCAGAACCAACTCATGTCCCTTAAGGGGCTCTTTCTTCTTTGTGAAGTAGTGAAAGTCGCAATGTGCAGTCTTTCATTTTTGAACTGCAATTTTTCATCTTTGAACTGTAGGCGCTGCAACGCCTCTGGTGTGTGGTGACTCGTGTGGGGGCGGACGTTATCGTACTCCAGAAGAGGGTCCAAAGCCGCCATTCAAAAGATGTTACTATTTACATTTACTGATGTGCTAATGTGACAGTTTTTGCAAAGTCTATACTTTTGAGACAGACTTTAATTTCCAGTATTTTTATAAAACTAATTGTTACCCGCGGCTTCGCCCGCCCGCGCCATCTGTTGAGGGGAATTACAAAGCAAAAGCAGATAATTTTAAATGAAAACCCCATAAAGTGGGGAGGGGGAGGGGGCTGATTTTTGGAGATAGAGCAGGTCCTTTATTGATAAGCCTGCCCTGAAAATTTCAAGTCGCTAGCTCAAACCGTCTAGGAGGAGATAGAATTACAGATAAATAAATAAATACACGCAAGAGTTTTAGTATATAGATAAATGTTCCTTTGCTTGTGTTGCACAAAATGTTTTGAAAAAAAAGGTGAATTTACATAATTTAATCCAACAAATAGATGTGTAACAGAGTGGACAAAATCTCCCATAACCAGTCAAAAAACTATGAAAAATCACATATTAATACTAAGTTGATCTAATTAATTTTTACAAAAAAGATAAATTCAATCTATAAGTTATTATTAAGTACCGAAAGATGCTTTATGCTATCAGTGTGGGGAAACGTGTCTGTCTGTCCGTCCGTAACTCTAACTCCTCCGAGGCTATGAAAGATTTTCAAAATCTGTTTCCGTCAGTCCATGGATATGGTTCATGGCACGTGCACAAATGGTATCTTTATTTTACCGCCAAGCAATTTTCAATGGGAAGATATATTAAGTAATATAGCAAACAAATCGTATTGACGAAATAGAAGCGGTTATTCATTACTATTTTCGTCAGTCGATAATATGGTACAAGACACAAACCAATCACAAGTATTATCTAAATCGGTTCAATAGCACGTGCACAGATGGTACCTTCAAGACCCCATGTAGCAATTTTCAATGGAGACATATATTAAGTAATATATCAAACAAATCGTAATGACGAGATAGAAGCGGATATAAATTAATATTTTCGCCAATTGATAAATATGGTTCCGGGAATGAATCATTTTGAAAATGGTTATAATGGAAACAATGGCACGTGCACAGATGGTACCTTCACGACCCCACGTAGCAATTTTCAATGGAGACATATATTAAGTAATATATCAAACAAATCGTAATGACGAGATAGAAGCGGATATAAATTAATATTTTCGCCAATTGATAAATATGGTTCCGGGAATGAATCATTTTGAAAATGGTTGTAATGGAAACAATGGCACGTGCTCTAATGGTACCCTAAAGACACCATCAAAAATTTTTAATGATAAGACATGGCATGTAATATATCAAACAAATTGGGATGATGTGTCCTGAATGAATTTAACGTAAAATTAAAGATAGTGGAAATTGGTTTCAAGGAACCTGGTTTAGTGGAACCATTATGGTTCATTGGAACTTTAAATGCCAAAATATGGCATGTAATATATCAAACAACTTGGAATGATGTGTCATAAATGAATATAACGTTAAATTAATGATAGTCGCAATTGGTTCAAAGGTGCGTGGTTTAATGTTATCTTTATGCTCCATTAGAAACTTAGGATGGTTTAAAATATGGTTCCGCGAATGGTTTAGTTTAACTTTTCGGTACATGGTTATGTCATTCCTTAATGGCTTATTTAACATTAATTTAAGTTAGATTAGATAATTTTGAAAAAAAATATTTTGAAACATCAAATGTACCATTTCGTGAGAATGACCCATTTAGTCGTTGACGCGCCCATAATTCCAATCAATCAACAATTTCGTGAACGAGTGACTGTCGAAGAAGTAAGAAGTAATCAGCCGAAAGTAAACAACAGCTAGTGTATATGGGTTTGTAGCGTGTGCACGAATTTGAGAGGGAGAATTAATGCTAAGAAGAGAAATGCTGAGAAGAAATGAGGACTTAAAAGTGACAGCAAAATTAATTACTCTTCCTTGTACGGACAATATTAATTACTTTCGCACTTTTTTTAATCTAAGTTGGCCGACCAATGACAATAATATAGAAATTTTCGATAATTTTTTAAAAGCCTGGTTTTGTTTAGAAAAATTAAATCAACTTTTTCCCCCCTCGGTTTTTTTCGACAACAAAATGAACGGCAGAGGCGATCGAAATTTTAGAAGATAAAAAAATCGCTAATAGGAAAATTATTCGTTTCCTCAGGGAGCCATTTCGCTTTCGACATTTCGTTATTAAAAAAACTCTATTTCAAAGAGAAACTTCATCAGTAAAAAAAGGCAAGCGAAAATGGAGAGAAAACGTACAAATTGCGCAATCGGACCGAAGTTCAAAGACACCCGTCTAAAATCAACTTTTTTTTTTTTTAATAGGAGAGGAAGGGAGCATGGAAAAATCCATGGAATTATCCTCCTCCCTGTTATTTTTTAACTCCTGAGTAAGGGCTGTAATCTTTCAGAGTTGATTCCGTCAGGTGCTGGTAATGATAACTCCGGATCATCCAAAACGGTATGAAAAGTGAAATAACCTCCTCTGCATTAAAAAAAAAATTATTTAAAAATCACTTGCCATGCAAGCCTGCCGTTGGCATATTTTCTTTGTTTGGTTTCTACGTCGCTCTTTTCGCCTGCTTCGAAGCCCAATTTTAGTTTTATTCATCTTTCACTCAACGATTTCAGTTCGCATTTCATTTTTATTTGAAATAAACTCCTTTGAAAAAGTAATCGTGCAAAAATTGAATTTTCAAAGCAGTGTAAGTGCCTTATCAAATCCTTCATCCTTTGCTATTTTTATACTGGTGTCCAAAACTCAATCGACAAACACAAAATAAAAAAGACTATCTCAAAAAGCAAACAACAAACATAAATGAAACGTCCAAAATCAGAGGGAACCTCTTATCCACAAGGAGATTTGAAATACCGGATACGTATTTCAGCGATGAGAGACAAAATACAACTAAATCAAAACCTTAGTGCTAGAGAATATATAAGGTGGGGAGAAGGGGGCAATTGAAAAGGATATCCCCCATTGGTTAAGATCGGCCTTGGTGGCTCAGGGGTTGCGTGGTCGCCTCTGATGCCCGAGGACGCGGGTTCGACCCCGGCCGAGGACGACGAGGATTTTTTCAGGGGGGAAATCCTGAGATCACGCACTTCCTTCGAAAGGGAAGTAAAGCCTTTGGTCCCGTGTAGTCGTTTGCCGGCAGCACGTTAAAGAACCCTTGCGAGGCAAAATTTGCGGCCCCTGTAACGCCGTCCTGAAATGACCATGGCAGTTGAAAAGGACGTTAATACCAAACAAACCAAACCAAACCAAACCATTGGTTAAGCGGAACGGAAATAACGACTATTGGACAAGTTAAACAGTGGGCCAATAAAATAAGAGGAGATACCGTGTCAATAGAGGAAGGAAAAAAATAAAATAAATAAATAAAAATTATAATAATAAATTTACAAAAAACAAAAGTAGGGGATAATAATAATAAATGGACAAGTGCGAGTCGAACTCGCGTGGAGAGGGTTCCGTACGATGAATATGGTATCTACCATTTTTTTTTTAATCTGACCCAAATTTGTTTGTGGTAACTAAAAAAATTAAGTATGGTACCGGATTGTAGCGAGAAATTGCTGAATATATTGTCTATTGCTCAATTCTGTCTTGTTGTATATTCCTTAATATGTGGACTAAGACAGAATGATAGAAAGTATTCTGATATTTCATTTTTTGATTTCTTAAAATTAATACTGAAGTCTCCTGCTATAATAATCTTTTCGTGTGCACTGATAGCATTCCTAATGCATTCGACGGCAATTTTCGCAAGCATTTTGATGATTTGTATACGGTTAAGAATTGAACACCAAATGCTTTGAATTGGAGGCATTCACAATGCCCACCCCCTGGACTATCTATAAATAAAATCTGAAGAAAATTGGAATTCGGGTCAACAGGCAGAGCTCTCTGGCCTAATTCGTCTCATAACCACTTCGGTTTTCATACCCATGAACTACTCTAAGTAAGGAATTAAACTCCTCCACGACATCTTCCTCAACATACCTATCACTATCCAATAGATAATTATACAATAACTGAACAAAAGACATAAACCGTAATACGACAGAAAAGACGAAAATGATGCCTAGACTTCGCGCGGGGAAAGAAAAACGTTAGATGGCTTTCTTTTTCCTGCAGTGCCACTATCGCCATCTAGTGGCGTTTTTTTTCTAGAAAAATATTACGATTTTAACTTTATATAAAAAACTAGTATTAAAGCCCGTCGTATGACGGGTGCCACAGTAGGCGAATCTGAAAATTCGATTTGAATTAAAAAATATCTTCTGTGACAGGATTGGTAATTGACCCGACTGCCAATAATAATAAAAAAATATATTGTAAATATTAAAGCGATATTGTCAAAATAGCTGAAGAATATGTTCTTACTTTCTTTTCAAAACTGCTTATCGCTTTGATAGTATATCGCACATCCTCCTGTCCATGGGCGAGGAGGAGGAACCTTGGGGTTAGAAGCAGAAATAAGGTGAGAAGTGGGAATAAGGTAGTTATCAAAGTGAGAAGTGAGAAGGTGAGAAATAAGGTAGTTATCAAAGTTTACTGTTGTTGTTGGGGACAAGCCTTGCATATGATGGATGGATGTACGTGTCAGGTAGTGAGGGATTGTCAGGAAATAGTGTTGTTTCTGTGGCTTGCTACTTGCAAAATGCTTCGTGTATTCGTCTCGCGCTTTCCAGAAAATTCACTACACTCGTCCTTTTGTGTCGTCTGTTCTTGAGCATTATTACTTTGCTTTTTATGAAGCATTTTGCTTTGTTTACGATTCCTTATTTGAACTGGATTTTGGGTGGTGGCTACAATCTCTCCACCCCAAATTTGTGACAGGTAGAAGCAGAACACTTTTCGAGAATGTTCTTATTTTGCTAAACATGAGGATTTGCTTCCTTCGATTGAAAAGAATTTACAGATTCCGTATCTGAGAACCCGTTTACTGTGCGTCCAAGAGAACAACTAGATCTGGCTTCCTAGAAAGATAGAAAATAATTATTGATGAAAAATAGGAAAGAAAATTCCACAATCTGGATTCAACCCAGGAACCTATGGCTCAGACCGCCAACGCGCTAACCAATTGCGCCACTGGCAACATGAAAGCTAAACGCTATTTGCATGTCCTAAGGGCTTGGTTAGAGCAGTTACCCAGTCCGCAGGTTGGGACTATTTTTCCTAAGGCGTAATGTTCATTAAAGAATAATTCATGCATGTTCTGTCAGGGTTCCATCCTATGCCATACCTCAGCTGTTCAAATTATTGATGAAAAATAGGATGAAAATTCCACAGCCTGGATTTGAACCAGGAACCTTTTTCATCAATTATTTGAACCAGGAACCTTGGATTGTTGAATACTTGAGGTATGGCGTAGGATAAAACCCTCAGAGTAATTCATGAGTTATTCTTTAGAAAATAATTGCACCATGTGTTACCTCTCGCCTGATAGCCCTTCCTCATCTTGGAATTTGTGAGTTATCCTGGATCCTGTAACTAGCTCGTTGTTGCGAAGAAATCCGAGCTCGCTTTCCGAAACTTGGAGAGGAACCGCTGTGATGCTTAACCCTATCGAACCCTCTACCCAATACGTTCAACGTATTTGAGGAGCGAAAATTACAATCTCCAGCATTTCAATCTTGGTTAATCCGGCAATGCGTTAAGAAATAATTCAATGCGGTGAATTTCTTAACTTGCCTGTAATCTTTCCTCCCTCCTCTTTAGGGCCGACTACTAGCCTCCATAGATTCACTCCAGTATTCGGGATCCGCTCTACCGATTCCGCTCGCCTACGGTCATTATATGCCAAAATCGGCTGCGCACTCATTGGCTTACTTGCTTCTAAATTATGCAATGCCAATGAGCACACAACGCGATTTTGCGCGCACACATTCGCTGAAACCCCTTGCTCATTGGTTCCCAGTCAAGTGTGCTATTTCTACTATCTTTTGCTCCATGAGCGAGTTTCCTGTATCTTCGTATTGAACGACGCTCCCTTACTCGGTCTAACTTCAATTTTCCTGGGTCGCGTCGTCTGCTTACATTTACATTTGGCGTTTTCATATAAGCGCTCCTGCCTTCGCACTTTCACCACATGGTCCGCATCTTTCGGGTGTTGATCGTCGCTTCTCCAACCAAATGGCATGACATTTTAAATTTAATTTCGATAATTTTTCTGTTATATTTGATAAATGTAATAAATACTCGCTAAAATTAGAGAAACGCGTATAAAATCATTTGACACATTTGAACTACAGAGGACGTCGATGACGTCTACTAGCGAAACAAATTTCTGCTAGGATGAATTTAGGAATTTTTGTCTCTCTAGGAGGTTTATTTTCTAAAATTTAAATTTCTAATACTGTAGGTGAATATTTAAGAGAGAAAAATTCGCTTGAATCTTTAAAAAAATTTAAAAAAAGGATTTTCCAAAATAAGGATGGATAATGATCGAAATAGGGATAATGAGTTTGACTTATTCTGTGGGTGAATGCCTTAATTTGAGGATTGGTTTAATTGCTGGAAGCTGAACCTTAAAATCGAAAAATGCAAGGCTGTGTACTTCAACAAAAAGCTTAAGCGTCCCCGCGGATTCTCTTGTCCTATTCAATAAGAAACTCAAATGGATTGACAACAACAAGTATCTTGGGGTTATCATTTATTCAAGACGCTCCTGGAACCGTCACGTGACTTACGCTCTAAACAAAGCGAAAAGGGCCAAATACAGTCTCATGGCTCTCCTGGGTCGAAACAGTGCCCTCAGCATCGAAAATAAGCTACTTCTGTACAAGGTGCTTATTCGGACTATTCTCCTCTATGGTATGCCTGGTCTCTTTACCACCGGCTTGGAAAATGGCAACTGCCTAGGAAGACCAGTTTGCGGCTTCCGTTTTACGTGGCCATACCAAAGCAACTGAGACCTCTCAGTGCGGTGAAGTAGAAGCTCAGCACCTAAAGATACCAAATTGTGCTTCTGTGCACTATTTCTAGTAGAGTAACACCTGCCACACGTCTCAGGAATCTCATTTCGGCCGCTTGCACCCGCGATCGCACTCTTTCAGTCATACTCAAGAATCATGATCATAGGTGAGAATGGAGACAAGGATAGATTTGAACTAACCTAAGAACTATTCATGTCCTCTATTGTCCTCTGTTTATGGAAACTTAGAAAAAAAGTGTCTGCTTGAGCTTTATTCATTAGATTAATAATTAATAATAATAATTTAATTTAATAATTTAATTTAATCAGATCAGAATGTACAAGCAAATATAAACTGCCCCTACAGGTGGTAAAACCCAAGCGGGGGAAGAAATCAAAAGAAAAAGATTACATTTCGGAACAAATAAATCAAAATCGGATTAATTGGTTGGGTCATTAAAAATGTCTACATCTTTATGAGAAAGGTTTTTATTATACAAAGTAACAAGTTTATACGAAGGAGTAATCTCACCAATATTTGTCTTCGTACTAGGAGTCATTAAAGTAAGACACTTATGACGACTTTTTCTAGGAACTGACAGCCCGATAGATGACAGAAGCTCGGGCATCCAAATAGCCCCAGAAACAATCCTCTTAAGGACATTAAGAAAAAATATTACCAATGATATTGGAAAGAGTAAACACATTTATAAATTCCATATTGAGATCATGCTTGCTATATTTTTTTGAGAGAAAATTTAAAAATGCAAGAAATTTCTTTTGTAAGAGTAAAACGTTTTGAGTGTGATGAGTAAACCAAATTAACACACCATATATAACTTTAGGAACTACAATAGAAATAAATAGCTTTACGATAGTTAATGGATTTTTGAAAAATGCGGTAAGCCTTTTCAAGAGGCCAATTCTACGGGAGACATGTCTTATGATGTTATCAATATGCGGGGTAAAAGATAAATTTTTATAACGCTGCTTTTAAAGACCGAGAGTTCTTTCGGTTATTTCCGGTTTGGTAAGCTAATCGTATTCGACAAGCCTAACTGTAAATATTCTACAACTTCGAAATTATTTGTTAAAACGATTATAATTAAATAAAATCCCTAAATCTTTAACTTCATCTTTTTTCCCAATGATATCATGACCAATCTTGTAATCAAAAATAAAATTTGTTACTTTCCTGGAGAAAGAAACTACGTGTGATTTGCTCGAGTTAAGGCTTAATCCGTTCGATTTAGACCAGGAGAGAATTGAGTCCAACGTTTCTTGCATTTCAATACAGTCTTGCCAACTGTCAATGCACGAAAAAATTTTAAGATCGTCCGCATACATTATAATTTGAACATCATTAGTTAGTAAAGAAGCTATTATGTCTGCAGAGTAGATATTGAATAGCAGCGGTCCCAGGGCAGAACCCTGAGGAACACCACTATTGATTTTGCCAAATTTCCAGAAATTATTTACAGGATAAAGCATAAAATATCTATCAGTTAAAAAGGAGCGCATCCAGGATAGCATATTTAATTGGAATCCCATAATCTCTAGTTTCTGGAGAAGAAGATCAATATGAACCTTATCGAAGGCTTTAGAATAATCCAAGTAAATTACATCCACTTGATGACGAGTATCAATAGCTTTCGAGAGGTAAGAAGTTAACACAGCAAGATTAGTTCGGTCGATTGGCCTTGCGGAAGCCGTGCTGAATATCAGGAAGATAAGGATCAACAAATTTTGAAAGATGAGTAGCAACGAAGGTTTCGAGAATCTTTGCAGGAAAAGAGATAAGTGCAATAGGTCTGTAATCTTTCGGTGTGGTCGGTTTCACAATTTTAGGGATAGGAAGAATAAAAATAGTCTTCCAATCGGTAGGATAAGTACCTTGCGACAGAGAGAGGTTTAAAAGGTCACATAAAGGGTTGCAAATCGCGTGAAGACAGCCCTTGAAAATATAGTCAGGAAAGCCGTAATAATTATAACATTTGGAGGCAGACAGGGAGTTCGCAATAGAGAGTAATTCAGAAGTTGTCAAAGCGGGTGCATTAAATTTCACCTCCACTCTATCCCCGTATTTCGGAAGATTCTGAATGTTAACCTCAGTTATCTCATTATCTGCAAAATTCGACTGAAAATAGTCCAAAATATCTGTTTTCGATACTAATTCACCATTGTAACCTTGACGGAAGCCGTTACCCAAAAGCTTCTTGTCACGCTCCAGAATGAGGCCGGAGAAGAGTTCAAAGAATTCTCGACACTTTTATAGTAAAGGTCATAATTTTTTCTGAGTGTTTTAAAATCATTATAATAATGGGGATCTTCAGTCTTTGTCCAAAGCCTATGCTTCGCAGTCTTCAAGTGCCATAATTTGATAGTATCCTGGCGAATCCAGATTGGGAGTCTGTGTAATTTATCATTTATGCCAGTTTTGTTCGACTTTGGGACAAAAATGTTAATCTGTGATAGAGTCATTAAGCCATGTTTCCGTAAAATTATTATTGAGGGTGACAAAATGATTGAGATGTGACAGTTTGGTTCGACGTCCTCTCACAATTTGATATAAAATGTTGAGAGGAACAGACATTTTCAAATTCGGAGAAGATCTTGAGCACATTAAGCTAAGCTAGAGGATGAGTCCTCCTTCTCATGAACTATTTGATCTTGGTGTAATCTGCCATAAAATTCAGAAACTAATGTTCCTGCAGGCCAGTGATTCGGATCAAACACCAAATCAAATGTATCTTCAGTTAAAGATACGAAAAATGAAGCGTAGGTGTCAAATTTGGTTTTAAGCTTATGACATCTAATCAGATTCCTAGTGTCCATAAACTCAGACAAGTGAGAAATAAGAGAAGCCCTATCAATATCAGGAGAAAGTCTGGAGATGAAAATGTTCTTTAACAACGGCCTCCGCTTTAAGTGAGTGACTGCACTTATCCTCACCATAGGCGGCACATCCAAACACAGTTCGCTTGTCTCTTTTAACTTTAGATGATGATTTTAAAACCGAGCTGAATAAATGCTTATCAGAGTTAACTGTTGATCGCAGAACATTCTGCTCGAATACCTGATTTCGAATGTTATTGATCTCGATCGACTCTGGATGTGCAGTTCCCTCTCTTAACTTCGGAAATCTAGTTTTGTTAGCAGCGTTCTCCTTCAATTCTGAGGCAGTTGACTCAAGGAGTTTGTCCACTCTCTCGTTTAATAATAATATTAATAATAATAATAATCTATTTTAATTATATCGCAGTTTTGGAATTGGTAGAAATATCTTTCTACTTTCTCGTTTACATAGCGAAAATATTTTAATCGTAAAAAAATCTACCTCAAGAATTTGATGAATCTCGATGTTTTAGACCTCCCTAAGTCGAAATTTCAGGCCTTTCGCACAAACAGAAGGGGACTTTACCTGAACACCTATTTAACATTCTTCGTATAAAATAGCAGTTTAAAGGGATATAAAAGATTGAAATTTTGTACAGCCCTTTCGAAAGGGCCTCATTATTATAATTATTATTATTATTTATGGTGCGTCCAGATGGACAAAGCCAATGTTATTAATGGTGTTGCTTTGGCGGATAAGGACATATTTCATAATAATAGAGTAGGAATGTTGCCTGTAGTTGTTGCATGCCTTCACTTCACACTTCCATGAGTTTTGGCGAAATGTTAGAGGGATGTCATTCCACAGTTTGAATGAGTTATAAGTTAAATATATCTCCCGGTGATTCGAAATTATAGTAGGTGGTTGTATTACTAATATTTTGACTGTCTAGAGTCTGGGGATATAAGAAGCCGGGTGTGTCTTAAGTGTTAAAAGCTTTGATAAGTTCACGTAACTTCGACCAGGCTATTATGGAATCAAAGATAAAGATATTCAAGTCATTGCATATTTGCGTAATTGAATGTTCCCATATATGTTTAATGCAACTCGTAGTATGTTGTTATAAGTCTGCCCTGGATAAATTTGTGCGAGATGGCCCAGGAGGGCAGACCATAGGTGATCTTGGGGATAATTTTGGACTTCAGAATTATTAGCATTTCATTTTTCGTGAGAGTTGACCGTAATATCTTCACCAAATACCGTAGTTGGCAGATAAGGCTTTCCATGTGAGCAAAAAAATTAAGATGGTTGCCAAAAGTAATATCTAAAAACTTCAGGGTATTCGATGAGGTATATTTCTTTGCTATGATTAAAGTTGGCGTTTGTTCTTTATTTATGGCCATACCTCTTTGTTGAAACCATGTATGTAGGGTGTCTATGTCGTTGCTGATACATGTATGATGGGTTAGTTGTAGCTCCGAAGATTCATCATAAGTTTTTATCAAAATGATGTCGTCGACGAAGGCTTTCAGTTTGAAGTTCAGAGACAATTCGGCTAAAGGAGCCAGTCAAGTAGCATTTAAGATATTGCTTACGGAGGATCCTTGGGGTATACTTCGTGTGGAAGGCTGGTGAAAAGTATGATCGTCAGTGATTAGATAGTTATCCCGATTGCTAAAAAGCTCTCGGATTAGAGTTAATGTTTGACCGAATTTACCGTAAGTCTTTTTTCTTCGTAGAGTTGTTCTCTTAGCACAGTATTGAAGGCTTTCGCTATGTCTACAGTTACAATTACAAAAGTTGGTTCTGGTCAGTGGCTTCGACAGCTTCCATCATTATGGATAGTACTAGATCCTAGGGAGAAGTTTCTGGTCTGCCTCCATATTGGCATCTTGGTAAATATGTCCATAAGTGGTGGATCAACGATTTCAAGATTATATTTTGAATAATTTTATATGTAGTTGGTAGTACAGAAATCTGGCGATAATTCTTTAGATTTTCTTTATTTTCCGCTTTAAAAATGGGACATATCAAGGCTTGTTTCATTAAAGAAGGGAATTGACCCTATCCCATATATTTAAAATAAGGTGAGCAAGAAGGCAATTTCCATAATATCCCCAGTTCCTAAGCACTTTGTGATTTAGGATGTTGTCAGTTGCGTTGTGTTTTAATTTAATGAATTTCATAACCCAATATATCTCTTGCGGGAGGTTAGCTGGTAAGTGAAATTTATTTTTATTAATGTGATGCATCGAATGGATTGTGATAGGTTGGGGTAGATTTAGAGGATCATCAATCCATATTAAGTATTCCATGGCCATATCTGGTGGCAGTTTTTGGCTGGTATTTTTCTGCGTGCTTCTCACGTATTTCCATAAGTCGTAATGGTTTTTAGCAGTCAACAAATGCTGGCTTTTGGCATTCCGAATTTTCTGTTTATATTCTTTGTTAAGTGCTTTTAATTGCTTTAGTGTAGTGTTGTTTCCTACATATTGGTTATAAATGCTCTTTCGTAGATTCCCAATTTGTAGGATGTCATAGTTCCACCAAGGGTTGTTTCGAGTGAAATTACAACGTCTCTGTATGGTCATCCCAGCGTCTAACAGCAGATAATGGAGATTTTGTTTTAACAGCGTAAACTTTGTCTCTGGAGTGCTGGCTTCTAAATATTCCGACCAGTAGTGAGAACGGATAATTTGTCTAAATTGGGGCCAGTCTGTAGTACTAAAGTTGTAATAATTCTTATGATTACTTTTGACTAATTTCCTATTATAATTAGGTAAATTCATTAGTTTTGCAGAAATAATTATATATAAAATTTCAGCCGATTCAGGAACTGGTACTTTACCAGAACATCTTCGTTTTTTCATGTAAACTACAACTTTAAATAAAAATAAGTGACTGAAAGTTATTTTTAATCGCGAAAAACAATTGCATATGAAGTTTCAGGTATTTTTCGGTAGAGTTCGTTACTAAAATATTTTTAGTGGACTTTTCTTGAAGCCAATCGAAAATATTTGATGGCATACTGCAGGGTGAATACAAAAGCCTGAACCCCCCTTTTATTTTTTGAACCGAAGCAGATATGTCAATTTTGATGAATCCAATGAATAGGAAGTTGTGGGTGGCCTATCCCATGGTGCACTTTTCATCATCCCAAATATGCAAATTAGGACACATTCAAAATTTATCTCAAAAACTGTAAGGGATAGAAAAAAAACCCAATTGCAAACTTGTTTAGCATAAAAAAAAAAACAAAACAAAAAAAAATCATCCAAATCGGACCAACCAATCACCCACAATAAATTTTACATTATAAATTTAACATAAAATATGCTAAATTTACAAACCTCAAGAAGAATAAATTTGAAATAACCGATAAAAATAAGAATCAATGCCCTCCCAGTAATTATACATTTCTTTTTTTTTTTTAAGGCGCCTTCGTAATCCATGAAGGTTATACTTAAAACTACAATAAGATTTGTCTTTTCATTCTAATTTAAACATTACTGTCTGTAGCTTACAAACAGTCACACTGCACAAACAAGTTACTTCAAACAGTTTAAAAAAAAAATTAATCAACAAAATGCTCGATGTGACGACCGTGGGCACAATAACACAATTGGGCACGGAACCTAACTGACGCCAAAACACCGGCAAGCATGGCTGCTGTCACTCCTCGGCACGCTTCCTGGATTCGTTGAACCAGATACTCCAGTGAGGCGGGCTGCGTAGCATAAACCTTGTCCTTCAGGTATCCCCACAAGAAAAAGTCAAGTGGTGTAAAATCATGGGAGCGGGGTGGCCAACGAACTGGTCCTCCTCGGCCAATCCATTGTTGTCCAAACATCTCACTTAGACGCTCGCGAACGATCAACCCGTAATGTGGAGGAGCTCCATCATGCTGAAACCACGTGCGTTGAGAATTTCAGCCCGGTAGCGTTCTGCAATCAGTGTTCCATCGTAAAAATACAGTCCAACCACAGTGTCACTGTACAACCCCCACCACACATTGATTCTCCAGTTCACTTGATGAGTTGCTTCTCGCAGACATCGTGGGTTTTCGTCTGCCCAATGATGATGGTTGTGCCTGTTGATAACTCCATCCCTGGTGAACTGGGCTTCATCTGTCCACAACACCTCATGAATGAAGTTTGGATTGTCATCCAGGCAGCTAAGTAACCAGTTGCAGAAGGCGGCCCTAGCAACATAATCTAATGGCAGTAACTTCTGGTGACAATGAATATGGTATGGGTGAAAATGATGTGCGTGCAGAATGTTGAGAACAGTTCTCTGATGGCACCCAACATCTGCAGCAATTGCTCTGCTGCTTGTGTGGGGATTTGCAGCAACTGCAGCCAGAACTAGTGTTGTTGTATCCTCGTCGCCTTGTGCCCTTGGTCGTCCTCGTTCTGCATTAACATTCCCTGTAGACTCGAATCTTTGAATAATGTGACGCATTGTTTGACGAGATGGATGGCTTTCGTTAGGGTATCTGTCTCGATACAACCTAACTGCAGCATGTAGGATTCTCCTTGCCTCTCCGAAGCAGAAGATCATGTTGATCATTTCCGGAACAGTGTAGCTTGCCATCCTGGAATTGTTCTGTCTTCTGTGTGCTGAAACATGCCTTTTATTTGCTTTTTCGCATGAAAGTGAATGTGAGTATGGTAATTTATGTTAATTTTTTGATTTACATGCTTTACATGGTGAAAATATCAACATTCAGTTTTCCTTGTGCAGTGTGACTGTTTGTACGCTACAAACAGTTCACCACGTGATTGTGGGTGATTGGTTGGTCCGATTTGGATGATTTTTTTTTGTTTTGTTTGTTTTTTATGCTGAACAAGTTTGCAATTGTTTTTTTTCTCTATCCCTTACAGTTTTTGAGATAAATTTTGAACGTGTTCTTATTTGCAAATTTGGGATGATGAAAAGTGCACCATGGGATAGGCCACCCACAAGTTCCTATTCATTGGATTCATCAAAATTGACATATCTGCTTCGGTTCAAAAAATAAAAGGGGGGTTCAGACTTTTGATTCACCCTGTATAAGCACAACCATTTTTGAACCACTTTTTATAAGTGACAATCGTATGTGGGAGTATACGAGGAAGCCGAAAACACTCTAGTTTCGCTTTTTATTATAATTTGAACTCTGCATAAAGACTGCCATTAACTAAACGTGCATCGATTGTTCACTCATCCCTCGTTTATCTGCATACTTGGAATGAATAGCTTTCCGTTGTTCCGTTAATTTTCAAAAGAGCCCAACATTATAAGCATGCCCTCTGTGCTCTTAAGTGTTTCAGTCGGGAAACTCTTTGCGAAATGAATCAATAAGTGCACACGATACAGTTTTATTGATTTGTAACTTCAACTATTCAGTTTTGTGAGTTTTCAAAACTTTCTTGAAACGTATTTGGCGAAAGACGATAAACGCGGATAGGCAATTTCCTTTATCCCCACCCATCAACCCTCTCTTGCTACGCCCTCCTCTCCCCCATCTCTCTATCTCCATTCTTCTTATAAAGTGGAGAGCAATTTTATTGATTTTCGGTCAACATTAGCTCTCTGTTTTGCTGGATCCCGTTAGCGTAATTTCCCGAATACTTAAATCAAAGGCTGGACAACGTACAAACCCCTCTTGTTTTGATTTTTGGAGGTCATGTCAAACAATTCTCTTTTTTGGAAATTAAAAGGACGAGGAATTAAAAACTGATGAATTTATACGAAAAAAAAAATAACTACGAATAGATGAAATTGCATTTGTCTCGATTTCTCTTTTGAAGAAAATTTCAGATAATTTAAGCTGGTTCGTCATTCTAGAATCTTAAAACACCTGGATTTAATAAGATGAATTACGCGCAGTTTCTTCATTATATAAGAAATCCATTTCGAACAATTTGTTTCAGCAGTTATAAAAATGCAGAAGGTTGAGCCAGTTGAAAGTGTAAGTAATAGTACTGTTCACCAAAGCGTGCAACAATGCACAGATGGTTGCAACTGCACGCGCATATGAAGGGAGATTTATATGAAACTATTTCTTTCGTTATTAATTCATATCGAAATTCATCCAGTGGCGTTTTTATCGCCAAGCAAAGCGTGGCCTTTGTACCTAGTGAAATTCAGAATATGATGTGCAGTCTCCGCACAGAGAACTGTGGGGCCAATTTTTTTCGATCGGACTACCAACATTGGAGAATACAGATGCGTTTTCATGGAGTTTGTCGAAAAACTGGATGATATAGAGCTGGGTCAAGGATGTTTTCAACTAGATGGAGCCTTACTGTCACGAATAAGTATCAGTGGAAGCATTAAAGTGAATAGTTATGTCTGGAGGACAAATTAGGTAGAAGCTAATTTCTTAATAAAATGAGTTTATTAAGTTAATAAATTGACTGTAATAAAGAGTATTGAAAACTGTCAATATCCATTAAATAAATTAAGATATTAATTAAATAATATTCTTCCTGAAACATTAAAGCAATACAAGTTCAAATTGAAATTCAAACTTCTTATAAACAATTTCTATCTTTAGGATAATAAAGGACAATCTTGAAGACTCTATTAGGAGCGTGACAAACAAACTTGATGTCAACTAGAATTATACAAAGTTAAATAAATCTCTTTAATTTCTTTCTACGTTGTAGCAGAAAGGCTGATATGAAAAAGAAACTATCTTGGTTCGTTACGAGAGTTCCTCTAGTCTGCGTCGCTTTCGATGAGCCGAGCAGTTCGCTATTCTTGTCGGGGATGAAGATCACAAAAGTCGAAGTCGATGAATCCGGGAGAGCTCCACATGGAAATAAGATTACAAGAAATAAATCAGAAATGAAGAATATGACTTCCAAGCAATAATGCAATAATCTTGGAAAGGAAACGTTTGTAGAAGAGTCTTTTAATGAACTATAAGAAAAGTTAAATCTATCTTCCAACTTAATAATAAAGTTTACTCAACTTAGCAGATACTATGTATTCTTGTAGTCACTTAATTAGGCCAAATAAAATTCATGTAGGAAATAATCAGCTCTTCTGAATTAAGTAGATAAGCTTAAAATGATGATCCACAATTCTAGCCTTCAATACGCAATTGGCTAGTCTATTTTCTTCCACAGGTAAGTATAGATAATCACTAACGTTACTGATAAATAACGTTGAATTTCATTGCACCAATCCCATCGAAATAATATGCTATTATGCCCTTTGGAAAATAGCCAATAATTCGGAATGGCTGCAGTAGACAAGTTATTTGTTTTACTGTCTCTTCCTCGACTTTTTTCAAAATACTGTTAACGTGTAACAGTGTTAGCCAAGTGACTGGAGAGGGGAAGGAAGAACATAGTCAAATACGCTAAGCTCATTAATCGTTACAAATTTCGAAAAATAATCCAGTTCGTCAATTCGGAAATTTGAAATGGTCGTGGGAATGGACTCTAATTTCACTTAACCAGTAGACAAAGCGGGACTGACCTCTGTATTAATTCCTTTATACACCAACAGCTTCTCGCTGTCGGTTTCTTCTAAGACGGGTTTCCAAATCCGCTTCTCCCCTCTCGAACACCATCCTCCTATCCGCTCAGAATCTTTGCTCACTCTCCTCCCCTAACACTTCCGCTTTCTCTCTTTTTAACTCCTTCTCCAAGGCTCCTCCCTCTGGTGTACTTCTACGGAAATATGAATTTTAAACTATTCTTGTTTTGAACTTATTCGGGAATGACGCTCGTGACGCTTACATCAAAACGAACACATGGAGATAATCGAAAGTTTCTTTTCTGACCGGATAATTAAGAACTTGTGTCCACCGAGATCTCCGGATTTATCAACACCTGACTTCTTCCTCCAGGGGTAATTAAAGGACAAAGGTTACACCACATACTGAAACCGAATATAACACAGAGATCATGTGAAAACGTACAGTTATCCAAATAGCAGTCAGTAACATGCAACGGCGTATTGAGTTATGCCTAGAGCAGGAGGGAGGGCAAATTTCAGCATGAGCAGCCTTCTGTTGTCAGTGATGATTTGGTTGAAAAAGTGAATGAGAAAATTCGTGAAAACAGACGGTTCACAATAAAAATGCTTTATAATGAGTTTCCACAAATTTCAAAAACTGTTTTGCATGAGATTGTCACAAATCGCTTAAATTATCACTGGCGGCATCTTTATATGAAAAGGACATAGAAAAGTTGGTTTCCCGCTACAACAAATGTCTGAACAACGGTGGCAACTATGTATAAAAATAGTTTAAGAAATGCTCTTTCATGTAAAAATAAATTTTGTTTTGAAATTGTTCCAAAACGGTACTTTACTTTCTGGACACCCTCGTAGTCATAATACAATAAAATTTTCATAAAACATCAATACAGAGTATCTCGCCTAAAGTGAACCAATAGCTAACTTCTAAAATATACAAATCTGACCGAGTATTTTTATGTGAGGGGTTTTTTAAGTGTATTCTTTTCTGAAAAAAACAAACCCCGACACCATTTTCGAATATTTTCGCTCGATTGTAGGGGCCGGCTCGACATCAAATGATAATTGGGTAATTTTATTTTGATAAACTTGTTTGTTTGGTGGCAAAGGGCATGACTAATTGAGCCAAGGAGGGGTGCGCGCTGTACTACTACAGGGTAGGGAGTACACAAAAAGTAAACACACTTATGAATGTCCTCCGCAGCAAGAGGGCACCAACAAACAAACCAAAAATTCAACAGAGGAGAATAGTAAAAAATAGCGTTTCACACTTTTATTATTATTGTTATGTTTGGTCGTCACGGGCTAACCCGGATACAAAGATACAGGGATACAGGGCCAAAGCCACGAGACGCAGCAGACCAGTTTGATCTACTGCTGAGAAAGTGTCACCTGGGTGTTTTGTGAAGTTTCTTACAACAAATGTTCAAAAACAAGACAGTTTTGACGTTCATCCCCCCTCCCCGACTGTGGAAACTGCTGGCTGCTGCAGGCAACCGAGCTGGCCCCTGCAATCGAGCGGGTAGGCTTCCCGTTATACTGCCCTGTAGTTATCTGCAACATCCTGTACAATGGAAAAGCCGATAAACAGAAACTGTTCATCAATTTAAACGAAAACCAAGGTTTTCATTTATTATACATGTAACAATATTTATTGTAAACGGTTGTTTTACATTACTGTAAAAATGTTATGTTGTATTATTCTGTTCAAATAAAAACATTGCTATTGGATAACAACAGGTTTTCTTATGGGTACAACAGCGGACGGGAAAAGGCATTTCATGCCAACTACCAAATCCGGAATGACACCCAAATTGCTTTTTCCGTGTCAAATTTTTTAAATAACGATTTTATAATCCATTGTATTTAGGAACAATTTCTGTTTTTTGCCTTTTCTTTAAATCCAAACACGCCACACTTTCTCCTAAGCCGGCCAGGTGGCCGAGAAGGCTAGGGCGTAGGCTTTCTGGTTCTCGAGGCCACCTGGTCGTGGGTTCGAATCACGCTGTGGGCATGGATGTTTGTGTTTGTTCCGGGCTGCGTACAGATACAACTTGTGTAAATGGCGCAAAATGATGTTAGTAGTCGACGCTAAAAATTCTAATAAACCAACCAACCTTTATCTCCTAAACGGTTGGATCAATTGAAAATACACCAAGAATAAAAAATTGCTCAAATGTTGTAACATACAATTTAAAATAGGGGTTTCCATTGCACATTTCAAAGTTGACTTCCATGTTCAAAAATGCGTTGTTTTTTGTTGGTTTTTTTTTGCAAATGGAATGTTTGGCATACTTTCCATGTTAACGCCTATCGCTGACTCGATTTAACCGTTATTTCGCTTATATTTTTATCGCCATTCTCGTTTTGTATTATTATTTTTCTCATTCTTTCCAATGCTCTCTGTATCGTCTTATTTATATTCCCATAATTTTATCTTGCCTTCTTATTTAACTTGCATTTTGGTCTTTTGGTCCTATTCCTTATTGTTATTCTTATTCTTTCTGATTCGCTCATCCGGTTCTACCAATCATGATAGAGTTCCAACCAATCGCAACTATAGGAAATTACCTTTTTTGTATCCAACCAATCAATGACTGTTTATACCATCGTAATCTATATACGAACTTTCCACTTCTTAAACGTTTTAAAGGGTCCAATTTTCTTGTACTCAGGGCTTCCACTACTTATACCCTCCTCGTGGGGGGAGGGGAGATAAATTTTTATTATATTATAAAACGTCAACAGAAATAGAAAATATTATAATCAATATGAGGTGAACACAAAAAAGATATCGCAGTTTGTATTTTTTTTTTATTTCTCGTTCCGATGAGGTAGCCTATGATGACAAATCTTAAATTGGATGAAATAACAACTGTCCATGTTCAGGCAGCGTTTCCATAATTTCGGATATCTCCTCGCCTTTATATCGGGTAAAAACTTACTCTCCCCAAAATTCTTCTCTGCACTCGCCTATCGTCTTTAAACTCGATTCCTCGGCTAGAGCTTTGTCTGAGATTTTATTTTGTTTCTCTTAATATGAGATAACCGTCTGCCGTTTCACACCCACACCGAAAACCAATAAGTTCGCAAATGTCTTAAAGGGGAAATTCAACTTTTTCAAAAGACGATTCCATTGACACGCGTTCTTACTTCAGATTTAAATGTTCAGATTCTCAAGTGATTAGCAGAGAGTATAAAACATAATAATTGAACTAAACATTGCGTTCATTTTTCTTTATAAAAACTCTTTCACATTTAAAAACGGTAGATGATAACATTAATTTACATGTTACCTCCCCTCGTGGCGAAAAGGGTTTTGCGGGGTCGTTAAATCCAAATTTATTGTCAAAAATTGCGTCACATTTTCAAAATATTTATTTATTCCCAGTTTTAAACAAATAAACAAGTTTTCAAAAAATAAAAAATAAATAAATAAAAACTCACTCCTTTATTAATCTTTTTGTATAAATTTTAGTCAGTTTCTCTTATCACCTGCCAATAATAGTCCCTGCCCGAACATATGCTCATCTCAAAATCGCTGGTATCGCTGCTCAAGCTGTTTCAAGTCCTATGCTTCCTAGATTCTCAGGAAAAAAATCAAGATGTGAATCCAGAAAGTGGATTTTTAAAGACATTCATTTTGTGGTAATTATTCAAAAATGTGGAAATAATTTGTCTGTAGTTCTCACCTTTTTTATTTCCCAAGAATTCTTTTACCACTATTTTAAAAGATTTACATGCAGCATTTTCAACTTCAGATAGGCAATTTTCAAAATTGTCATCCTTTAAAATTCTTCTAATTTGTGGACCAACAAATGCCTTTTTAAGTTTGGCTTTGGATTTCTAGGGGAAGAAAAATTTGTAAGCCATTGTAATCAATTATTTGCTAGTGGCATTGGTGAAATGAAATTTTTAAAAAACATATTAAAGCATTAAAAAATCAAACTGTTAAGATAGACCTATCATATGAATTTGATATCTGGTTCACAACAAATAACAAGAAATTAACTACTCAAGAAAAGACATGAATGTAGCGAAACTTGACTTCAAAGAAAATGGTCCTCTTAATTCCGAGCCAAACTTCTTAGGACTATAATGCAGGTCTTGCCTGGAAGAATCTACATATCAAATTTCACTCCCTTCATGACCACTATCCTGACATGGTGAAGGGGCTTGAGTGCCTCAGTGATGGTAAGTGCTATGCTGACATGGTGAAGGAGCTTGGGGGGGTCAGACAAAAATTGTACGGTTGCAGGAGACCGGTGTTTGCAACGGAGACTTCATAAACTTCCAATGTGACCAATTTATATTGGAAGTCCACTTGCCTATTTAACGTGCATGGGAAAGGGGGTCCTGGGGAAGAAGGGGCTGTGGGAAGAAGTATTCCAAAACAACACGCTTAGACCCCTTCTTCTCTGAAAGAAGGGCACCGAAACTAGCCCGCTGAAGCTAATCGGCTGCTTATAACCCTCCTTGGAAGTCCGGCTTTAGCGTTAGGCTCTGCTTATAACCCTCCCCTCACCGTACCCCTAGTGCCAATGTGCATTTCGTTGTTGGGCTCGGTGGTGGGTAGGGAGCTGAAGCGAAGGCCCAAATTCATTATGTTATGAGACAGTAAATAGATAATCCTGGTGCATTTTGTGGCCTTTTTGAGTTAATAGGACGATTAAATAATTGTTAGCTTTGCAAGACAAGGTGATCTGAGGTCTATTTGTCGTATATCATATGCTATAGGGTTAGCCCTTTATAGAAGTTGCTACTGTGATGAGTGTACTCGTCAATTCTGGTTCGTTTTTCACACTTTTCTTAATGAAACTTGCTTTGATGAATGTTATCATGATGATTATTTTATTTCTTTATTTGCTTCAATTTACCTCCTGGATGCACAGCTTCTGGCATCAAAGATGTGGTTTGTACGCAGTTATTAATAGCGAAGTCATTATACAAACTTCATTTCTATAAACGTTGGGACAGGGTGAAAACATGCGACACAGCATAAATATTTCAAAAGAAAACATTTTATTGAGTAGGTATTAAACATTTTGGAACCAAAAATTTAACTAATAATAATAAATATTAGTTTTTTTGCGAACTGGCGGTTGCAACACACTCCAAAAATGTTGGGACAGTGGGCGAATTACCATTGGGTGACATCTCCTTTCCTTCTGATCACGCTTCGTAACCGTCGAGGAACAGATGATGCCAATTTCTGTACCGTTGCAACGGGAATTTGTTGCCATTCCTGCTGTATGAAATTTTCAGCTGTTGAACTGTTCGGGGTCATCGTTGACGTAACTTCCTCTTAATAATTCACCAAATATTCTCTATTGGGGACTGCAGGCAGGCCAATTTAACACCCGAATTCGTTTATTGTGTAGCCACTGTTTTGTAATGCGAGCGGTGTGAGGTTTAGCAGTATCCTGTTGAAATAGAAAGGGACGGGTTCCAAAAAGACGTCGCCGAGAAGGCAACATATTCCCCAAACAAGAAAAGGTTCGGACAGTGGGTTTTGTTCACATAGGAGTTTCTTTTTTTGTGAAATTTATTATAAAAAATAAAAATTGATTTCATTGTTATGACCCTAACAATTAACTATGTACATCATTAATGCACACACAAAAATTGAACGCAAAAACTGAACAACTAAAGGAAATATGACAGATCGTAAAATTATTAATGACAGAAAATGATCCGGACATACTTCTACACACCGGAAAAAAGTTCGAACAGTATTGTTTAATCCTTAGATGAAATAACAGTCTTCACACGATCATTCATTGTGTCCACTAGTTCTTGGGACTGTTTTGGAGTGATAGGATCCCAAATTTCCTGAATTTTCTGTAAACAGTCTACAGTACGTTGTGGATTTTTCTGAAGCGCATTCTTCATGTACGCCCAGAGATTCTCGATAGGAGACAGATCAGGGGCCTTATTCTCGAAATTTTTGTGTTGACAACTCACATGAGTTGGGAGTGTCACGTGGTACAAACACGAATGATCAGACAGAATTGGTATTCTCGAAAATCAACTCCCGTGCTTTTCCTTCTCCTCATGTGAGTTGTCAAATCACGTGAGTAGACCTTGTGAGAAAAAAAAAGAAAAAACATGGCCGACGTATTCGCTATTCTGCATTCCATCGGAGCATTAGAAACAACGGAAAGGCGTTGTGTGAGGAGGCAACGAGCTTTACGAACGCGTATTGATGCATTCGAACTTCATGAGGAACATTTTCGTCACTTATTTCGACTATCAAAGGATTTGGTAAAAATTTTGATAGACAACCTTCGACCGATTTTAGGGGATCAAACTCGAAGATCAGCATTAAACCTACAAAACAGAGGAATAATTTGCACTAACTGCACAATCGCGCGATGACTAATCACGCGACTAAGGTAAATGACACTTTTATTAATTTAGCCTTTTACTCGTAACCAAATAGAAAAGGGGTTATATATCAGCTGGTTAGAGGGGGGGGGGGGGCTTTAAAACATCATTTCACTTACCTTGGTCGCGAGATTGTGCGGATAGTGCAAATTTTCCATTAACCCTATTTGATTCAATTTCCTTCCTAAGTCATCCCATAGTTCTTCGTAAACTCGTTATCAAATTTTCCTTTATACATTCGTGTATTATTTTCAATAAAATAAAATTGCTCAACGTTTCATTGTTTTATTTTTCGTTTTGTTCATCTGTGATTCTTTTCTTTTCCCTCCATACCGAGCGATCGTTTGAGAACAGTTTCCGCTTATTTGATTGGTTCTTGATGAATAGTCTCGATTCCAGACGCTTAGAAATGTCGAAACTCGTGTGAGTGTGACGTACGTACTCACAACTCGTGTTCGTTTTGTAGTTTGAACTGCAGAATAGCAATCGTGTGAGTCGAAATCTCACATCGTGTGTATGTGAGATGGATTGCAACACGAAACTTTCGAGAATAGGGCCTCAGGGCTGCTTAAGGGCCAGGGTAGGATTGGAATGTTGCGTTGGGCAAGCCATGCCTTTGTTGTTTTTGCCGTACCACAACTAGCCCCATCTTGTTGAAATGTGGCATCTCCATCGGTGTGTAACGTATCAATGAAAGGGAGCAAATATGATTCCAGGATTTGCTGGTAGCGTGGTGTGTTCACAGTTCCATCAGTGAAGCATATCTTGCCAACTCACTTAGCGGACATGCATTCCCACACCATCAGTCCCTTAGGACAGTACGCTTCAGACAATCACTGTGGAATGCTTCATCCTTGTTCGGAATCACTATATTACGTTCATCTCCAATACAAACGTGAAACGTTGACTCGTCACTGAATACATGTATTATTCGGTTCCGCTGATCTTGAGTCCACTTCAGTCTTTCAATAGTCCATTTTAGCGCCTATATTTCTTCTGACGAGCTGTCAGGAGGGGGATTTTCTTATTAGAATACTTACTTTATAAGATTTGTAGCCAAGTTTATGCAGATGAACATGGTATGTTTCTTTGGTTATACACTGTCTTATCACTGAATTATGACCACCCGCTTAGTATTGGGAGTAGCCATCCTTCACCGTTATAACTGCTGCTAGGCGTCGTGGCATGGACGCAAGAAGTGCGCGGTATGTGTCCGATGGTATGGCAGTCCATTCCGCTTGAAGCGCTGTCCACAGAGCTTCGAGAGTCATAGGTGGAGGGTCCAGCTGCCGTACATGGCGATCAGGGTGCTCCTATAGATGTTCGATTGGATTGATGTCCGGCGAATTAGCGGGCCAAGGGACAACTCGAAGTCAGTAGAGTGTTCCTCGAACCAATCCAGAAGGAGACGTGCCTTGTGGCAGGGTGCATTGTCCTGCTGGACCACAGCATCACATTGGGGGAACATCGTGAGCATGTACGGGTGCACCTAGTCCGCTACGATTGACAGATAACTACAGGTATTCAAATTGCCTTCTAGACGAATCAGTGGACCTAATTGCTCCTAACAGAAGATCACCCACACAAGCACCCGACTCCTATGAGCCTGTTTCCGGCCCACAATAGCCTCCTGCAGTCTCTTTTCATGTCATTCACGACGCACTCACCATCGCCCGTTAATTTTATGGAGCAAAAACCTTGACTCGTCAGAGAAGGCGACCTTAGCCCACTCGTCTATGGTCCAATGGCGGTGCTCACGTGAAGTCTAGGCGTCGTTGACGATGACCTCTGTTCAACATGGGTGCAGCAACCATGCGTCCACTGTCCAGGCCCATCCGTAGCAAGGTGCGTTCAACGGTAATGTCGGATACTCGTCTGTTGGCACTACTGTTGAATCTGGTGGTCAGTTGATGGACTGTGGCTCTCCTGTCACATTTTACGAGTCGTCGATGGCTCGTGACCCTTTACAGTGATGGCGTTGGGACGCGATTTCTGGCCCTGCTGCTCACTCTTTGAACACCTTCAGTACAGCGGACCGTGAACAGTTCACAAATCGCGTCGTTTCGGAGATGGTCCTTACTGCGATAGCCTATTACACTGGTCGGCAAAAAAAAAAGTCGGGAGCAAGAACTTTGTCATGTGATTTTAATTGACTTTAGTATGCTGAATCCAAAGCGGTTTACAGATTGATTCTATCACGTCCAGTATTCGAGAAATTCTTATTTAAATAACATATTAATATTGACATATTAAATATTAAAGTACAAAACTCTTACGCATGACATGACTTTTATGATATAAATTAAAATCTTAAATTAAAATACTAATATAACATAAAAAATAACTATTTGGTAGATCGCTTTCTTTTATAAGTTTTATCTGTTGTTTCACGATTGATTTCCCAGCAGAAATCAGCTAACATTGCTGGGGACCACTTGCCGTTATATCTTTTTTCCATGTGCGCAATATCTTGGTGAAACCTCTCACCATGCTCATCAGACACGGCACCAAGATTTTCTGGGAAAAAATCTAAATGCGAATGCAAGAAGTGTATTTTAATGACATGTTGCATCCGAGTTCTTGATATGAAGAAAGAAGTTCTTGTACCAGTTCTTTGTAATTTGCAGCCCTTATATTTCCAAGAAAATTGTGACATATGTTTTCAAAAGCTACCCATGCTCTTTTTTCTTTATTGACCAACTTAGATTTGAACAAATACCGCTGTCAGTATCGAAATGTAAACAATTGTAATGAAAACAAAAATTGCTTATAGCATCAAAACTAGACGTGCTAGATAAATTCTGATTACATATTTGGATTTAGCGCGTCGATATGTACCAATTCCTCATACACATTGTTTTGCTCATATTTTGATGCCGACCAGTATTATCATCCCTTTTTTGATCTCCGTTAAATCCGAACGTTTATCCATCTTGAGGCTCGTGCACCTGCCGTTTGATGCAACAGCTTTAAAGTATGCAAATTTTGCAATGTGTAATCGTTGTTGGGGCGAACCATGCGTGTGCCTTGAAGGGATGCTGGTCATAATTCATTGATATGACAGTGTATTTTTTCCAAAACGCTATTTCATTCTGTAACCATTTCACTGATGGATGCTCATTTGTTTTTCTTGACTATCGTCCTAAGTACCCTCTTGTAGCTAGCTGTCACGATTGCTGGTCGTCCTGTTCACTTTCCAATATCAACATTTCCATAATTCATATATATTTTTACAATGTCACCAAGCGTAGATTTACTGACGTTGACTGTTTGGGAAATATCACGAATTGATTTGTTTTCTAAATAGAGTTTTATAATAATTTTTTGACGTCTTTAGCCCCAGCTTTGCCACGCTCCATGCTAGTAAATGAATATTAAGTCCAAAAGTAAATTATTTGCGTTTCCAAATATTCGATGCACCCCCAGAAAAATAGAATTGCCGGGTCGTCCGAACCTTTTTTGGTGTCCGGATCATTTTCTGCCATTGATATTTTTTACGATCTGTCATATTTCCTTTAGTTGTTTAGTTTTTGCGTTCAATTTTTATGTGTACAGTCATGGACCATAAAAACGATCCCTCACTCAGTGCTGCTATATTTTTAAATGAGCGTTTACTGCTTTTGCCACTAGGGGTCTGATATCGATTAGCATGTCAGTTTTTCTGCTGTAGTTTGATTACAAGTACACCACACAGCAATCTCATGATAAAATTTAGATTTAATATTTCTTCTCAATTGACGTTTGGATAATGATTGTGAACAATATTTATTGCTTTGTTATTGTTAACCTTAAAATGTTTTAGAAAAATAGTCCGTACGGAAGAAAATAGGATGATATGTTTTAATTGGTTAAAAATTTAGATAATTTTCTGACTGAACAAAACGATATCAGACACCTAGTGGCAAAATTCTCAAACGCTCATTTAAAATATAGCAGCATCTAGTGAGGGAGCGTTTTTTTGTCCATGTCTATACACATTTAATTGTTGGAGTCATAACAATGAAATGAATTTTTATTTTTTATAATAAACTAGTATTAAAGCCCGTCATACGACGGTGCCACAACAGGCGAATCTGTAAATTCCAATTTAATTATAAAATTTCGCCTGTGATAGGACTGTGATAATTGACAGGGCTGCCAATAATAAATAAAAATGTTTACTTAGTTTTCAAAATTGCTTATTCGTTAAGGTCGCGGGCAGCGCTCGAGATTTTCCGCCATCAGGTTCATGTCCTCAATGGTAATACCCATGAGACTCGAACCCAGATGATCAATCTGGGTAATCTAGCCACATAGTTCTAGGCCGACCCTTGGTATCGGCCTCGGTGGCTCAGTGGTTGCGTGATCGCCTCTGATGCCCAAGGACGCGGGTTCGACCCCGGCCGAGGACGACGAGGATTTTTTCAGGGGGAAAATCCTGAGATCACGCACTTCCTTCGGAAGGGAAGTAAAGCCGTTGGTCCCGTATAGTCGTTTGCCGGCTGCACGTTAAAGAACTCTTGCGAGGCAAAATTTGCGGCCCCTATAACGCCGTCCTGAAATGACCATGGCAGTTAAAAGGACGTTAATACCCAAACAAACCAAACCGACCCTTGGTCTCTTAAGAGACATACTTCTCCTCTTCTTCCGTGACCTCCACGGTCACCTGACCTAACCCCATTAATTTTTTTTTCTTATGGGCTTACGATCAAGTTCATATATTTGCCCCCCTACCCCCACCCAGCCCGTTGCCACTTGACTTAACCCAACCACCGACTTGGAAAATAGCAATTGCCTAGGAAGACTGTTTTGCAGCATCCGTACATGTGGCCAAACCAATGCACCTGAGGCCTCTCAATGGGAAGAAGTAGCGGTTCAGCACCTAAAGACTGCCTTATTGTGATGCTGAACACTATCTAGTTATCTAGTAAGGAACACATGTCTCACCTCTCAGAATCTCATTTCGGCACTATTCTGTCATTACCCAAGACTCATGTCCATAGAAGGGAATGGGGACAAAGATTTGAAAACAGACAGCTTGGGTTTCTTTCCTAGCTCAAGTTTTTTACAACGCATCACCACAGTTCGCGTCAGACACAACTTGCTGCACCAATCCGAGCATACAATAAATAATGTTATTGCTTTTGATTTTATTCGAAAGCCCGGCCTACGAAGGTTACTGCAATACTGGAAACTGCAAGTTCGATTTAAAAAAAAAAAAATTTCATCTGTGACAGGATTATGATAATTGGCAGGACTGCGATAATTGACAGTATTGCTAATACTAAAAAAGTCACTGTGACAGGATGAGAGTTGTCCTGTTACAATGGGACAAAGTCACTACTGTCAATTTGACAGTTATAACCTAACAAAAAAACATATTTACAACTATTAGATGTAAACTTT
>JAHWFO010085106.1:1513247-1542587 GCA_023313115.1 Rhysida immarginata
TAAAACTAAAAAAATTAATTTTACACATATAATGAATATTAAAAAAATGAGAAAATAATGTTATTTGCTTTTGATTTTTTTTCGATTTGATTTTTTATTTTTCTAATTTATGAATTTTTCCTTTTTATTAATTTGTATGCAACTGAAAAATGATTACTATATAAAGAATGTCATAAAATGTAAAAACTAATATCACCTACTTGTGATTTGAATTGTTAATCAATTTGAAAATGTTTTTTTAATTGTTATTTTTTTGTTATGTAAGTAATGAATTTAAAATTACTTACATAGGATTTACTTTAATTTATTTATTTGTTTTAGTTTGCTATTTTTAAATGCCAATAGATGTACGTATATAGTTAAATCTATAACGACAATATACAGGGTGTTTTTGAATTGATTGTTCAATGCAGTAGTGTAAGTAAACGGAGCTGCGGGGACCCCATGTTCATATGACAAAAAATACTTCTAAGGACCTCTTCTATCATCTCCCAAAAAATCTGTACTCAATTCAAAAACACCCTGTATTTTTGAACCGTAGCCTACAAAAATATAAGATTTTTTAATAGTAGTTTTCGTCGGCTGCGATTTTTGGATTTTAACAATCAGTGTTTTTTCATTTGTTGGAAACAATGAAACTTGTATTATTGCTCGTCACTATGGAAACGGGCACGGAACAGGAGGATTTAGCATTTTATATATAAGATTTCACAAAAAATGAAACTCTTGTGTAAACAAAACCAACTCTCCGAACCTTTTCTTGTTTGGCGAGTACATATGGATTATATACGCAAATTGCATATACTTCAAAATTACATTCTTTTAAGTCTTTTCAATTCATACGACGTATTGACGTTAAAACTTGCGGCCGTATCCCAATACAGCCTTATCATATTTTTGTTATAGCATTTTTATTTTTTTAATCAGTCGACTTCGTTTGGTCACTTCATGGACGAGTACGACAGTGATAACCCTGCTTCCGGATCACACTTTTTTTTTTCCCCGCGATGTTCGATTGTCGGATTTTTTTTCCTTTTTCTTCCTTCGCTGAAGATGGATACCTGGTATCCGAAATACATATCAGGTACTTCCTTTTTCCCTCTTGTGAATTAGAGGTTTTCGCTTTTTGTTGAAGAAGTTTGGACAGTTGCTTTTCTAAACAGATCTTCAAATTTACATGGTACTGCAAGTAAATTTTTATCGTGTTGCATTTTCATGGTGGATTTGTATACGTGAAATTGAGGACAGAGGCGTTTTACTTTGGACTAGTTCTTGTTGAACCGTTAATGCGTCCGTATTCTTATTGTATTTGTATTCTGAGATAATCCGATAGTCAATTGACATTGATTTAACGTCCAAATGTTTATATGATATTTACATATCAACGTTTGTCATTTTTCTAGATCTGAACCTTTAAATGATTTCTTTTTAAATTATGCTTTATTTTTGGACACTTGTGATGTTTAATGAATACAGTTTTAATATAATTTTATAGTTTCATTACACTATCTGCCCAAAAGTAATCGGACACTTTCGATTTTAGATGTTTTGTCGAATATCTAGAAAAATACTTGATGAATTATTCTGAAACTTCAGGGGTGTAAAGAGCATGTTACCCTTCATATATTTCAGCAAAGGTTTCGTCCTGAAGGCAAATAGGGGGCCAGCAGCAAAGTGTACCAATAAAAATAATGTTTGGGATCACCCTGTAGAAAATAATGCTTGAAATGCGTTATAGCTGTATATGATTAAATAAGGCTTTATTTTATTTATGTGCGTTCTTTTGTATGAGAATAACACTTATATTCAAGGCGATATAAAAATTTCTTTGAAAAAAATCGAAATGTTTTCATAAGTTTTTTGTTTATAACATGCAGAGTTTTCAACCTAATGCGATTCCATTTTCAGCAAATTTGACAAATACAGTAGAGACAACACCCTGTAATCAGAATATAAAAATTTTAAATACTTAATGAAATAGGAGCTTTTTACTAAATAATGTTTAACTGCGCATGTGCAAGTGTTACCAAAATGTTTTTTGCATAATTTAGTAGCCAAATGTATAGAGCTACTCCTTAGAAAAAGCCCAAGCAAATAACGTGAAAATTCAGAAAGATATTGGCGAGTTGAATTTCAGTTGCTCTCAAAAATAAACAAAATGGTAAGGGGTTTTCTCCAAATTTTTTTGGTTCGGACACCAGTATCAGCTTCTACTCCTTACGCTGATATGAAGTCGTGTTACGCTGCTCATGAAGTATTTCAGCGTTGATATTGGTGTCCGGTCCAAAAATAAAAACTTGGAGAAAACCCCTTATTTATTTATTTATTTACGTTGGGGTTAGAAGAATACAATGGTGCCCTACAAGGCCCGTATGGCATGAATCAACGAGTTAGGCCAGGAGGGCATTATAAAGAAAACAATAAAAATTGAAAAGAGGTTAGTAGATAACAATAGGCACGAAGAGATCTTCGGAACAGAGAATAGGGCGCCAAGGAACGAATTTCAGAAAGCAAATATGCCCAGCATTTAATCCCAATGTGGGAAACACTTCTGTTCCGATAATTTGAGTGGAGTGTGATATGGGAAGCCGTATCTCGTTGGAAGCACGGGTATTGTGACTATGACTATCACTATTGGTACGTATTATTAAAGGCGATGTAAGGTGGATCATAGAGTTAGTGGATTTATAAATAAATGTACATAAAGCTAAGAAGTAAATTTGATAGATAGAGAATATTCGTAATAAGAAAAAATAATGGGACACAGGGGAGGATCGCGGGAGATGAAGAAGAATTCGGAGGAACCATTTTTGTAATTTTAATATTCGAGTAAGGTTAAATGCAGAAGTAAGAGCCCCAAAATATGACCCCGTAACACAAAGAAGAATGTATCCAGGAAAAATAAGCAGAAGTAAAATATTATATGGAAGAAAATGAAGTCTGGAAATTATGCCAAGTTTTTTATTGAGTTTCAATAATGAAATATCAATATGGGCGTCCCATGACAAATACGGGGATAAAGTAAGGCCAAGATAAGTAAACACTGGGGTCGTTGAAATTAGGGAGTTACCAAAAGGGGACAAAGGAATATTAAGTTTGTTTTTTTGGTGAAAAAACATCACCTTGGTCTTTTCAATATTTACGACTAATAAATTAGTTGAACACCATCTTCTTAGTTCCTCTAAGGCTAGATTTAAAGCGGAGAGCAAACAAGAGCTATTGGGACATGAGAGCAGAAGTGCAATGTCATCAACATATAGAATCGGTTTAGAAGACGAGAAAATGCAAGGCAAATCGTTAACAAATAAATTAAAGAGTAGGGGAGAAAGAACCGATCCCTGAGATACTCCAAGATTCCTGGTTAGTATGGAAGAATTTATCCCGAAGTGAGAAAGAAAATAATTACGATGGGACAGTAAACTCTGAAGCCAAGAGAGTGGAATCCCACGGATTTTATAATAAAAAGATAGTTTAGAAAGTAGTAAATTTATTGGTACCGAATCGAACGATTTGGTAAAATCGATAAAGATAACTGCCACGTGTTTCCTTTGAGACATCTCGGACGATAGAAATCAAGAAGATCATGACAGGCAGTTTCCACGCTTCGACAAGGAATAAAACCGTGTTGACAAGGATTAAGAAAGTTATGTTCATAGATGAAATAAGAAAAACGGGTGAAAAAAAGCTTTTCGAAAATTTTAGAAAAGAAAGGTAGAGCTGTGATTGGTCGATAATTTTTGAATTGTCTAGGGTCACCTTTCTTAAAAATCGGTACAACTCTGGATAGCTTTAAAACACATGGATAATTACCGGAACTTATAGAGTAGTTAAAAATTATTGACAAAGGAACTGCAATCGCATGTTTCAGGTTAATAATAACGTCTGACCGACGGGGTCTGGGACACGAGAAGACTTAAGTTGTCCAATAACATTGGCTACTTTATCACTTGTGGTGGGAAGTAAAAAGAAACTAGAAGGGGAGGCGGAAGCAAGTTCTGAGTGAGGAGAACAAGAAGTATGAAAATCATCAGAGGAAGGGGGCAAAAGAACTTGAAGAAAATCGGTTAAGGAGGATTGGGAAATAGAGTCGGATTGAGAAAAAGGAGAGTTAGAGGATTTGGGACTATGTATTAATTCAGATAATAAAAGCCATTTATCTTTGCAAGCATAAAGACGGGAAAATAAAGAGTTATAGTAAGATTTTTTAGCGTTATTAAGAGAAAATTTCACAAAGTTTGAGAATTGTTTGAACTTCTTAAGCGTACTAGCAGAAGTGGTTCGACGGTAATTCCTATAAAAAATATTTTTCTTTTTAATAAGTGCTAGGAGCGTATGAGTAATCCAGGGTTTACGGGCGTTCGAATTATAAGAATCTCGAGAAAAGGTTTTTGTAGGGATATACCGGTCATATCCGAACTGAAAATAAGAGAGAAAAGAATTAAATAAAGAATTAATATCAGTAGGGTTAGAAAGCAAAGAAGACCAATCAGTCAACGTAAGGTATGACTGCAACATTAACAATCGATTGGGAGTAATTAGTCTAGGTATGTATCTAGGGTTATGAGAAATAGTAGGAGCGGACATAGTAAAACATACGAGTGATAAGCATAGGGAAGTGATCTGTAATAGCCATATCGATAAAAGAGCTAATAGGGATGTTATTGCCATTAGAAAAACAAGAATCAATAGCAGAATACAAGTTATATTGGGATGAAAAATGAGAGAATTTGGTGGAAATGGGTAATAGGCCAGACCGGAGAATCGGGTCCAGGAGAAGGTTAAGATGATTAGATGGTTTGTTTAAGTCCAAATTAAAATCCCCAATCAGAAATAGAGTTTTACCGAGAATTTGAGGATCAAATTTGAGGGAGGATTTTACCGAGGAGTACTGAGGACAGGAAGGTGCAGAAAGAAGGAAGATGCCCAGAGGCTGGGCGATAGATAGAAAGAACCACACATTTCTTGCGGATTAAAAGAGTTAGTACTTCATAGTCAGGAGTCACCAGACAAAAGTCAGATAGTGTAATAAAGGGAAGGGAAGAAAGCAAATAAGCACAAATGCCACCACCACGTTTACTAGTTCGACTAACCGAAACCTCCTGATAACTCGGAATTACAGGGGATTCACAGGGGTCATAAATACAACTCTCGGTGAATATAAGTATTTGAGGTTTAATCGAAATAGTCTTAAGATTAGCTAGAGCGCAAGATAAGTTGGTATTAATACTCCTTATGTTGATATAAAAAATTGAAAATAAATCTGTGAACTGAGTGTCTCTTAATTTAGAAATTTGAGCGTTGATTGAATCGACAGAAGCAGGGGGAACAAAGGCGACAATATTACGAAATAAAATTAAATGAGAACACTAATAAAAATTCAGAATAAAACGAGCAAAAAGAAGGTAGCTAAAAGAGAAACCTAGGGAACCAACTAAAAAAAATAATTAAAAAGGGAATACTGTAATTGTGGCAAAATACAGGATGAATACAAAAGTCTGAACCCCCCTTTTATTTTTTGAACCGAAGTAGATATGTCAGTTTTGATGAATCCAATGAATAGGAAGTTGTGGGTGACCTATCCCATGTTGCACTTTTCATCATCCCAAATATGCAAATTAGGACACATTCAAAATTTATCTCAAAAACCGTAAGGGATAGAGAAAAAAACCCAATTGCAAACTTGTTCAGCATAAAGAAACAAACGAAACGAAAAAAAATCATCCAAATCGGACCAACCAATCACCCACAATCACGACACCATGTTGACCATTTCTGGAACAGTGTAGCTTGCCATCCTGGAATTGTTCTGTCTTCTGTGTGCTGAAACATGCCTTTTATTTGCTTTTCCGCATGAAAGTGAATGTGAGTATGGTAATTTATGTTAATTTTTTGATTTGCATGCTTTACATGGTGGAAATATCAACATTCAGTTTTCCTTGTGCAGTGTGACTGTTTGTAAGCTACAAACAGTTCACCACGTGATTGTGGGTGATTGGTTGGTCCGATTTGGATGATTTTTTTTTGTTTGTGTTTTATGCTGAACAAGTTTGCAATTGGGTTTTTTCTCTACCCCTTACGGTTTTTGAGATAAATTTTGAATGTGTCCTAATTTGCATATTTGGGATGATGAAAAGTGCACCATGGAATAGGCCACCCACAACTTCCTATTCATTGGATTCATCAAAATTGACATATCTGCTTCGGTTCAAAAAATAAAAGGGAGGTTCAGACTTTTGTATTCACCCTGTATATTAGAGAGGAGTAAAAATAAAGAAAAGGGACCAAATTAATTAAATTAATGATACGTTATTAGATGAGTTGGGATGATAAAGGGAAGAGAGAATAAACAAGAGAAACAGCAAAAAAGGGGCTCGAAGAGGGAATAAAAGAGAAAGAAAAAGGGAGTGCGTAATATTCAAAAAACAAAATTTAAAAAAACAAAAAATTTAAGAAACAAAAAATAAAAAATTATAACAAATAACAATAATGTAGATAATTAAAATAAGTAACGACGGAAAAATCGGTTAAGTAATAACTCAATCAATAAAATATAAATCGAGGAAAAATTCAAATAAAACCGAATAAATTAACTATGAGAAATTAAACTTAACAACAAACAGACAATAAACTTAAATCTAATTAATAAGTAGCCGTAGAAAACTAAATCAGTTTAAATAGTTAGAATTAATAAAATACAATCAACCTTAGCAAACCAAAAAAATCCGAAGCAGTCGGTAAATCAAGAAATTGATTCACACAAAAGAAAAACAAATCAGTAAACTAAGGATAAATCAAAAAATTGATTCCCACAAAGGAAAACATAGACATCATAAAGATATCAATGGAAAATATTACAATTGAACACTACAAGGAAACTAATTTATATAAAAAATAATGAATTTTAAGAAATGGTGTCAAAAACACGGATGAGAACTGGCTTGCCGAGAGAGTTCTTTACAAAAATCCGGCCTGAAAAACTCCAGGCCTGGGCCGCTCCAAAACGTGATTTCGCATCTCTTAGCAGACGATATCTTGAGGCAGTCAGGTCCTCGACCAACACTATATGGGAGGAGTCCCGAAGGTATTTCCTATTTTTAATTAAACAGTCTCTCATTAATGGAGACGATAGCTTCATAATTATGGGTCGGGGTCGAGGGGAGGCGGAAGAATGAGGGCCCAGTCGATGGATGGAGATGATGTCGGCAGGAACAAAAGGAATACTCATATTAGAAGAAAACAGTTCAAAAATCAATTTAAGTAAATCTTCTGAAGCTTTCTCCGGCACTCCGAATATCCGAAGATTGGAACGTCTATAATATTGTTCTTGATCATCGATTCTCTTAGCATTGACGTCAATTCGGGAGTTTTCTTCGGGGAACAAATTGTTATCAATTAACTCAAGTTTATTTTGAAAAGTGGTATAGTCTTGTTCGAGCGAAGACAATCGACGCTGGTGATCGTCCAATTGCGTTATAATAGAGTTCAATTTCGTTTTAATATTTTGAAATTGCGAATCAATCCTCTGTAAGTATTTTTCACAGATTTTGTTTATAATAAGTTCAAGAAACTGAGGGTCGGAAAATAAAACATTGACTGATTTCTCGACTTGTGCAGGGATGGAATCGTCTAAAGTGGATGTAGAGGGAGAGCCAGTCAGAGGAGGATGGCTATTGTTTGCTTTATTCGAAGTAGGATTTTTTGGTGCCATAATACAAAATTAGCTTTCAAAAATAACAGTTCAGAAGAATATAAATGAATTGGGGAACGAATTGAATAGCTGGTCCCAAACGAAAAAAAGCAATTAACAATAAATAATAGTTAATAAATAAAAATGAAAAAATAAAATAATAATTAACAAATAACAAAATAATAGTAAAATTAAGTAAAATCAAAATAAAACTATAAAATCAAATAGTTTTATTTTTTCATTTTTATTTATTAACTATTATCTATTGTATTCCTGGGTTTTTGTGTCTCGTCCTTTCTTCTTAGAAATATCCAATTAACAATAAAGAAGACTGAAGGTGGGTCCACTCTACTATCAAAGGGGGTCGGCAATTATGACATTTTCACTTACATTCAAATGTTAGAAACGTTGTCCATTAAGTCCAAACTAATGCGTTATTATTCAAGTAAATCATTAAGCACCTATTAAAGCAGTGGAGAATAGTAGGGTACTCTCTTTCATCCCTCACGGCGGAGATACTCAGGAGCTCATAATTAAGCGACCGACCTCGTCGCCATCTTGGAAAAAAAAAACAAAAAAAAAAAAACCATACTTATCGTTTTGTTTATTTTGAAAGCTACTGAAATTTAACTCATTCTATCGGCGACATATTTCTGAATTTTCACAATATCTGTTTGGGCTTTTTAAAAGAGTAGCTCTATACATTTGGCTAATAAATTATCCAAAAGACATCTTTCTAACGCTTGCGCATGCGCAGTTAAACATTATTTAGTAAAAATGCTCATATTTCATCAAGTATTTAACATTTTTATATTCTGATTGCAGGGTGTTGTCTCTACTATAGTTTGTCAAGTTCCCTGAAAATGGAATTGCATTAGATTGAAAATCCTGCATGTTATAAACAAAAAACTTATGAAAATATTTCGATTTTTTAAACAAACCTTTATATCTTCATGACGTGCTATTCATACAGAGAAGTAAAAGAAGCCTTATAAGCATATGCTACAGTTACAAATCATTCCAAGCATTATTTTTAACAGGGTGACCCCAAACATTATATTTTTTGTTCAATTTGTTGCTGGTGCCCTATTTGCCTTCGGGACAAAACCTTCGTTGAAATATATGAGGTTAACGTGCTCTTTACACCCCTGAAGTTTCAGCGTAATTCGTCAAGTAATTTTCTAGATATTTAACAAAACGTCTAAAAACGAAAGTGGCCGACTAATTTTGGATAGTGTAGTTTACATTGTTTAAAGACATTTTTCTGATGATTGGTAATAAAATTAATAACTTTCAGATCAGTTCTTCATTACCGTGGATACCGAACCGTCAAGGCCTACGAGGCCACACGTCAACTGTTATGTTACGAAAAACGTAACGTTAATACCGTATTTTACGGTAAGTAGGCCGCAGTGCTGAGATTCATCGTTTTCTTAAAAAAAAAAAAAAAAAAAAAACACGCTTGTTTGGCCGCAGCATTGGATATGGTGCACCTCCCCTCCTCCAGGAATCTATCCTAATCCACTTTAAAGAAATATGGTGCAATTTTACAGTGTTAAGTATCATTTTATTCTAGAAATAATAACATATACATAATAATATTTGAGTACAATTATCGGATAATTAGAATCCGTAACATAATTAAAATCCTAATATTAGATAATTAAAATCCTTCAAATGAAGAATCTTCCGAATCCGAATGAAACATATTTAAAGAAGTCTCTTCCAAATTTACCGATTATTCACTTTCTTCATCGTCCTCCTCCTCTTCTTCATTTTCATCGGGTAAAAAAACATTTTCATCGTAACCAGCAACACGGAAATCAGAAATAATGGAAGATTTGGAAACTGATTCCCAGGTGTTGTCTACCCATGAGCATACGATTGGCATGACGCATGTTTCAGATGGCCACCTTTTGTATACTCATGAATATACAATGGCCACCTTTACTCATCTATTGTTCCCAATTCAAACGCACTCTCGCTTTAAAAGTTTATTAGTGGAAATATCCAACGGCTGGAGTTTCTTCGTTAATCCACCTGGAAACACAGCTAAATTGCTTTCTGCCTTTTTACATGCACTTTTAACTGTGTCAAAAAAATGCGCTCTCATGCATTTTAAGATATTTTCAGGCTTAAAAAAGGCTTGTGCTGACCTTGTTCTTATAACTTCCTGGAACCATTTCAGCATTGTCGAATCGTTCTTCCAACCTTTTTCATTCACACACAGTCACACTGGAAGGAAAATCTTCCTTAGGCATAGTTTTAAAAATTCTAAGCGGTTTCAGCTTGTGACCGCTTGCCGTGCAGGCCAAAAGAGCAGTGAAGGAACTTTTTTCATTTCCAGTGGTCTTTATGACAACTGTTTGGTTCGCCTACTGCTTCGACTGTTCTGTTTGGTGGGCAATTAAAACTTCTTCCATATTGAAAATTTTGCTTGTATCAATTTTGTTTTTGTAGAATTAATGACGACACGTACTCTTGAAAATTTGCAACTATACTTCCCAATTATCGGATAAGCATTGTCCAACTGTAATCCTTTCTCTCACGGATAGTTGATTCTTTGCCATGCAGCGGTAGCTTCACGTTAGATTAAAGGTTAAAAGTAACGAGAGTCAATTTGGAGTCTGTGCTTTGGATATCCGGAACACATTTCATCCATGCTCCTGGTAGATAAACATAATATGTTGTCTAAAAATGATTCTTCGAAGCTAACACTGCATATTAGCTTTTTAAGTGTATGTTCGATCATACAGGGTGTTTCTAAATTATCTCTCGTATTATACATGTTTATTACTCAAAAACTATTACAGATTTTAACGTGATTTTTTTTATTCGCAAAGAAAAACTTAAAAAGTTTCTTAATAAATTTCAGTGTGCCCCTCATTTATGGCGTGAAGGACATCAAAGCGAAACTCGATTTCCTCCCATGTTCGGGCTAGCATTTCGGGGGGGGGGGGGGGGGGGATTTAGCGATTGTTTCAGTTATTCTGTTCTTGAGATTTTCAATGTCATCAACGTTGGTCTTGTACACTCAGTCTTTCACGTATCCCCAAAAGAAAAAATCCAGAGGGTTTGCAACGGGTGAGCGAGAGGGGCCAAGGGATTGGCCCATCCATTCCAATCCATCGTCCTGGAAAGTTCGTATCAAGGCACTCCCGTTCGCGTATATGCTCCCTTAGAACGTGGGGGTTTTGTGAGGTCGATTTTTGGAACATTTCGTTTGTGCCGGTCGATTTTTGGAACATATCCTAAGCAAATTTCTTGCGCTTCGATCGGTCGTCTGGCTTTAGTTCGTATATCATCTGGATTTCGTAGGGTGTAAGACGAAGGCGGTGCTTCACTATTTTATGTACGGATGTCATTGGTATATCCATTTGACGAGCCGCTTGGCGAAGTGATTTACAGGGACTACGATCGAACGCTTCCCCGGCCTTTTCTACTCTCTGTGGTATCGCTGAAGGTCTACCAGCACCCTTTTTGTTTAACAGGCTGCCTGTGTTTAAAAAATTTTCATGTCATAGCTTAATTGACTTATGATTTGGAGGATCCTTTTTAAACTTTGTTTTGAACATTCTCTGAACTGTAATCATTGACTTAAATTCCGCAAGTCATAACATTAGGAATCCTTTTTCTTGAACATTCGCCATTGTGTTTACTGCGTCGCGAAAAATGGAACAACACGCCAAAAATGGTACCATGCGCCAGCCATGTGTTTCATTAACAACTCACGCGAGGCTAAGAAAGTTTTTGAGTAATATTTTTTGACTAATGAACACGTATTATACGGAAGATCATTTAGAAACACCCTGTAAATTTGTAAATTCATATTTTCCATTTTCAATAATTAAACTCACTGCAAAAAAATCAAAAAACAATTAGCAGAGTATTTAATCGTGAACAGAGAGAAACGGGACGGGAGACGAAAATTGTAAATCATTCCTTTTAAATTACAATAAATTTCAAATTGTAACAATTCTTGAATTTGAAATGAAATTATTTGAGTTGAAAAGTAATCTCGATTATTTAGTTTAAGTATAAATACGAATAATAATAAATGGTACAATTTTAAAGTTCATTAACGTCTTGGAATGAGGAATCAAACGATTGGGCCGAAGATGATGAACATGACGATGTCGGGAAGGATGTAGAAATCGAGGCTTTTTCCAGGTGGGTAATCGAAGTGGCTGTGGTTACGTTGCGTGAGGGAGACAGATAAGTAATTGTGGCAAACATAACACTGGAGAACGGCGACCTCGAAAGGTTTGGCTTCTCGGAGAGCGGAACTGAAAAGCAGCAATAAGAACAAAACCAGCATTAGCAAAATAATTAAAGTCTAAATTGATCAAAGTCATTTGGATGCAATAATACCTTAATGAGAAAAGTAAACTTGAAATACCGAGCGCGATAGCCCGACTAGGGCCCTGTCGACACTACAGGCTGCGAACGAAGCGAAGCACGAGCGCCGTTGATCCTGGAACTACAGTGGCTAGAAGTAATAGTGTGGCAATTGAATACTAAATGCAGGCATGAGATTGTAATGATGACTGATGACACCGCCAGATGGCATGACAATCTAATGCGCCGACAATTACTCTATAATGCATGGGATTCAATGTAAGTTTAACAGCACGAACGCTTTAAAAATACTTGTTTAATAAAATAAAATACGATTGTAAACTTGAAATAATATCCAGATAAACTAATTAAATGAATTTCAAAGCAGTATTCGATTTATTTATTATTTAATCGAATAGTCATTTTTCTCATTTCTTGGTTGTTTTATATTTGTTTTACGGTTTCGTTATGTGTCTCTAAATTAAAATTTAAAATATAATAATATAACCCTGCAATAACAAATAGCATTATCAAGTTCTACGTTCTTACGCGCTTGCACTTTCTAGTAAAAACACCAAACGAAAAAAGAAGTGCAAAACGTGAAAAAAGTAAACTTTTAAAGCTCAGACGTACACAATAACATGTAATAAATTATAAATTATGAAATTTGTAAAATATAAAAAGAACATTTCAATTTAAAAACCATTACACTTTTCCATATAATTATCTTCTGCGCTTAACTTTTTATAACAACAGCTATTCGATTAAATAATAAATAAAACGAATACTGCTTTGAAATTCATTTAATTAGTTTTTCTGGATATTATTTCAAGTTTACAATCTTATTTTATTTTATTAAACAAGTATTTTTAAAGCGTTCGTGCTGTTAAACTTACATTGAATCCCATGCATTATAGAGTAATTGTCGGCGCATTAGATTGTCGTGCCATCTGGCGGTGTCATCAGTCATGATGACACGAAATCAGCGGCAATGGACACACTATTACTTCTAGCCACTGTACTGGAACTCTGAGCGCAAGGAAAATGGCGTGGCACTGACGATGAGATGAATCGTTCGTTCAATATTGCTGCTGCTGTGGAAGCTGAACCGTTGTCATCTACTTCAAGTGTTGTCGTATCTTGAGAAGCTGGTTCGCGTTCGACCTTGCTCGTCTTTTGGCTAGACGACTCTTCCAACGTAGAAATCACTGAACCTGGCGTTTCTCCTGACGAACTCTGGATCGGTAAATGCAACACCGAGGCGATATCGTGATCATGCAGGTAAGTATCGTTAATCCTCCCGCTGACGGTTTCTATGCCTTCCAACACAGTAAACCTGACAAAACAGGCGAAATCAGTTCATCCACATTTTTATTAGAAAGGGCAGAAATATCTGAGAAAACTTTGAGTTCAAATAGTTATTGCAATATTTGTCAAAAGTTCTACTGGCCTTATATGGCGACGACCGCTGCTCGTAGAGTGAGTAGCCTTCACGTGGCAATCTTCGTCGCGATTCCTTGTCATAGAAGCGTGGGCGAGACGGCTTCTTTGGATAGGGCTGACATGCGAACGTGTTCCAAACGTGTGGCTTGTGAATTGGAGGGACGAAACATTCGTTTCTTCAATTCCTGAGTTCGTGGAGTCCGACTTTCATAATTCTCGGGCGTATCTATGGGTACAGCTCGATTAATGATTACGGAATAACAGTCTTTTAAAGAGGAAATTGTATTTTCTTTACCGCGACTGGTCGGTCCTCGAACAGCATTTCTCCGAGGCGGCGAGAGTGGTCTTGAAGTCTTCCGTTGGCGACCATATCGAAAGCCTGACTTGCTCGCTCCATTTTATTAACGAAATTTCTTCGACCTAATTTGAATATCACCTCTCCTGAAGAATCCAGCGGCTCGCTCGTTGCTCGCTCTCGCGACTCGTCTGTTATCTCCGGCGGGGTCCCGCTGCTTGGCGTCTTGAAAAAAAATACTTTTTTTCCTTTTCTTTTAATGTCGCCTCATTCGATCTTTTCCGAGATCGCTTTGAATGAGGTAACATTTAGTTATTCAGAAACTTACTCTAAACAAATTTACCCCATATTCAACTAACCAAGACTTAATAAATTACCTTAAATGGGTGAATAGGATTTTTAGCACTTTTTAATGATTTGGAGTGAGTTGCACGGATTTTATAAATGAAAGCCCACACATTTTTCATGCAACGGTTATTTTCCTGGAATAACCCTTGAGAACCCGTGGATGATTTATAGTGAATTAAACACTGTACAGTTAGTCAAATTTGGCAAAAAGGTTACCCAAACAACCTATGTACAGAGTCCGCCAAAAAAAATGTATAAAGAATAAACTATATAAAAGTTGTAACACTAAATTCATACAGGCATCAAGCGAAAAATCTAAGTCCTCTGACTTCTACAATTACGACAGCTGTTCAAAGTGATTATCATAAGCGTTGAGATACTTTTGAATACGGCGAACAGTTGCTCCTATGCATTTTCCTAGCAAACTGTTATCAAGTAATCTCCTCTATGTCTAGGTTGTAGTTATGTTCTTCTTTTATCGGGATCGTCTTCATTAATTAATGTAATAACTTTCGATTTTTACCACGTGGCGGAAAGTGTGTATACATTTTTTGGCGGATTCTGTATATTCAACTAACACGAGCGAAACCGGATACTTACTCTAGTATTGAATCCATAATTTCCCTTTATTACTATATTAATTTTTCTACAATGCATGTTTAAATTATGTCTGATGCATCCAACAGCTTTCCCACGTACCCAGAAATTAACTTTTATCACGACTTTTTATTAAGAATTATAAAGGATTCTTAAATTGAGAAATTTTCGGCAAATTTTAACCAGTCGTGTATAGAGAAAGGAAGAGGATAAATAAACAAGTTTAATGAAGTCTCAAATCGATGAAAATTAATTTACAACTAAAGTCAAATATATTCTTCAGAATAAGTTCAATGGAATAACGTGGTGGGTGACGGTCATCCACTCTAGAAAGTATAGTAAGGGGAGACGACCCTCGAAGCCGATTTGCTGGATAGCGAATACGGTTCGGAACTCCGGGCTTCTGGGCACCACTGAAGTTGCATGAAATATTTTAAAATTTTTTTTCGATAGTTTAGATCACTAATATACCGGTATGGGTATTCTTTTTTTCTAATTGTGCGTAGTTTTTTTTTAATATTTTTTTAAAGTTGACACCGCCAAAAAACGCTACGTCATAGCTCAAGAGTGACGTGACGTCATGCTCCACATGCCTATCTCTTTCGCTGCTTTTCATGATCTGTCTGCATAGAGATAGATGTTAGATGCCAAACATTTATATCTATGATCTGTCTGTAATAAACATGTATGCTTACAATTATTATTTCATTCCCATGTATACAAACACGAAGTAATAAAGCATTCATAAGGGCACCAAAACATCACGATAGAAGAAATAAGAATAGATGAAAGTACTGAGGAGCGATACTCTGTGCGAAATTAATGTTGGTTTCCATGACCTCGTACTCGTATGTTATTCTTCGATTTTGAGTTAGCCGAAGAAGGAATGGACAAAACCACAATTAGTTTTTTCGTCTGATTCTTCAGACGTAGCAGAACTTTGATCCGATTAAACTTTAAATTTCGCCTGGTTTCGATCACCTATTCAAGTGTATTATTTACCGAATCATTTTATCTTTGTTTCGGTGATTATCGACTATAATCCTGAATTCCACAAGGAGAGATATAGACATGAAATTAAGTAATAGAAGAACTCGTTTTTCGAACAAAATTTCGTGAGATCTATTATTTTATCATAGATAGTTGCGTGGAGATCGAGGAGGGGGGGGGGGCAATCGAAACGTCGGCGCTATGCCTTCATGTGGTACTGTAATTTTTAAATTATATCTGAAATGATCGATTTTATTAGTTCGAGGAGCTTTTAAACAACCTGTTTGAATTGTGTAGTATCAATTTGTTACTGGATGGTTTAATTATGCATTAAAATACGCGAAGAAATAGCGGTACTGCTAAACAAGATGCCATTTAGGAGCTATCCCTTTCCGCGCATGCGCAGTGGCAGTGCTGATCTACAATGGCGTGTGACGTCACATATCGTTTTAGTTTGGGAGCGTGGTTTTGCATTTTTAAAGTTAACTTTGATAGCTTTTTTAATACTTTTAAGATTTTTAATGGCGATTTTCATATTCAGCATAACGAAATCTATATAAAACAGGCCTTCTTTTTAAAAAGAAATTCCATGCAACTTCCCATTGCTAATCTTAACTTATGATTCTAAGTTTCTAAGCTAATCTTAACCAGTGAGATCTCCGCGCGGCTCGCGCTTGCAAAGTTGTGGTCGTCCGCTGGCGGGCTGGGCGTGACACTAGCTGATTCCGAGTCGGGGTCCACTGATGTCTCGGAAACAGATGCTGATCCTACCAAATCCTGGTCGGCAGCTGAGCTTGGATGAGGCCTCGAAGGTCCGTGGAGGAGGCCAATGTTCGGGGATGAAGCACTCCAAGAGAATGAAGCGCTATCTGAAGCGTGCGACTCGGCAAGCTCGTCGCTGCTCCGCGGCCCGGCTTTGAGTTTAGCCGTCGCACTAGCCGAATCTCGTTTATTCCAGTGCTTAAAGGGGCGGGTCCAACCCTTAACACTCGAAACCCCTTCGGTCGCAATTTGGTCCAACGGGGCTTGTGGCGAGGTAGTGAGGCGCTGGCGAGAATCTCTCGGTTTACGGTTCACGAATGGAGGAACACTAAGAGATAAACTATTAAAAGCGAATTAATGAAAGTTCTTGTTCTTTCATTTGCCTGCTGATTACGTCCGACGAGCTGGCTTTTCCATGCCACAGGAACGATCTACCTTCATGCAAAATACAGTAGTGGCAGTGGCTTGGGCATCGGTTCGTCGGCCGGCTTCTTCCGCATCGTCTTGTCTGCGGGATCTAGTCGAAGCTCGCCCCTGGATCGCTGTCTTCAGAGACATTTTTCCTTCCTCCGTTCGCTACGAAATCTAGAACCGATCTGTCTCTCCAGTCTTCGCCCCCGCTCTTTACTCCCGTTCTTAATGAGCCAACCTTGCATATTCTCTTCCTTAGCCAATGAACGGGCTGGCTCACCTTTCTCGCTTCTTCCGTGTCTTCTATTGCTCTTTCTGGGTGGCGGGTAGTTGAATTTCTCCTTTTTCTTTTGCTTTCCTCCTTCTCTCCCTTTTTCTTGTTGTCGAGTCGGATCGTTGAATTTTTTTATCTTCTTCGCTCGACTTCGACGATCTGACAATTTACTGTGTATTCAAGTTTTGATTATACTGTACTTAACATTTGCGTGTCTTTACTTTTCACTTGCCTCTAGTGCAATTCTACGATATCCTCAAACTTCTCTTCGCATTTATTCTTGATAATAGACTATACCGAATCTATAATTTGCATTTCATGTACAGGGTGTTTATAATTAAAGTTGCCGTATTCTGAGCAGTTTTTCCTCAAAAACGGCCTAGCCGAATTTAGGTCAGATTTTCAGGATATCTTAACGAGAGTATGGGGGAGTGAAATGTGCAATAAAAAAATAGTTCATATTCCGTCGGTAGGTGGCGCTGTTTCAATCAAAATACTCAAAAATATGACATACAATGGATAGAAGTCATTTCAAGAGATGTTCGATATGTTTGCAAAGTGCGATTCAGTTTCAATATTCGCTTTGCATGGTGTTTAAATAGTGATAAGAACTAATTTGCGTATACTTTTGAGTATTTTGATTGAAACAGCGCCACCTACCGACGAAGTAGTGAAATATTTTTATGTTGCGCATTTCACCTCTCATACTCTCGTTAAGATCATCTGAAAATATGATCAAATTCGGATAGGCCGTTTTTGAGAAAAATTGCACGGTTTTGAGGAAATTTAATTATAAACAACCTGTACCTAGATCTTATCTTTTTATGCCATACCTATAAGTTATCTAGATTATGCCATACCAATAAGTTGTCTATGCTCTTATTATTTGCCTATAAGGTGATTACAGTTTTCTTAGGGTGTGTCTAAAACGTCCGACCGGTCGCGACCGGTCAAAGCCCGTCACAAAGCTCATTTTGGAGCCAACAGTGACTGACTCGAAATTTTGACTATGTCCGATCGACGCGGGAACGATGGAGGCATACGTAGCTGGCTTTATTCATTTCAAATTTTCTTCCGATTCGGACGACCCTCGATTCATAAAGCGACCGGTCGTGCTAATCGCGACCGACTTTGGACTACTAGTCGCAATTAGCGCGACCAGTCGCTTTATGAATCGAAGGTCTTCTGAATCGGAAGAAATTTAAAATGAATAAAGCCAGCTACGTATGCCTCCATCCGCGTCGATCGGACATAGTCAAAATTTCGAGTCAGTCACTGGTGGCTCCAAAATGAGCTTTGTGACGGACTTTGAAAGGTCGCGACCGGTCGCACTTTTTAGACACACCCCTAGTCTGCATTCAAAGTTAGCCTAAAAGCATGTATACTTTGCTCATAGATGTTCAAACGGTGAGGATATAATGTCTTACAATAATCAGTAATTAGCCTACTGGCGATGTTAAGTTTTCAATGAGGTCTTCAAAACCACTTTAAAACGTTTTCCTTGACACCTCATTTTGGAAAGGCTTAATTGAAGGCTTTAATTTTTATTATAGAATGCTAGCGGCTCATGGTTGGTGCTGTTTGTTGGATTAGAACTTTGAAGCATTTACGTTGTTTTGAACTACTTTATCATTCTTAGGCAAAAACCGAAAGTGAACAATATGCTTTATAAAATGTAATTCTCTTAACTCTGCAAAAAATGGTCGTTAATAGATGAATTTACTCTAATACATCTTTGATAGGGAAGAGTATAGAAAAAAGATTTGTTTTTTAATTTACGAAAGTGCTGAATAGAATTTATATGGAAATGAAAACTATGGAATTATTTTAATAAACTTTCAATGTCTTGAAATCCTATAATTAGCTTTTATCTAAATGCAGCTAAATAATCAAAGTTGATTAAAGGAACCAGGAGGCTTACGATATTGAAAAAACGTGTTTGCTATTGCGGCAGACAGAATTTTCTTTTAATTATACTGTATATTAGTTCTGAATGTTGACTAGAATATTTCAAGATCACAATCTTAACAATATTGTACCGTCTTAGTAATCTCTAGAAATTCCTTTTCTAGTAACTTATTTAAATATTTATAAAGATTCGTATTATGTTTCTGTCTTAGGGATAATGGAGAAAAAAAGAGAGTGATCATGTGACTGGCTGATGAAGCAGGCGCTTTGCCATTCTAATGCGATTATGGCGTTTATTGTTTCGCCGCTTTTGCCATTAAAAATCACGAACGCCGGGGGGCGTCACTCAACCTTCTCTTTTATCTGATGAAATAATAATATCTACACAGTCAGAGCACGAGCACAAGACTCGCTAAATGTCAAAGGTCGTGGGGACGAGAGAGAGAAAATGGAAACAAAATAACTCGTGTTTACACAACACACACCCACACGTGGTACATCTTTCATAATCTCTTAAATGACAACTCAATTTGTGAGCAATCTCTAACAAGGAAATGGTTGAAAAGGAAGAAGAAAAAGCATTGTTCTAAAATATAGGAAAGCTTAAAAGAAAATTAATAATAAGAAAATTGTTCCGGACGATTGACTTTAAAGTAAAATTTCATAAAATGGAAGAAGGGAAGTAATATTTTTTTGGACATAACTCCTACATAATAAACTGCGGTTGGTTTGAAAGCCTCTCGAGTCTGAAGAAGGAAGAGAAGAGCATTTGCCTTAAAAATCAATGCACTACGAGGCTTTAAATAATTCAGTCGATGAATATTTAATGTTGCCAAAATTCAATTTAGAATGTAAAGGTTTGGCCCACTTTTCTATTTAGAGTGGGGAACATTTTCGGAATGGAAAACGGTCACCTGTTTGGGAAATGTTGAAGTATCCATTGAAGGTATCAGCATTAAATATTTTATTACAAATTCATTGTAAATAGTTTGGGGGCTTAAAATGACAAAATAATTCTTTTACAAATTCACTCTCCCCTTCAATAAATTGCTCCTTGAATTCGACAGCTTTTTATAAGTACAAATCTACTTAGAATGTTAGTTCTGATCTACTAGTCAAATTCACTTTAATCTTCCTAATAATCTCTCCCTTTAAGCACATGAAATCTACGAGCACATAGCAAACAACACCTTTGCTCTGACGAGTGATTGTTGAAATAGAATATGCAGCGACGAGAAATCTCTGCATAGCTCTTTCTCTCACCAAGGAAATGCTCAATTGGAGAGCTTTTTTCATATATGCAACTCATTTGAGTTTTACAGGGCTCAGTCGCATTATACAATCACCTCCCCAAAATAGCCGAGGAACACCCCTAGAAAATTATAGGGTGAAAGTATCACACTGAAAGCTTCATATTAAAACTTTATTAGGCTTGATGTTTGGCATCCGTGAACGCATTAACAGGGAAACGGGAAAAGGCATGATTATCATTTATTAGTCCAGAGTTGAATGCATTTCGGAAACAGCAAACGATGTGAAATGACTTTTTAACATGAATGTTTTAAGGCTGGACATCATTCTACGAAAACCATGATGCAAAAAACGACACCAGAAAGCGTTACGGAAACAGTTTTGCATTGCTGTTGCACGTTTAAGTATTGTTGGCCCCAGCTTGAAACCAATGATATGAGCTATAGAAAAGACTGGATCGCTCACCTCCCGCTTATGTCAATGGTAGCAAGCGTAGCATTAAAAGCGCTGCCAGACTTAACAGTCGATAAGCGAATTACGCACCAAAACATTCTGAGGCTGCATACGCTGCATCACTATTCGCGTGTTTCTAAGCCAAAATAAGTAGCTAATCCGCGATTTTTCTACTACGTTGAAGTATTATCTATCTCGTAATGCTTACGAAAACAATAATAAACATTTTAAAGAATTTTATTAATTCCAAATTAATGGGAAAAGTATAAAGTATTTTAAAAAATTAAGAAAAGATTACTGTTTATGAATCTTAAAAATAATTATTTACATATTTTGAAAGGTTACAAGTTTTGTCAATTTATTACGTAAAGATATTTTCGGACATTCCATTGACAGAATTTTTCCATATGTTTTAAATCTCAATGTCAGGTACTTCGAGACTAAAGCTTTTATAAGTTGGCTTTCACCAAATTCATTTGCAAATTGATGGTCATTATTTTTAACTGGAAACAAATTTGAGGGTAATTGATTGAAAATTGCTAATTCTAACTTTTTTAAACAATTCTTATGGGTCACAAATTTGTCCTGAATTATGTAATTTTTGTACACACGTTCAGCTAACGTTATAACTTGAAAAGAGCTACGACTTGGAACAACTAAACCTCCACGATTTACAAACATAAGAAACTGAACATTTGGCTTTGGTTTACAATATGAATGATCCGATGAATCGTCGAGTAACAGTTCAACACAGTTCCCACATGTGATTTTCTTAAGTATATTTCTGACAATGAATCCAGTTATATAAAAAAGAATATTTTCTTGATAATATGTCAGGTTATTTAATCGGTTAGAAAGCTTCTGAATATGTTCCTCCTCTTCCTGTTTTTCAAGCGAATTTTCAATGTCATCATCATCATCATTTATTTTTCCAGCGCACACACGGTCATTGCGGCAAAATTCCATAATGTTATGTACTTCATTGTCAACCACTTTGCAATATCCAGATATTGCGATATCATTTTTTAGGAGTACTTGTCTCAGGGTCCATTTCAGCTGTAAACTGTCAGGGTTATTGTTAAATCCATTCCGTCCCCTCACAGTAACAAAAAACAATTCTAGATGGTCCTGAGGATTCTTGTATGTTAGAAGATATCGAAGAGGATGATCTACACGTTCTAAGAGGTTTTCATCTAAATGCTTTGTCGAAATCATGCACAATAGAAATCCTTCCGCAAATGTTCGGCGGCAATGCTTCACACCCCTATGAGTGAGTGTTTTCAAATAAGTAGCACCTCTATTTAGCACACTCATCCACATGTGTTTTGTTGACAAAGTTATGGGACTTTTGTAACCTTTACCAAATACATTACGAACGTTTAGTATGTCAAAGAGTTGGTCAATTACTCGTACAAATTCAACAGTGGCTTCAGCACCTTGAAATGAGAGTCGGCATGATGGGTCTTCTGCATTACTTCCTTTTCCTCTGTCCGAACGATTCATGCATTTGAAAGCAGCACACCCGACCATGCTACCATAGAACAGTTGAATTCAGTTCATTAGATAAAAGTAGTAATTCAAACTTTATGAAATAAAGCTTTTATTAAAAGAGAATTTAAATTTTTACCTTGAATGAATTGGGGAATTATGGCATATACATACAATACATCCGAACTGATTAAACACGCTTAAACAAGAAGCGATGGAAGAGATTTGTATAGTGTCAATACAATAACAGCCACAGCTTGTGCACGATCAGCTTATCGACTGTAAGTCTAGTAACCGTTTTAATGCTACGCGGCAGAACAATGGGGTGCGCGATCCAGTCTTTTCTACAGTTCATATCATAACATACGCCGAGACTGAAAAGTAACCTGACCATTGTCGTCTGAGCAAATGTTTACTACAGAGATTTAATGAAATATATTAAAAGTGTGGTAACAGATAAAGCCAGTATACATCGCTGTCTTAGCTAGAAAACTCGTGAAATGGCCTAACGTTTTGCTGTCAGTGTTTTGAATGAAGACTAATGAACTCTAGTGTATTGGAATAAACTATTTTCCATTACAATAAATACACTACTGTTTATAAAAATCGCAACACCCTGATGGAATGGTCTAATCCATATGCAATTTGCAATATTTGCATACAATGGGTCAGAGTATAAATGATTAGATTTTCAGAGTAATTGCTTGAAAGAACACCATGCCTCGACGACGACGAAGGGTACCATATCAACAGCTGACAGACTTTGAAAGAGGACGCATAATTGGTCTGCGTGAAGCGGGATGGTCGTATCGTGACATTGCTGCTCGTGTAGGACGTAATGCAACGACAATTATGCGTGCATGGAGGCAGTGGAGCAAAGAGAACAGGGCACACCGAAGACCAGGCTCAGGAAGACCCAGCACGACGACACCGCGAGATGACAGACACCTCTATCGCATGTGTAGCAGATCGTACAGCCACTTCCACAGTGTTAGCACAACAGTGGGGTGCTACAGTAGGCAGGACAATGTCTGCTAGCACTGTACGACGCCGTTTGATTTCCAGAGGATTGATGGCACGAGTACCATTGTTGCGGATTCCTTTGACTCAAAACCACCGGCGCCTCAGGTTGCAATGGGCCCATCAACACCAACAGTGGCAAGCTGAATGGCGACAAGTTGTGTTTTCGGATGAGTCAAGGTTTAACTTGCAGCACCATGACGGCAGGATACGAGTCAGAAGACATCGTGGCGAGCGCGACCTTCCAGAATGCATCCTGCAGCGTCATTCAGGACAAACGCCAGGGGTGATGGTGTGGGGTGGAATCAGTTACCATGGCCGTTCCCGTCTGATCAGAATCCATGGCAATCTGAACAGTGACCGGTACATCAGGGAAGTTGTGCAACCCGAGGTCATCCCCTTCCTGCAGAACCTTCCAGGCGCTGTATTCCAACAGGACAATGCCCGACCGCATGTGGCCAGAAATGTCCTCGCCTTTTTCCAAGCACATCAAACGCCCTTGTTCCCCTGGCCTGCTCGTTCACCAGAGATGTCCCCAATCGAACATGTGTGGGACAGGGTTGCTCATCGATTGGCTCGTCAGACTCCTACAGCAGCAACTGTGGATGAACTGTATACCCGTGTAGACAGAGCATGACAGGACATTCCCCAGGCCCTTATTCAGAGCTTGTTTGACTCAATGCCACGACGTTTAGAGGCTGTAATTGCATCCCACGGTGGTTTCACCCGATACTAATGTGACAATAAAACGCATTGTATTGACCTGAAAATCTAATGGTTTCTTTTCTGACCCATGATATGCAAATGCTCCAAATTTAATGCAGATTGGGCTATTCCATCAGGGTGTTGCAATTTTTATAAACAGTAGTGTATTTTATTACACACAATTTAATTCGTAGTTTATTATTTTGAAACATTGAAGGATCAATTAAATGTTCATTTACATCATTTGATGCTTTTTGAAGTCTTCATCTTATTACAATTTATGCGCTTGTTGAATTTCTATGTGCTTTGAAGTGCTTTATTTATGTCTACAGGTTCCTTCTTCTCTATAGTTAAGAATAATGTTGCGACCTAAAAAAAATCGTTACGGGTAATGCAGTAAACATTATGGATAATGCAATAATTTAAATTTTTCGTCATACAAAATATACTCGTGTTATGATTTTACCGAGGGTCATTTCTCCTTAACTTAGCCGATTTTGGATGATTGTCACTTCACGTGAAGCCCCTTCTCCACCACCGGTTATATTCAACGTGTTTCCCCCTCTTTCCTGGCAAAAGCCCGGTAGCGTAATTTCCATGCTAGCAGACTTCTTTTAAGGACAGCGAGAGAAATTTCGTTCCATACCTCCTTGCACACTTTCCAAAGTCCAGTGATGGTTTTGGGGCGACGCCTTCCGAAAAAACCAAAGCCATAAAAAGTTCATGGGGGAGGCGCCAGGTGACTTGACAGGAATAGCAGAGAAGGGTATTGCACGAATGCCTGTCTCTTCTTCCATTTGTGCTATGAAATTCTGTGTTGTGTGCTCTGTGTGGCTGGACGCCTTTTCTTAATGAACACCTTCTTTGTTGCTCTCCTCTCCGTACAACGGCGGGATCTCCTCCGTATAATGAGGTTTCAAAATGTTCTCATACAGTCACCTTTTTTCATACAGTATCCTTCACGAATCCCCATCATTGGGTTAATCAGTGCGTCATTTTCCTGACGTGTACGTCTTATCCAAATCGTGGCAAAAAACTCGTCGATGTATTCATGCATTTCATTGTGGGCAATGAGCCTAAAAAATCTTGAAGACGTTTAACGAACCAACTGTGAATACAAACGATTAAAAGTAAATATTGCCTCTTGTCAAGAACAAATTGTTTATTAATTTCGAATGCGCATTTCGACCACACTGTGATTATCATTCAGCGAATATACATTAACAGGATCATAGGATAAAATTGGAGAAAACCCGAAACCTTTTACTATCTAATAAGAAAACCTTTTCAATCTAAAGGTCGGCTCTGTTAAGTCTAATTTTGAAAACCGCGTGATCTAGAGCCGTGAATGGAATGATCAATTAAGGAAAAAAAGGAAGTTAATTCTTAGACATGATTTCAAGACTATTTAATTTAAAGCAGAGTAAACGATTACAGAAACTAAATTGGCTTGTGTCGTGGAAAGAGAAAGGAGGAGTATGGAAATAAATGATAAAATTTTAAGTTTTAATAACATTCCAATTGGATAAAGTTGAAATACAAATGAACTTCACTAATTGACAAATATTTGCAAGAGTTCTAATCCGGTTATGTCCGTCGAGCCGCAGTGACGAAGGCGTTGACCTTCCTAGCAATGGAGATCGCAGCTGACTCCGATAGGGCAGGTGAGCCTCGATTGTCACTTGCGTCCAGTGGCGAGGTAACCATCGGCTGAAGCTGGGTGCCGTAAATTCCGGAAACGGCGACCCTTCTGCGTTTCGATAGTTGACCCGGGCGACTGAATAAGGGGAAGACAATAACAGGATTAGTGATAAAGTCAGCTATCACAGAAAGCGAAATAAATACTTCTTTAGCAATCACTTTATCAGGGAAAGCTTAAACACTAGCTTAGGAAGAAGATTTAGCACTAATGCACTTAATAGAATTCCGAAGGTTCTGATTAAGTTCTTAGCCTAAGCACTTAGAATATATTTAGGAGTACCACTATGAGCGGTGAAGGCAGCCAAGCTTGGCTCGCGTCGAGAGCTCTCTTCGCGGAGCGCGCTTGCAGTGCCTGTGACGTCTGTCTCCGTGTCGGCCGGAGCACTGGCTGGGTTGAGCGAACGGGCATCCTCGTTCTCTATGCCGATCTCGTGGCGAAACGGGCTAGGCTCCGTGTCGGAATGCAGAGATCTCCTCGGAATCGCTAGAGCACCTTCGTCCGTAGCTGTATTGCCAGATGTCGACGCGATGTCGAAATGAGGGACGACCTTGTAGGCGTCTTCTGGGGCCGTCAGCGGGGCAGTCGGATCCGTGTCGGGATCGCGGTTCTCGCGGCTCGAGAAAGATACGGCAGCAGACGAATTTTCGGTAGTCGTAACACCTATCGCATTTGCAAGGTTTGGGACGTTTAGAGGCCTTCGGCTTTCCTCTCTTTCTCAGCGTTTAGCGGGCGACCATCGGTCAAAGTCCGGGCGTCAGGGCGCACTTCGGTTCTCCACTCATTAATATTAGAATTATAAAAAGTTCGATTAATATTAAAGGTACGTCTCCCAATTGCCTGTCGAGAGGGCCTAATGTGTCGGCACGTATACGGCCGATCCGTCGGACAGCTTCTCGGGCTCACTGTCTCCTCGTCGGTAAATACGCTTGCACATCCAAAGTTGGCGAATCGAGTTCTTCTCCGCCGCTCTTGTCGGTTCCTCCTTCTTACCGGGCAAGGGTCTCGAGAATCTAAGTCCCTTGCAGAGTTTGGGGAGAATCGGCATCTGAAGTGGCCTCGGGCGGGGTCGTCCTTCTTCGCTGTTGTAGCTGGGGCTGATGTTGTTGCCCCAGCGGACACCTTAAACGATGATGACAGGCAGGGCGCCCAGGCGCACATGCGTTAAGTAACATAATTAAACGCCTTCAAAGGAGACCCGTTCGTTCGCTGGTTGGTCATGCGAAATCCATCGGAAAGGTGAATAGGAACGTGGATTTATTGCAGCCTCCTCCGATGACCGTGCATAAGCGTTCAGATGAAGGACAACGCTTCTTGAACGTAGCTGGACCTAGCCTTTGCCATTCCAGTTGGAGGAAGGGCCTAAGATGGACAGCCCCTCTCCTCCATATCGCAGTGGTTGACGAATTAACGCCTTTAAATCTGTTGTTTCTGGCCCACCACGGTTCTTGATTCAAAAAGGCGATGGAAGTAGCTAGGTCCAACTTTAAACCAGCGCCGTTGGAGTCGTCCATCAAGAATCGCACACACACTGGTAAGGAAACTCTTCCAGGCGAAAATGTTGCTTAAGGCGATTCCAGATGGATTCTGCGAACGGGCACTCATAAAACACATGACACACATATTCGGAAACCCCATAAACCAGGCATACAGCAGATCCGACCATTCTCCATAGATGGAGGCGCTGGAGAGTGGTAAATCCGTGGTGCAGCAATCGCCATTGAATATTAATCACCAGTTTTTCAAAGGCTAGGGATTTGATGATCTTCACAAAGCTCGCCCACATATAATCTGGGTGCAGCCGAACGATTTCAGTGGCTACACTCTGGTCGGATTGCTGGAAGAACCATGAAGGACGAAGGTTGCCCCAGTTTTGTGGGTCTAAATGTCTAAGTCCGGGGATAAAAGTCACAAAAGTCTTTTGCCACATTGTGTAAAAGTCCGGGGTTTTAAGGTCCATCGTCACTGGTGTGACAGCTCCACCCTCCAGTTAATGTACATGAGCACATATATAATAAGAACACACTGGAGAGTGGGGCGATCAAGGGTTCGGGACCAGTTATTGAGGACGAGAACCTGGATTGGTTTTCAAAATCATTTCCTCATTTATTTCCGTTAATTACCACATAGATACAATATGCAAATCGTACATCGTTAATCAAAACTCGAAAGGGGCCCCTAGCGAGATACTCAACAAACAAAAATGGCATACGAATGTGCAAAAGACAACGGAGCAAAACATTTTCATGTACGCCTTAGCCTATGCTTAACGATCTGCAGCAGGGCACGCTTGAATAATAACGCGGCATACAGGAAGAGGAGGGGGGGGGGGGTAATGCCCCACACAGCGGCGCTGAGTTCTATGAGTTGTGCTAGCTTTCCCGAATAGCATATTCTTGCAACAGAATTTACGCACAACTGCGTTCTGTGGCTCCTTTTATTTATCTAAACAGGGGAGGAGGACTAAAACCCCTTCTTGGTGGAAGCAGGACTCGAAACTCGCAGCCCACTGGCGAACCTCGGCAAGCTTCCGCATTCACCTCCGCAACACGTGACCCAGGATATACACGGTGCATTCTGTAGTGCTCCACTTGTTACTCCTCTCAATACCAGCAATCATCAAGCTCCATGCTCAGTCTCGTTATATTCATAAATCATGTAAAAGGAACTAATATTTAATCTATTATTTCTACTTTACAAGGAGCAGTTTCATCACATGGTTACAAAAGGAGAATATACGGATTTTCTTTAGATTAACGTTCGCAAAGTCTAAACGCAAATGTTGGACAGGGCCCCGACGTCACGTGAATTCCGGCGGGAGGATTTAAAAAAAGCACGTTCTCGGAAACCCAGTTAGCGTTCGCAACATTTGACGGCTTCCTACGTCGTAACATAAAATAAATGAATCATGTTTTCCATGATGAATAAAAAAAGTCACAAAGAGTTCGGGGGGGGGGGGAGGCGAAACCTCCCCCGGGGTTGCCGGGGGGAGGGCCACTCAAAGTCACAAAGTCACTCACGCACGCGTTGGTTGGTTGGTTGCTGCGTGAAAATATTCTAAGTTCAAATGTCACTTACACAATCGCGGGCACTATTCGCTACGGAGTCAGAGCACTCTTTCCTTCTTCATTCGTCCATCATCGGTACCCAATGCTTTCTGATTCTCTCTTCTCTCATCTACAGCTCTTCTCTGCCCTGGCTTTTTATTTCCCTTTTTGATTTGCATATTTTGCTTTTTCTCCAATCGCCTTCTTGATTCCCCTTTTTCGACTGATCTATTTTTGTTTGCCGGTGTTAAGCATCGCCTTTCTATTTTTTTCTTCCGTCTACTTCCTTCTCTCCCTCCGCTTCCCTTCTGAGTTGGATCGCCGATTTTTTTTCTTTTCTATCTCCTTCGGCGCTCGGTGATCTGACACATGACTACTCAGAGCTCTAGATCTTGCGGTTTGATTATACCAGTCAGAGACGATCAATAAATACGTGGTTTATTGATCGTTTCTGATACCAGTATCCATCAGGTAGTTTTTATTCGGTAAATTTCTTGGTAAGGGGACGTTCAAGAAAAACGTCACGGTCTTGGGGGGGGGGGGGGGAAAAAAAATGACAACCCTGCTTAGGGGGGGGGGGGGGGGGTCCATTTGTGTTAACGTCACAGCACATTAAAAACTTTA
>JAHWFO010085106.1:1543747-1554804 GCA_023313115.1 Rhysida immarginata
ATTACTAGACAAATCCCACGTGGGGAATGATACATCCTCTAACACCAGGAATTGTATCTGGTAAATACATAAATTATATAAAGAGTATAAACGTGCCTCAATCGGCGATAAGACTGGGAATACTGTTCCCCTACAAACAGGAGTATCGGCGACTCGCTCGGAAACTTTAAAGTATTCGCAACAAAGAGAGTCTGCACCTAATACCGCTTAATAGATTAGTTACACTGAAATGAAGTTAAAGGGAATCCTGATATGGGCTCTTCAAGACTCGAATGAAATGCTGCGACAACGGGACTCACTCTTCCCGGAAAGCAGCGACGCAATGCGTTTATTGTCAGAGGATGCTGGAACAGCCCCTACAATTAACAAGACAAAAGTATGAGAACGCAATCAGTTAATGAGCCGCGCACGAGACTCGGCGTGGGCGAGAAACTGAGCAAACTACATCTAGTAGAACAGATAGCAATGAATAGAGCCAGCTTACCTCTAATATTAATAGTAGGCACCCAAGTCTTGTAGGGGCTGCCAAGCCCCACGGCATCACCACAGTGCTGGTCGTGGCTCGAGACTCGGAAGGATCCTCGTACGGACGGCGGAACCGCAGTCCAGTTGAGTTGGGTAAACCTTGAATCAATACTAAGAAGCGGGTCGCTTCGAACGGCTGCCACGATGCTTGTAGTCACTGCGCTCGGCATGCGTACTCTACCTCAGCTGGTACCGTGTTCGAAGAGTCGTTCTCTGGCGAACGTTGAAGTCGGTGAGCGGGCTCTATGTCTGAATTCTCCACTCCTTCTAGTTGAAGTCGTCGGGCGAGTTTTGTCTCTCGCGCCGGCTGGGCAAAATCCTTCTCCTCTAATACGGGGCGACAAAAATAGTCAAAATGTCTATTACGCTGTGAGAAGCTCGAGTACGCGTTGCTCGTTTCAGAGTTCCTGGGGCTGAGAAACGACAGAGAGCTGGAAGCACGCCCACAATTGAAGTTCCAGTGCTGAAGAACATCAATGTCTCAGAATATTCGAAGCACTCAACACCTTTCTGGCCATGTGTATTCTCGAATGTCTCGGGTGGTCTCGTTTTCGACCTGTCATTTGTCGCTGGCACATGCTTTCTGTCTTTAGCACTTTCTCTCTTTTCCCAGGTCTCGTATTTCGCGCTTTTGCGCACCTTCTTACCACTTCCGTGATTAGTCTTTTTACATCGCCATCTCTTGTCACAACTCGCAATATCTCTATTAATATTAATATTAATATTAGCATTACTATTGACGTTGTTGACAATAGATGGCGGCTCCTTAATAGAGTTATTCCGACGCACTTCGCGCTGGGGGAAACTCCGATCGCCCGCGCTATTGTTCACAAATCCTTGTGACAAGGTACAGCTGATGTGCCAATTATGATAGTTGGCGACTTCAATATAAGGGAGGCTCGTGGGAAAAGGGCTGTAACTTCTATTCAAAATGACGTAGCTCCAATTTTTAAACGTAGGTATATAGTGCAAATTTTGGGCTATCTTTTGATGCACTATTTTTATGGAATACTGTAATGATATGGTTTTCATATGAAATTTGGAATTTTTTTGCATTCGGTCCGAATTACACAAGGGGTTGTAAAATTGAACCAGGTGGTCCAATTACAACAATAAGCCGAGTAATAGCAGAAACTTTGGTTTAACTTACGTGTTTATTAGTGCACTGTGAAAAATACAAATGATCAGCAACCCTATGGGACGTATTAGATGGGATGAGCTTATATCTTAATTAAATAACGTGTGGGTTAAGCTCATATAACGTCAAAAATATAAAGTTATAAAGTTGTATATGTCAAAAAACGTCATAATGTTCGGCGTGTAAATCGACCCTAGTCTAATTTACACAAAGTACATAAGGTCCAAATTACACAACACGCCAATAATTCGAAAATCAAAAATGGCGACCAACCTTCAAAACCTTTCCAACTAAAACCATGCCTAAAACAAGTACATAGACCCCCCCCTTTTCTTTAACCCATCCCTGAAAAATACCGGCACTGACACTTATAATTACATACACGATTACTTCTTACCTCAAAGTAACATCAGACCGTACCAAAAGAGAAAATTTGATATATTTTCACCCCTCAAGCAAAACAACCCCTGTTTTTCTTACGCTTCTAGGTAAAGGCTATAATCATTTTTCAATTAGGAGAGTGGCGCCATCGAACGTGCAATTGTGCAAATAAGGCTGGTTCGATTTACACGACAGTCAAAATTGCACGTGCTATTAAATTTGATGCCATATTAAATTTACACGTTCTTAGCTTTATGAAGAAACATTTCAATTTAGATTACATACCCATCGAATCACCTACTACATTGGGTGGCAGTTCTGTAGATATGATGTTTGCGCGAAATATTGATTCTAGTAGGTTGCCATTTGTATCATACTCATCTTATCATAGATCAATGATTTGTAAATTGAGAATGCCTTATAATTAAGGTTTGGCTAAAAATAATGAGCCTGGTTAAAATGTATGATCTATTACAAGTAAACTGACTGCTCAATTGAAAGTAGACACCCGTGGTATGGAACAGATGCTTTATTTACAGTGTGTCTAATAGCGCGTACTTTGGCCTATTACCCTAAGCATAGCGTCCTCACGCCGTGGTATGCTCTCCGTCAGTTTCTGATAGCAAGCGACCGCTATTTTTGCCCACTCCTTTTTTAAAGCCTGCACAAGTTGGATGCGCATTTCCGGTCAAATCTGACGCGCACGAATCCGACGCTCTAATTCAGCTTAAACATGTTCAGTAGGGTTGAGGTCTGGACTCAGGGCGGGCCACTCAAGTTCCTGAACATCATTTCCGGAAACCAGGCGCTGACACAACGGCCCTTATGGCACGGCGTATTGTTGTGCTGGAACACAAATAGCCCTTCACCGAATTCCTGCCACAACGTAGGAATAATGGAATTATCTAGAACGTCCAACTCGGGAATTATTTGGGCGCCATGTTGTGGCGAACTACTGAATAAATTGCCCATGGGTAGGGCAGCCTGTAGTAAAATTCTGCCACCAGTTCGCCACTGATTCGCGATTACTTCGCCATTAATTCCGCCACTGGTTCTCCACAAATTCCTGCTAAAAGTTCGACACAACATGGCGTCCACTGTGAGAGTTGTCACTACTCTTTTACTACAGGCTACTCTAGCTGCGCCCATCCGATCGGTAAAGTGTAAAACGTGATTCGTCGCCCTACATGATGCTCTCCCAGCAGTCCATCGACCACGACCTTCGCTCTTTACACTAGTTCACACGATGCTAGGCTTGTGGGTGGTGCACCCAAAGGCATGGAGTTTCCAACGAATCGTTATGGCGCTGACAGTTGTTCTCTGACCTGCAGGAAGTTCTGTCGCCAATGGTCCGCTGGAACAGCCCTGTTCTACCGTACCAACCGCCCTCCGGTCTCTATCGAACAGCATGCGTCGTGTTTCCACTCCTTCACGTTTCCACTAAGTGATAATAGCTCCCACGTTCGATTTTGACAGGATCAGTGTCGCTCCTATGGCTCGCACAATCTGGCCACTGATGTGGCAGCCTATGATACTCCACGTTGAAAATCGGTCAGCTGCTTTGATGGTGCCATTTTACCTCAGCACGAGGTAAAACACCAAATCATTCCAACTATACATGATCTTACTGTTTTATAACGAATATATATTCAAATTATTGCTCTAATTTTCATAGGTTATTCGACAACAGCAGTCAGTATATACTCGTTGTTTGGGCATTTTCTGTCAGAAATTAAATTCACCCAACTTAACTCAACTAACTTAACTAACGTCCGTGTCCCAACACAGCTCAGTGCAATTTTTTTACATGGTGATCCCATGTTGTCTTTGGGACAAACCTTCGCTGAAGTATATGAGGTGTAGCTTGCTCTTTACACCCCTGAAGTTTCAGGGTAATTCGTCAAGTGTTTTTCTAGATATTCGACAAAACGTCTAAAATCAATTGAGCAGTGTAGATCAATAGTAAAAATAATGAAACCTCTTGTCCACACAACATACATTTCAAAAGTAATGATGATGATGAATGATGTACATTCAAGAAGTGAAATCTAAGAGGAATTTGACAAAGCGAAAAAAGAGGAGAGGATATAAATGATCTGTGATGATTTTCGATTCATAGTTCCAGAGAGCGTCAACGGATAATCTTTCTTAAAATCCATCTGCTTGTATGGATTTATATCTCCTCACCCAATCTTTAAAATAAAGAATATGGTAAACCCCGAGATGAAAGTTTATGCTCATCCAGTCTTCAACTATTATAAAGGGGTATCTTAGAGATCTTGCATGTATGAAGGACGTCTTGCTAGACCTTAGGCCTAGAAATACCAGGTCTGAAAGTGGTAAAGCTAAAACATTGTTACGTTTTTCTGGTGATACTTCTGTAATAGCAAGTTGAACATCACAATCTTAATGTTTCAACAATACACTATTGACGTCATGTTAAGGCCTGGTGGTTTCTAGAAGATCGTGGTTAGAGAGATTAGAAGAACTATTCTAAGAGAAATGGGGAGATTAATTCGCCAACACCTTTGTTACAAGGAATCGTCCAGGCGGTGTTTTTATGTAAAGGACAACTTTACTGTCCATACAACTTTATTTAAATCGAAAGACTAACGCATTAATAGCGTTGTGTGTATTCAAAAACGTTTAATTCGGACTCTAAATGTGTGTAAAAACGAAAATCCCTAACGCAATTTCCAATAGCGAAGCATCCATCTTGGTGACGTCATCTGATCATGGTTTTGTTTCACAGTGTAAATTAATACATCGCACGCGTGATTAATCATCATCAATAACATAAATATAGAATATAATTAAATAATTTATTACGTATTGATGATGATTAATCTCGCAGGCGATGAATTAATTTACACTGTTGTGATGCAGAACCATTACTCAGTTAACGTCAGTAAGATGAATGCCCATTCGGAATTTTCGTTTTTTCATACATTTAGGGTTCGAATTAAACCATTTAAATATGCCAAAAATTTATTAATGCACTAATCTTTCGATTTAAATAAAGTTGTATTATCATTTAATTACTGAAGAAATTGTTTTTCTTAAATTTCCATCTTAATGATGTCCTTTTCACAATTCTGAGACACTTAAAATTTTCCTTATCTTCTAAAAACATCCTCTGTTCCTTACTAAAATTTTTAGGGATTTCCTTATATGAATCAGATTATTTATTTATTTGCTCTCTCGCTTTGATATTTTTCTCTTTCTTTCTTTGCTATTGAGTTTATTTTATACCTTCAAATATATTGAGTTTATGGACGATATCGTGATCCATCTGCTGTTTTGAAATTTAATAATAAAAGAAATCGCATTCTGTGAATGGCAGAATAGGAGAAGGAAAAAATGTTTTCAAACAACCGACAAACGTCCCAAGGCGAAGGAGAAACGAAATTAATTTCTCGAAACAAATTTTTCTTTTTCCTACGAGCGCTTCCCCTTATTTAATTTGCCCGACGGACCGGCAACGATTTCATTTCATCGTCGACAGACGGAAGGGGAAAAGAAGAATGGGGGGAAAGAAGAGAAAAACGACATGACTGCTTTTAAAAGCCATTTTCCGCTGTTTTCGATTAACGGCGGTCGTCGAATTGAACTTAAGATCTTGTAAAGAAATGGCAACGTTTTAATTTCCTCCGAAACCTTATCTTGACATTGATTGACAACGGAGACCACCGGAGGTTTCATTTTCTTGTGACGTCACTCTCGGTAAACCTTGATCTTAACCATTTCGCATTATTCATATAGAAAGCTGAACACGCATTCATGAATAATTTTATTTTATTTTTATTTTTATTAAAATTAGGCATTCGGAGAGATAAAGACACTATCAAATTTCTTTTGTAATTGAGACGAATAATCAAATAACCTTATATCAGAGTTGAGATAAGATGGTGGTGGCTATTGCAGTTGGCTTGAGCACAGTTCATAATACTGTTCTTACATGAATAGCATTTCCTTCCATAATTGGAACGTGTTGAAAAGAAATTTCCTACTTAAATAAACTGAAGTAATCATTGAATTTTACACTTCATATCAATGAATTATGACCAGCAACCCTTCAAGGCACACGCATGGTTCGCCCCAACAACGATTACACATTGCTGAGAAAGCTTTAAAGCTGGTGCATCAAACGGCAGGTGCACGAGCCTCAAGATTGGTAAACGTCCGGTTTAACGGACATACAAAAAGGGATGACAATAGGCTATTGCAGCAAGGGTTGGCACCATCGCCGAAACGGCGCGATTTATGAACTGTTCACGGTCAGCTGTAGTGAAGGTGTACAAAGAGTGGACAGCAAGGACAGAAATCACGTCCCAACGCCATCACTGTAAAGGGTCACGATCCATCGACCAACGGGGTGAGCGGCCCCTACGACGACACGTAAAATGTGACAGGAGAGCAACAGTCCATCAACTGACCATCAGATTCAACAGTGGTGCCAACAGACGTGTATCCGACATTACCGTTGAACGCACCCTGCTACGGATGGGCCTGAACAGTCGACGCATGGTTGCTGCACCCATATTGACCAGGGGTCATCGTCAACGACGCCTAGACTTTGCACGTGAGCACGGCCATTGAACCACAGACGAGTGGGCTAAGGTCGCCTTCTCCGACGATTCAAGGTTTTTGCTCCATACGATTGACGGGCAATGGCGTGTGCGTCGTGAATTCCATGATAAGAGACTGCAGGAGGCTATTGTGGACCGGAAACAGGCTGGTGGGGGTACTGTGTATGTGTGGGGAATCGTTTGTTGGGAGCAGTTAGGTCCATTGATTCGTCTAGAGGGCAATTTGAATGCCTGTGGCTATCTGTCAATCGTAGCGGACCAGGTGCATCCGTACATGCTCACGGTGTTCCCCCAATGTGATGGTGTGTTCCAGCAGGACAATGCACCCTGCCACAAGGCACGTCTCCTTCTGGACTGGTTCGAGGACACTCTACTGACTTTCGAGTGCTCCCTTGGCCCGCTAATTCGCCGGACATCAGTCCAATCGAACATCTGTGGACGCACCTTCATGCTATGTACGGCAGCTGGACCGTCCACCTATGACTCTCCAAGCTCTCTGGACAGCGCTTCAAGCGGAATGGACTGCCATAGCATCGGACACATACCGCGCACTTCTTGCAGTTATAGCGGCGAAGGTTGGCTACTCCCATTACTAAGCGGGTGGTCATAATTCAGTGATATGACAGTGTATATTTACTATATACCTGTTCCGGCCATCATTCTTCCTCCAGTTGGAAATAATGTGTGCTGGATGTTGTTCGCCTACGATATAATTCTTTCAAGAGGGTGTTATTAATTATGCTCAGTAGCCTGAAGGTTTTTTTTTAATTCAGAGCCGAAGATTGTTACGGAATGAGTTCTCCCCAGTAAAATCAAATAAGCTTATTATAGCCAGAATTTATTTGAGTTATTATAAACTTCAATGATGCTTTGAGATATTACGAACTTCGATTACAAGCTTGATAACCAAAATTAAAAATAAAATAACTTAAAATAAAAGGTTTTCAGTTGAGTGAAGCCTTCCTTCCTCTTTCTGGCGTTTTTTCTTCCATGGATATCACTATCTCTGCATGAACACAAGGCATCCAATCATCCGCATCTTTTTGTTTATAACGCTAGCAGGCCTGAAAAGGTCTGTGACAGCACAAAATAAACGTCTCTGGCCTTTTTACGAACGCTTTACTAAATATGCCTTTGATGTCAATCTCTTTCCGTGACCCGTACGAAGCCCTGGCCTTAATTCAATCGAATATTTAAGGGACGAGTTGGAGCGTCAAGGAGCCACATCTGAGTTCCACTTGCAGCATGAATGGACCCAAATATCGGAAGCCGTTATCGTAACCTTATAGGAATCTCTCTGTGGGCACTACCTTGTCGTGGTGGAGAGGCTTGAGTGCTCCAATGATACTAAGGGCTACGCTATGTAGGGACGCCCATGCCAAGCAGACCTTAACTGAAGGTTTCCACTCGCGTGTGTGCCGTGCGCGGCGGCTCGAATTTAGGGGAAAGGGGTCCTGGTGATTGCGGGTAGGCTATTTCCGAAACACTGCTTTGATCCTGCTTCTCTGAAAGACAGGATGTAAAACTAGACTGTTCAAGTTAATCGGTGCTCGGGCCTTCTCGGATGTCTGGTTTAGCTTATTCCTTTATATCCCCGTAGATTAATAAATTAAACGTTCCACTTATCATTTTGGTGAAAGGGAGCGTTTGAACAAGTTCAACTTGACGACAATGAGATTGTTAACATGATGAACTTCGGCAAAATTGAATTTGGAAAGTCCGAAGGCAACATGCGTGGAAGTAGAATTCATTGAAATACTTCTTTCGTGAACGCGGACCTGTCAAATAAACGGCGAATTTATGATAAGCCGCTATGGAGACGAATTTGCACTATGACGACGAAGAACAAAAAGTCGAAGGCGAAGCATGGTAATTTGATTGCAAAAATTATATTGTAAGGCAGTATTGAACATAACGATTAAAGCTAAAGGAGTTTCGAATGGAGAATAAAGACAAAAAAGTGGCGAGCTTATCGAACATCACAAATGTGAATATACCTTTTTTGATTATAAGAAAAAGACGAGCCACTGGTTTGATTGAAGCGAAAATTCGAAATAAAAATTGGCAATAACACCCCCAAAGGCAAGCAGAGCGCGAGACAATCATCTGCTATTTAAGCGATGTTGAAGAACTTCCTTCTCCAACGATACCTAAAAGAAAGTTTGCGGCTTGAAAGGGTTGACTTTTCAAAACTCTGGATAAATTCATTAATAATTTGTAGTGGAATGCATAAATGAAAATAAAGCAATAGAAATCAGTTTGCTGTGAAGAGCAGAACGCAAAGCGAAAAATAAAGAAGAATAATTTACTGCTCCGTGCGCTAAAACAGAAGAGAATTGTCTCATCAAATTTACTATAATTAGTAACATCATACAGCGATGGCTAAATTGCGAGCGACCAAAGACAAACTTCGAAGCACGGATACTTTCGAATTACAATTTCAAAGAAGGACAAGTGCAGTTGTAAACAAGAAAGTGGGGAAGGTATAAAGATTGCGATACCTGTATACACTGACCGACCAATTTATTAGAGATACCTCTTACGGAATGTGGATCGGCCTCCCAGTGAGACCCAAACAATGGAACAGGCCGAAACGGTGTATTAAAGGGATGCATTGGATCACAAGTTGTAGTCAGCAACAGACGTGGACTGAATATGGGTAAATCCAAGGTTTTGGCCGACTTTGAACGAAGCATGATCGTTGGAGCTCGACGGGTGGAGTTGAGCATTTCGCAAACCATGAACCTCCTCGGGTTTTCCCGTGCAACAGTGTCAAGGGTATTCCGTGAATAGCAGTTATGCCAAAAAACAACCTCCAACAATACAACTCCGGACGAAACAGGGCCGTGGATGAACGAGGCCAACGGCGACTGGCACGAATCATTCACAGCAACAAGACGGGAACAGCCCAACAAATTGCAGCGCAGTTCAATGAGGGAGCATCCCATCCCATTTCGGAGGACACGGTGCAGCGTACCTTTCACCGAGCTGGGTTTAACAACAGGCGGCCAGTTCGGATACCATGGCTGTCACCGCAAAATAGGAAAGCGCGCTTGCTATGGGCACACAGGCATCGCCACTGGACACTGGATGAATGGAAGAAGGTCGCCTGGTCCGAAAAATCGCGGTTCCTACTTCATCATACGGACGGCAGACTGCGCATCTGGCGCAGACAGCACGAGGCCATGGACCCATCCTGTCAGCAGACAATCGTACAGGCAGGTGGAGGAGGAGTGCTAGTCTGGGGTATCTTCTCTTGGGACACACTGGTCCTCTGATATCCGTAGACACATCCCTGAATGCGACACACTACCTGATCATTGTTGCTGATGAGGTGCACCCGTTAATGATGACTGTGTTCCCTGGTGGTGACGGACAGTTTCATCAGGACAATGCTCCCTGTCACCGTGCTCGGATGGCCTTGGACTGGTTCGAGAAAGATGACACGGATTTCTAACTGCTTCAATAGCCAGCTCGAGCATTTATGGGATGAAGTGGAGAGAACCATCCGACGCCTTCCCACACTACCGTCCAACCTGCACCAATTATGGGACGCTGTGATGTCAACCTGCGCTGCTATACCTACGCAACGGTTTCAACACCTTGTTGAATCCATGCCAGCACGTATTGAGGCAGTTCTCGCCGCTAAAGGATGCGCAACACGCTATTAGCGGGGTGTCTCTAATAAATTGGTCGTTCAGTGTAATCTCCAAGTTTATTTAAGCACTTGTCATAGCGCTCAATGTACTTCCGCACGATCACTTCATAAAAGCTGCCGCCGGTGAAGAAAGTCACGCATTTTCACGTTTTCTTCGTCGCTGAAATGCAGGCCGCAGATGAACTCCTTTAGACCCAGGAACAGGTGATAACCACTGGATGCGAGGTCCGGACTGTAAGGCGGGTGGTCTATGTTACGGAGGGTTCATTCAGATAAAATGAGACGACTTTAAACGCCGCGTATGACCTTGACGGAATGTCCCACACAGCACAAAAACATCCATAGGATGTACTATAGACGTCTTTGCTCGGACGTGTAGGATGTCCGACTAGCGTCCCATGGAACTTCAAGAGACATCCCTTGGACGTCCTAATGGCCCGCCTATAGACGTCCAAAAGATGTCCTTGCTGGATTGCCTAAGGACATCCTATGGAGGTCTAAAGGATATCCAAAAGATGAATAGAATTGCAATAGGATGTTATTAGGATATCCATAGGACATACAAAGTAAATCCTGAAAGAAAAGCTGGCTAATAATAGGATGTTAATTGGATATCTTTATATTTGATTAACTTAAGAATAAAATAAAACTCTTTTTTCCACAACGAAACAGGAATTGAACAAACATAAAAAGAAAAAGACCGAAAATAAAATGAAAAAATACAACCTGAGTCTGTAAGCGCTTTTCGAAAGCTTTGCTTTCATCA
>JAHWFO010085106.1:1564804-1601720 GCA_023313115.1 Rhysida immarginata
ACTGTGTCACAATAAACTTCAAGAGTTTTTCTTTAAGAATCCGTATGCGGTGTGTCTATATTCTGAATAGCTTTGATTAATAAATATTTAAAAGTGTTAAGTGCTTTTGTAATCACCCTGTACAATAACGAGTACGTAAAAAGCTCTTTAACCACAACGTAAAATGCAAAAGGAATTCAGACAGGGAATAAACAAAATAAAAGATGAATGAACAAAAGAATTTGATAACGAAACTTAAGCAAAAAAAATTTTTGAATACAAAAAATTCTAAGTAACAAACGAATGCCAAGTAAAGTAAAACATTCAGAAAGAAGAAAAATCAAACAAAAAGAGAAATACAGAAAGAAAGCAAAAAGAAATATAAAATAGGATAAATAAAACAAAATTTGGAAACCTGTATACGTATTTCGGAGGCAAAGCTTCCATCATTCAGCAGGAGACAGAGAAAAGAAGTTAACTATGGGGTATACAAGGAGATTTCGAGAAGGATGTGATATACCTAGCGATGTTCTGCATCTTAAAATAAACACAAGTTTCCTCATACGGTTTGTCGAAATTGATTCTTTAAAGGAGTAAACAGCTCGTGAAGTTTGGTTAAACTCCACCCATAACGTAACAAAAACGCGTAAATTACAATGTTCCCTAATTCATGGGACTCTTCAAATCATTAAACTGTTACATTAATGACCAGCAACGTGTAGTAAAGAAATGCTAAAACCATTAAATCCAGTACACTGTCACAATCGATTTTTTGTATTGACTGATAAGATGGTAAATAAGTAATTGCCTCGATAATCAAGAAACGTATCAATAGTAAAATGCATGTTCTGTCCGAACCTCATTTAGGCCTACGTAAAGTGATCATTGACGGAAGATTTCTTCGTTTTAAAATCGAGTAACAATTGAAAAAAGCATGTATAATTGAATATGTTTTCGATCACGTAGTTTCCATTAGATTAATTTGGCTTTCCTGTGAGAGTGGTTGAGTTTAGGGCCAACACAATAGTGCACAGGGAGTTCGCGGAAACTTATTAATGGAACATGTTGTGGTGTTTACTTTTTCATGCGCTTTTGTTTACGTTATGGGCGGAGTTTAACCAAATTTCACGAGCTGTTTACTCCTTTAAGGAAGGCAATTTCGACAAAATGTATGAGGAAATTTGTGTTTATTTTAAGGTGCAGAACATCGCTAAATATCTCACGACATCCTTTTCAAAAGCACCCTGTATACATTGAGTGAGCATATTATTATGACCACCTGACATGTTTATGCAAATGCGCGTACGGACGTCGCCACAATGTTGCTAGCGGGCCGGACCAATATAAAAAGGGAAGCTGAGTGTCGTCGACAACAGTAGACGTGTTCCATTCTTCAACTATGGATAAACGACGCGATTTAACAGCCTTCGAACGCGGGATGATTATAGGTGCTCGGAGCTATGGAGCGAGTATCAGCGAAACAGCAGCATTCGTGGGGTGCTCAAGAGCAGCCGTCGTTAAAGTATTTAAAGACTGGACGGTTAGCCGGAAGACGGGGTCTGAACGTTCGCGTTGTGGCCGCCCGCGGATGGTTGATGATCGGACAGAACGGACACTGTCACGACTGGTAAAGGATAACAGAAGGGCAACTGTGCATCAAATCACTGCTGACCTTAATCAGAGGTCCTCCAAAACGGTCTCTGAATGCACTGTCCGCCGCACACTGCATCGCATGGGATACGGAAGCCGAAGACCTGTCCGCACACCTTTGCTGTCTGCAGCCAACAAGCGGAAACGACTCCAATTCGCTCAGGAGCACAAGGACTGGACTATCGAGCAGTGGAAACAAATCATGTAGTCTGAAGAGTCACGATTCCAGTTCCACGAGTGAGAATCTGGCGGAAACAGCACGAAAGCATGGACCCCACATGCATGAGTACGACCCTTCAGGCCGGTGCGGGCAGTGTTATGGTCTGGGGAATGTTTTCCTGGCATGCGTTAGATCCGTTAATACGTGTTGAACAACGTCTGGATGGCACAGCATACCTCCGTATCGTCGCCCATCAAGTCCACCCTGTCATGTTGATAGCGTACCCTAATGGAGATGGCTACTTCCAGCAAGACAATGCGCCATGCCACAGAGCTCGTATTGTGCAGGAGTGGTTCCAGGAACATGAGGGGGACTTTACCCTACTTCAGTGGCCCCCACAATCCCCAGATCTCACTCCAATTGAGCATTTGTGGGACGAAGTCGAACGAACCATCAGACGGCTGGATACACCACCGTCCAATCTAGCACAACGGCTATCCATCAGGAATGGTGTCAGATTCCTCCCACCACCTTCCAACATCTCGTGGAATCAATGCCACGACGAATCACCGCAGTATTAAAGGCAAAAAGTGGCCCAACGAGATACTGACAGGGTGGTCATAATAATATGCTCACTCTGTATATAGCTAAAGACAGCCAGTCAGGGAGGAGGACGCATTTTGATGTTGAATACGTCTTACGTTTCGATACTGGAGTGTCACGTTTAAACCGTGAATGTCACGAGAAGTGTTGATCACGAAAATTTTAATAACGTAAAAATATTAATGATAGAAAAATGAACCAAATTGCATTCGACAGAGCATGTACGAAAAACTGAATGCACGGTACTAAAAACTGCCGGCTATGAACGACCCAACCATTGCAGTCGCGGGGGGTTATTTGCGCTGCTGCAGTTGAAATGGCAGCGAGTAAGGCTGGCCGGTCAGGCGCGTGTTCGCAGCGCACAAGCAATTTTAGTTTGCTGAACGCTTCATCTACAGGGTTTAGGAACGGGCTATACGGCGTTAGATAAATTACTTGGCAGCTGTGATCATTAATTAGCTGCTTCACTTGGTTAGTTTTATGGAATGGAACATTATCCATAATTACATGTAAAAAATTTAATGTTTTACGTGTATGTAAATTGTGGAAATCTTTTTACAGTATGTATTTTAGCCTATATTCGAGTTACACACGTTCGCTGAGCTCATCTTGCCCGTCGTCTGCTTAATTTCCTCGCCGTTTATGTAATACAAATAATTGCCACTAGAGGGTAAGGGAGAGTGAGGCTAACTAAAGCTCCTAATCTAGAACTTTAGGGCTAACTGGGACGCTTCTTTATTTTATTATGTAAATTATTTTGTTTCTTTGACTTATATTTTATGATTTTTTTTTCTATTTATTTTCTAATTTGAAAACTGCATTTTCTATTTTGAAAACCACATTTTTTCATTTGAAAACTGCATTTTTTCATTTGAAAAGATTATTTTTTCAATTGAAAACTACATTTTATCGATTGCAAAAAGCTGTATTTGTGTTCTTATCTCGGTTATCGTTCAAATTCGAATCCATGTTCATATGAACTTTTTTGCTTAGAACCATCCATACTACCTCCTCTAAAAGTTTGTGACAAGGTTTCAGACTCACCCTGTATAACTAATAGGATGATTGGAGAATATTTTTTCTTGCTTGGAACACGATCTGAACTGAAATCTAAAAGTCTGCTTTATTTAACCACGACCTACTGGATACTAATGATTTGTTCATTTAGCTGATTTCCATTTTTGTCTATCTGAAACAACAATGGAAATCAGCTAAATGAAAAGATCGTTAGTATCAAGTAGGTCGTGGTTTAACCGAAGCAGGTAAACAAAGCAGACTGAACTGTTGTCGTCAGTTCCGCCTCGTGTACCACATCAGAATTTAGAGAAAGAAAGATGACTTCCGAGGCCAACGAGAGACAGACCAGGGCACTCAAAAACCACATGATCATCGGGGTCCGAGCAACAATCCATCCATCATTGCCTCCATCTTGGATTTTAACAATCAGTGGTTTTTCGTTTCTTGGACCCCGATGATTATGTGACTTTTGAGCGCCCTGGCCTGTCTCTCGTTGGCCTCGGACAACACCATCTAGACAGAAGGCCTGCACACAGAAACTGTATACATTGTTACGTCATCATCAAACGGCCAAATTTATCGTTTATTATTCGTAGAAATACGATTAACAATAGCCGGTTTTGTGTGATATAACAATATGTAACGTTTCTGTGCGCAGGCCTTCTGTCTAGGTGGTGTTGCCTCGGATGACTTCCGTAGCCCACGAGAAAGACAGTCTCTAGCACGGAAAAGTCACCTGACCATCTTAATCCGAATAACAATGTAAGTTCATTGTTTCCATCTTGGATTTTAATATTCAGCAATTTTTCGTTTGTTGAAACAATGAAGGTTACTCGGACTAAGATGGTCAGGTGATTTTTCCGCACTTTAGGAATATATGTTTCTTATTTCCTTTGTTTAATGATAACAATCTATTTAAGAGAAGAATCTTTTTATACTTAAAGAAAATTCATCTTTTTAAATCTATTTGGTTGTTTTCTGCCATCTGATTACATTACTTTTATCTTAAGAGTCTCAACATAACCTCGTTTTAACTAGTCTTATTATCCATTCAATCATAATCAGTGTATGATATTGCATAAAAATCTAATGTTTTAGCTTCTAGATTTTTAATTTGAAAATAGTTCTTTGTTTATAAATATCAGTGCATAGACAGACTGTCTGGTCAAAAAGTTGAGTACTGGGCACAATAGATCTCGTAATTAACGCGCCTATCTTAGGTCGCTGACGTGACAGCCTATCTGTGGAAGTCGATGAGCTATTTGCCTTGCCGTATGTTCAATATTTGTCACGACAAATAACAATTCCGTATTTTTTATGGGTGTGTGAAATATATAAAATTCTCATCATCAGCCATTCCTTTGAAAAGAGTCTTATCTATCAAATATTTCTAAAGAAAATTATTATATCGAGACTTCCCTTCCCATAAAAAGCTATTTGAGTTCTATAAAGGACAAAATCCCCATAGATGAAAAAGCGGGGGTATACAAATTGAAATGTGCGTCATGTGATCATTTTTATCTTGGATCCTCGAAACGTGGTGTTAAAAACAGGCTAAAAGAACACCTAGCCTGCATTAGAAATGCTAATATAGGAGTATCTGCTTTCGCCGACCATGTACTAAACGAGAAACATGATTATGCAAATGAGTTATTTGAAGTGGTGCACAGTTGTAGTAATTATAAACTATTGTATCTTCTTGAATCTCTTGAAATTGTAAAAAAATAAAGCGACTAATAACCTATTAAACAGGGATGAGGGCCCCATGCCAGTATCTCCATGGTTGCCTTTAACAAAATACTTGACCAAATAAATAAATCATGTATTTCTTGCAGTAGACTCCCCCCCGCCCCCTCCCAGGTGTGATCGCTTTATTTCATTTTGTTCAATTTGGTGTTTGTTTCTTATTTCGTGTATTACTTAGGCGGTTTCTTTTTTTCTTGTGTATTATTTATTATCGCTATTATAATGTATTTGTTAAAGCTCTATGAACTTCGATGTTTTTTTATTTTTTATCAGCATTTATTGTTAAGTTGACGACTTTTGTATAGGTCAGGGAAAACAGACTCGATTTGCTCTGATTGGCTATTTGGTGCTAGCGAGATGTTATATCTCTTTCCTCCGTTGTTCGATTGGTTTTAGTTTTTTTCTAGTTCTGTATATGTATGGGTATTGCCCGTCTGTAAATCACTTGGAAGACCGCTTGAGTTGGTTAGGCTTCTTAACTACCTCAGTGTATTTCATTTGGAGTTTATTCTGGTTGGATGAGCTTTGTGAAAGCGCTGCTTTCGTCCCATCCTAACAAATGTACACTTCACTGTTCGATTGTCGATTGTCTGTAAATCACTCACTGATGATGGATTTTTGAGATCCGAAATGTACATCTGAGTCAGTAAAAAAAAAAATAAATAAATAAAAAAAAAAAAATAAAAAAAAATTTCTATGTGGAGTAGTGTTTTCTGTTTTTTCCTTTATTTATTAAGGTATCCACAGTTTCGGCTATTTTTCTATTTATTACTTCCCTTCATTTTATCATCTTCGTTATTACAGGAATCGACGTAATAGTTTCTGTAACGATTCATTAAATGTTTAAGATTTTACGTTAGCCTCCTTTAAGATGAGATTTTTAAAATTCTTAACTCAAATCCGGTTGAGTGTCGAAGAGCAAACGTCACCATGCTGATTAATCCTCTTCAGGATTAAATGCCATTAATGTAAAGTCTGGTATCAAATTGGATCAGCTTATTTCTTTTTTCCCCTTTTGGGTCTTAGTTTCTCGTTCCGATCCTTCAAGCTTTCGTCTTTGTCGTCTGAAGAGGTAAATATAAAAAGCTAATACTAATACGCTTTACGGACACCGAAAATAAGTAGATGCGCAGTGTTAATTAAATGTTCATTAAGCGGGAAAAACGGCGATAGTGGATCTACATAAAATATTAACACATGATGACGCATCAGAAATTTTTGAAACTTGTCGCTGTCTGGCACATAAGGAAACATGAAGTGTAGCATTTTTTTATTCATTACAAATACTGAATGTACATATAGTATTACAGTAGATTAAAAAAATCTGTAACCTTTTCTTTTTTTTTCTGCCATTACGATCTGTAATCTTTCTGTGAATTGTTGAAATGATGCTCCGAACTTAAATGATGCGGTGTTTACAATGTGTAAAACATGTTAACAATTAATACACCTACACAATGAGAAATATACATGTGCATTAAAAAAATTTAAATTAAAACTAAAATTAAAACGAGCAAACCAACGCCTCCTATAAAGAAAATCTCCGCACAGAAACGTTCATGCATTGTTACGTCATCATACTGCGTCCCGGGGCCAACGATATAACCATTGTTATTTCGTTGGCCCCGACTTTGTCCCTTGTTAGTCGGATTTCTACCAATAAAAAGCCCTAAATTTGGTCGACTTATGTTGATTATTTGTTTAATCTTTTTATGTTTTATAAAATAAGCCAGTTTTCAATTAATTAATTTATTATTGTCATAAAGTATTGCGATGGTTTCGTTCTCCAGTATTTCCAGCAGACGAAACAAGCTGGGAAATAATGCTGGAGTTCGTCCGTCGCCATCTGCTGCCAACAGATATCGCCTTCCGCAATCTAGAGAATACTGTTTCTATATGATCCCTGATTGCGGAAGGAAGAAGAAAAAACGGCGCAAGCGAATGCGCGTAAGAGAAGCGGACGAGCGGGAGCTACAAAATGGAAATTCGGCTGGAGAGATTAAAACGGGAAGGACGCCTATAATAGGGCTCCCCATTTCGCAAGAAAGTACGCAAAACGCTTTCTTGAGAACGGATTCTTCAATGCCAACAGCGAAAAGGAAAACAAACGAGGATAAAGCATTTGCGAGCGACACGGACTTAGACAGTATTGTGCGTCGTAATTGCGATACTAATTCTGACGTTTTAGTTGCTTCTTCAGCTGTAGATTTTCCGTCTTCTCCAACAAGGATTGTGCCTCCCGCTTTGGATACGACCGAGGACACGGACATTCGTTTTCATGGTGAGAGTTCCGCTCCGACTGAGCAGAAGACATCTATCTCCTGCGTTCTTCACGAATATTTGGAACCCAGCCACGACGGCCATTACCTGTTCTCACACTACGGGACAGCGCTCGTCGTAATATCAGCGCTACGGGTACATTTATGCTACAGCATATTTCCCGACGAAGAATTAAAACCATTTTCGCCAAACGACAGTGTCGCGGCGTATTTCCCTGGGCCATTCCAGCTTTCATAAGGGAGAGTCTAGGCACCTTCGCCCCACTCTCGAGGTAAGCCGATATTCCTTGCAAACTTTATTTGTATTACAGGGTGATTCAGTCAATTTCTGACCATTTCAGTACTATGATTTATTGACCCATTAATGTTTACAAACTTAGCATTTCAGTATGATACTTTAGGCAGTTCGGAGTTTTTATTCCCGTGGAAAAGTCTTGTGGCCAATTTTATGCTCAATGTGGCCACAGGAACGTTTTGAACTGCTCGCAGCCAAATGGTGAAGTTGTTCATAACTGTATCCAGGATTTCTGCATCCACAAGGGTGCAGCAGTCGACGATGCTTTGTCGCAGCTGGTCTAGGGTTCTTGGTGCTGTAGTGAACACACTGTCTTTAAGGAACCCCCAGAGATAAAAATCACATGGGCTTAGGTCAGGACTCGTAGGGGCCAAAGAAAGCCACCCCCGAATCGATCTCGAAACCTATTTGAAATGACACGATTTCCGAATTTCTGTTTGAGAAAGTCTAGCACTTCATTAGTGGTGTGAGGCCTAGCCCCATCCTGTTGAAACCATTGATGTCGAAGCGGTATACGCCTCCTTCGCAGCTCGGGGATGAAGAATGTTTCCAACATGTTAAGGTAAGCCTGTGACGTTACGGTGCCCTCAAAAAAGAACGGACCAATGATGCCTCTTTTGAAAATCGCGCACCAAGCCATAATCTTTCGTGGATGAAGAGGTGACTTATGGATCTCATGAGGGTGCTGGGAACCGCAAAAACGAACGTTGTGTTTATTAACGTCACCTGAGAGATGGACGAAGGCCTCATCTGACACCCACAGGTTGTCCACAATGTCCTGATCGGCTTCCATTTCTGCTCCAAACTCCATCGCAAATTGTTGTCGCTTCTGTCTTCCAGTGTCTGTTACCCCTGATAAACATGGATCTTATACGGGGACAGTTGTAAATCCTTTCTTTAAATTCGCCACATCGTGGTATAAGACAGCCCTTCTTCAATGGATAGGCGGCGAACAGATTTTTTGGTAGGGAAATCGACCAACCTTGTGCGAACATTTTCGACAACTTCGGCCGTTCGAACACGAGCTTCGCTCCCGCCTTTTTTCTTGCCTTTAACACATCCAGTGGCACGAAATTGCTTGACAAAATCCATGATTGCTTGCCTGCCTGGTGCGTCTTGGCACTTATACTCCTTCCGGAATTTTCTTTGCACGGTTACAGTTGATTTTGTTTCGAAATACCATTCGACAACTTTGCATTTCTGCTCTGTTGATAAAGCGGGCGCCATTTTTCAACAATACGATTTTCATGCAGCGCCGTTGCAACAATACAAACTCCAACTATTTAGAAATTCGATATGGCGCTCATATTCTTTCAATTGTTTATCCCTAATGCACGTCATTCGAGTGAAATGGTCAGAAATTGACTGAATCACCCTGTATAACATTCCCTTGAGAATTTTTGTTTGCGTTCATGACTCAATTGTAAATGATTGCAGTCCCGCTAAATTCAGCTCTCGCTCTCCGCTCTTTAGCGCGTAAGAATTAATTTTTTTTTCGACGACAAGGCGTAAATCCTTTATTAAGAGAGATTTGTGATGAAAGATAGTTATTATAGATACTGGGATTTATTAAGCGGTAAGCAGATTTGGGATAGGATATTAAGTTCGTAATTTACTCGTAGGGGAAGGGCTATCCTATTGACAAATTAATAGAAGTAATGTCTTAAAGAAATTACTTGGCTATAATTCTTTGCTAGTTGCGTTCGTTAGTACCTTTGTTTATTGGCTAATTTTTTTTTGTACTTCTCGTAGCTTCCCTTGCGGTCTGGCACCTTAAGTTCAACGCGTTGCGTAACTGCCTGAGTTATTAGTGGCTAGCAACCTTCTAGTTCCTGTGTATTACGCTAGAAAAACCCATTGCTACAAGGAAGCGAGTCTTAAAGCAATTCAGCGTAAATATATTTCCCCATTGTTAACCCATATTTGGGCCGGTAAAATTTATTATCCATTAAAAACGAGGGACAGCATTGTAACCATTTGAACTCAGTTTCGCTCGTCTTAGTTTACAATTTCATTTGCAATCATTGTAAGCGAGAAGTTCTCGCATTTGTATAGTTTGGGGATTTTCCACGTGTTAGTGGAATTCCCCCTTAACCATATATTGCATTTTCGGAGTTCCTCTCCTTTTTGGGGGGGATCTCAGTTTCTTTGTAAAACTTTGTTTGGAGTACCTCTCACTGTAGGTGTCGGTCTCCCTTTTCAGTAACTTAATTTATTTTCTATAATTCTTTAATATTTTATGGAATTATTTAATATGGTTATAAATAAAAATCCTAAATGTATGCTTCTTGTTCACGTTACTGCTTGTACTCGCACGTTTCCACTGCGCATGTTCGTGACAATTATAATTGGAAAAACACCTTCTTTAATCTGACAAGGGGAGGACCAGGTGGATTTAACTGAAATTTAAATATATTGTTACGCACCCTTCTCACTATTATATGGCATAGTAACTCATGCTAATGGGCATTATTTTAGGAGATATAATCATATAAAGTTAGTTATGTAGGCTATTGATGCATTTTTACAAATTCAGAGAGAGAGAGTGACATTCAAGTAGTCCAATGCTAAAGGCCCCGACTTCAAATCCGTTCCTTTCCCGCTTTCATTCAATTTAATTTTTTAAACATGTTATGAACAAATTATATATGAAACTAACTTTAATTATTAAAAACATATTATAATTTTTGCATATTATATTTCATTTGAGGAAGGTAACAAATTATTTATTTTTAATAAGTTTCTATTATTATATTATTATACAGGGTGGACACAAAAATGAGCCTCCCCGCCTTTTTTTTAATTTTCGTAACCGAAGAAGATATGTCAATTTTGATGAATCCAATGAATAGGAAATTGTGGGTGACCTATTCCATTGTGCACTTTTCATCATCCCAAATATGCAAATTAGGACACATTCAAACTCTATCTTAAAAACCGTAAAAGATACACGAAAAATTCAAATTGAAGACTTGTTCAGCATGGTTAGGAAAATATAAAGGGGGGGGGGTGTATAATAATATAACTTATTAAAAATAAATACTTTGTTACCTTCCTCAAATGAAATATAATATGCAAAAAATTATAAAAATATGTTTTTAATAATTAAAATTAGTTTCATATATAATTTGTTCAAAAACATGTTTAAAAAAATAAAATTAAATGAAATTGGGAAAGGAGCAGGATTTGAACCCGAAACCTTACCCACATGACCACCTTGACTACTTGAATGCCATACACTCTGAATTTGTATATATACATTAATACCTATATAACTAATTTTAAATAATTATATCAAGTTAACTAATGCCCATTAGCAAGAGTTACTCGCCATATAATAGTGGGAGGGGTGCGTAACAACATACTTAAATTTCAGTTAAATCCAAGCTTAACAGACCTGGTCCTCCCCTTGTGAGAGAACAAAAGATACTAAGAACATCACGATTGACATCTTACGATAAAAACACAAAGAATTAAAGCAAATTCTCCGTAATTGTCAGTAATTTATAATTGTTTACTTACCCATAATTCATATTTATATAAGAGTAGGAGTTGTTGTTATAATATATAAATAGCTCTTCGCTAGTTCTTTTCTCCTGTTACTGTGTTTTTTCCTGTTTTTTACTGTAACATTTCGCCACAAGACTTTTTCATCCGTGTTTCATCTGCTTCAGCCAGATCTGCATATGATTCCCACTTCATTAGTTGTGTTTCTCCACATCGGGTGATCTTTATTTATCAATTGTTTTTATTATTTATTTTTATTTCTATTTCTTTCAATTAAAATGGAGTTCACATTTTTAAAATTAATTATATAATTTACTCTTCCTACGAAGTCTGTAATGATCTTGTAATTTTTCATTCTTTTTATTTAAATCTGCAATATGAACAGAAAGGAAAACCTTAACAACGTAATTGATGATGGTTTATTCAATGGTGTTCCAGGTTTCATTCAGTTCACTTGAAATCTAAATTTCTAGAAAGCAAGAATGATAAATTATGCATCTGAAAAATAAAATGTACATTGGCCGTAGCAAATTAACACCTGAAACATACATAAATGTATATTGGCCGTAGCAAAAACAACAGATGTTCCAGCTTCTGATGGATAACAGAATCTCAATATGCTTATCTTATTAGCATCACTGTACTCTTTTAAAGTAGCGAGTAGAGTATCAGCATTCAGGGTTTTCTTAGAATCCTGCAATAGCAATATACAATTAATATATCCGCTAATCCCTGGTCGCCTTGCCACGTATCCAGCAATGTAAGTCAATGCATTTCTCTGCTAGTATTCTGGATCTTTCTGGACATATCAATATATCAGCTTCAGGCAGTCTTTAAGAACACCTCCTGACAGCCTTGTTGTACCGTGTTCACGATGGCCCTATTGGTAGAGGCAATAAACGTGATACTCGTGGTTCCTGGTTCGGATCCAAGTCGTGGGATTTTTCGTTTCAATTTTTTCTGATAAAATCATTTCTTTATGATTGGAGTATGATCTCCAGTTTCCATTTATAATTTATGTGTGCTCATCAACTTTTCTGATGATATATAGTGGAGGAATTCCTGATCTGCGACCTGGGTTCTTGGTTCGAATCCAGGTCGTGGAATTTTTTCTGATATCATTTTCTGATAGTATCATCTCCAGTTTCCATTTATAATTTCTTTTTTCAATTGGGTTGATTTTATCATGGAAAAAGAAATGGACTTTTTGTATATCGTGTTTATCAGGGGTTGCTATTTCGTGCGCGTTTGCGATATTGTTTAGCATCAGTATGAGGGCTTGTTGTGGTCGAGTCGTTTTCTTTTCGACGACAGTTGCCCAGGCGACGGTGTCTGCGGTTTTCATGAACATTTTCTCATTCTGAATATGACTGCGTTAATAATTTACCTCACAAGGACTTATCGACGTTTGGCGCAAAGCATCGTCATTCCCACACGTTTAGAGATTTAATTAAAAGGTCAAGTTAATGAAAGCTGAAATTAATTTTAATTTAATTTTCATTGCCATTTTAGTCTTTTATAATATCTTTAAATAATTCAGTTTCCATTGCCTCTTTCGAATTCAGATAACTTCAGAAATTGGGGCTCCGCTTTTGCTTTCTATTCCGAACTGTAATTTCTGTATCTCGTTTGCGCTAACATATTTGGCCGCGAAGCTTGTTCCGCTTTAATCCGGTTTAATGTAGATAATAAAGCTTCAGAGGTTATTCTCGCTGTTACGGAAACGGGGAAGTCTTAGACAAAAGGGTTGTCACAGGGTGGAGAATTAACAGCAATGGCTGCTCGGTTATTGTGAATTTAATTGCAAAGTTTTTGTTGGAGTCTTCTACGATGGCGTACGCGATTGCATTAAATCGCTCTCTTTTAACGAGGCATTCGCCCGGAAGGTCCGAGAAGGATAAATTGGACCCTCGCTCTTTTACTCTCCAGAACTCATTTTGTCTGTTTTGAAATGCAAAGAACAAACTAGGAAACAACGCCTGAAGGAGCCACGTGACTGATTCGTTCGGCAATGACGACGAGATTAGTAACGATCACGTAATTGAATCGCATTTCTCATTCCTCATGTCTGGCGGGTATTGCTCATTATTCGGTAGTTCTTCAGTCAGCTTATGCAATAAATTGCAATGCCTTCGCAGAATTTATTCAAGAAACTCGTCTTACTCTCTTCAATCTAATGAAACTTTGCTGTTAGAGGTCCTTCTGGAAGACAAAAAAATTCAGTATGTCCAAATGAGAAAAAATACAGACAATTGTATGTTTGTATCGGAACATTAATTGGGCGTATTTAGTATTCATATCTATGCATTTTTGGCCTCCAGACTCTATTTCAGAGTGTCACGGTGTGGAATTAGCAATATGAGTATACGCAGTGGAAAGTTAAACACTCGTAACAGGGAACGGTAATTAGGAACAAATAGTAATATTTATTGAAATATTGGGCAAAGGTAAAGGACTTAAATAAATAGTAAAACCTTAACCTAGGTTGAATTGAACGTATAACAAACACAATTAGAAAATTCCAAAAAACAACTTGACTTAAGCTGCTAATCTTAAACGGCAAATCAAGCCGAAACTTAAAGACACTTCAATCAATTAATGATAAATCTGACGTGTCTATGAGAAAAATCGTAAAATACGGAAAAGTAGTAAAAGTTTATCTTCTAAACAGTAATAATAAACATACAAGTAACCTACACTTCACGATCCAAGAAGCACCTGGCCAACTGGCTCTTATAGTCCAAGTCCAGAAACTCAATTAGTCCTTATAGCATCATTGCTTAAAACATAAAACCAAGAAATATGAACTAAAATGTTCCGTCACAATTCATACATTCAAATTGGAGAAGGTCACTCTCGCCGCCTCCTTAATATCTTTATAATAAAGTCATCCACAAAGTCAAAGGGCGAATATACAGTAACACACAGTCTTAAATTGGATGGACAAAGTCTTATGTTATAATTCAGTCACGAGCAAGGATCAAAATTAACTATCTATGATTAGACAAGGTAAATTAGACCTACAGGAGTATGGTATCTAAATAACAGACTTATTTGTATATACTTAGTATTTCAATCCGTCGGAAATACCACACTTATCGTTGCACAATAATTTTCTTATTGAAAATCATCTCCGGGTTCCGTCCTTGCTGCTTCTATGGCTAGCAGTCGTCCACGACGTTGAAATCCAAATGCCTCGGTCGAAGGAGATTTTTCAGGTCTCCTCTGGTTGCCTTCCTCATAACGTCTGCCTCGATTTCTCTCTTTCGTCGATGCAGCTTGAAATCCCCGCTCCTGGTTCTGATTGGCTACCGAGTGTCGCATTGGTTGACGTAACTGCCGTAGTCTCTCGTCGCCCGATTTCGTACGATGGAAAATACGTGTTCGGTGTCGACGTCTGACGTCACCGGAATTCGCGGTGTTAAATGAATTCCGTGACACAGAGTCTGAAGACCATCTATTTCAGACCATGACTCTATTTTAGATTCTGTGATTTATCTGCCGTTTCATTAAAGTTAATGGTTATCTTCACAGATTAATACAGAAGGTCAACTCGGCATTGATCACGTGATTAAATGTCCTGCAGCACACCAGTGAGGTCATACAAGAAATATGAATGTCTATACATATACAATACATCCCGTTACAACGTACCTCACATTAACGTACATTTCAGAATAACGTACAAATTTCAAATCCCCGTCCCAAGCGTAGGTATTTTAATGCTAAAAAGTTTCAGAAAAACGTACCTCACTTTAACGTACATTTCAGAATAACGTACTAAGTTTACATTCCCTTGGTTCAATTATCCCTTCAGTACAACGTACATCGTTCACATGTCTTGCTCTGATTGGTCAATGCAGCCCATGCGAAAGTTGTAACTGGGCCAATGTTTGGTCAGTGTAGCATATATAAACCCAGAAACTATTTCCGGCAACGTTTATTGTAAAGGCTTTTAATTAATGAACGGCTGCGTATTGCAGAAAATGTTAATATCAAGGATGCAATTGAAATGCTGGCAAGTGCCTGGAATTCTGTCCAACCAACAGTGATTAGAAACTGCTGGCGGAAAGCCGGATTCTCCATTGAAGCAACAAATAGAGAAGAACAGGCACAAGGTATACAAAATGAGAGCGGAACTCCTGAAGATTTGTGGCAAGAGGTTGTCTCTGTCTTCAATGTGTCAGCAGAGATAACCTTTGAAGATTATGTAGCGTGTGACGAAATGGTTTACACCTCTGTTGAGTTAACGGATTCAGAGATTCTGGAGATGGGACAAAAGCAAAATGAAATTCATAGCGATCAGGAAGACGAATATGAATATGGCCATTTAGAACGCCCGTCTCAACTTTGGTAGCAATGGAGGCTATAAATGTTTACGAAACTATTTTGCACAGCATAGCGGTGCACCAGAAACATTTAACTTCACAATGTCAGATATGGAGGACTTTTTGGGGAGGTAATTTATAGAAGGAAAGCAGACGGCCATTACAGATTTTTTTTTTTTAAATTAATGTAATACTACATATTGTATATGCTATAGTGTATTTGTATTGAATAAAATAAAATGTATTCATGTATTCTTATGTTTTTCTATGAATATATGCATTGTTCACAAGGGGCCCCCCAGGCGCCAGTTTCAGAATAACGTACACCTCAGAATAACGTACAAATTTCCAGGTCCTTTGAAGTACGTTGTAACGGGGTTTTACTGGATACTAATGACCTGTTCATTTGGCTGATTTCCATTGTTGTTTCAGGCAACAATTCGGAATGCAATTATCCAACTAAAAATAAAGGAGAACATGTGAGTTGTCACGGAAACAGTTTTGCATTGTTGTTGCACGTTTAAGCATTGATGGCGCTCACTTAAAGCGCACGCTGGAACTGAAAAGTCACCTGACCATTGTTGTCTGAGCAACAATTTTTAGGCGCATTCTCCATCGCGCACGAAACGCACAATCGTGAGGATCAGTCACGTTAGCAGAGTAAATTGCAGCCCCACGAAGAACAGAGCGTTAACGATAAACCTGCGATTTTTGCAAATGGCGAACCGTGATAGAAAAGTTTCGATACCATGTCAATGCTTAATACCATGCAAACGGTTATAAATAAGCATATTGTAAATGCTGAAGACGAAAGTAGCAGTGACGATGATTTGTTTGAAAGTATTATGGAGGAAATCGAATAACCTGAATTAAACTTCTCTGCAGTTTCTCCATTTACATCCACCGTTTCAATTTTGATAATTGTGTTTCGGTTTCCTCATTGCTCCTCCGCCATCTTCAATACACTGCTCCTCGGCCTCTGGCTACTGTGTTTTGTGCGCGCACCAAACGCACGATAACTAAACGCACTAGCAATGAAGAACAGGGTGCACGAAATGCACAGAGCGATGCGGAACAGCCAGTGCGCCTACAGCGTGCATATTGTGCAGATCGTGCGTGATGGAGAATGCGCCTTTTGTCATCAATCAATCACAAAACTATAAATAAAGGAGAAAATTAATTGAATTTGATAAAAATAATTTGAATGAATTGAATTTGATAAAAATAATTACCGCGCAAACTGCGCGTGGGCCCCGTTCATATAATTTATATTCACAGAAAAAAATTCTGAACAACAATATTTAGACGAAATATTTAGACGAAAAATAAAAAAGGAAATTAATACAATGGTGTTTTTGTAAAATTACAAATATAACCTACAATGATAGAGCATTGTAGGCTATTATTACAAATGTCATAATATCTTGAATATTGTTATAAAATTTGTAATATTATGAAAATATTTAATTTAATACTTTTTATAAAAATAAAATGAGATTATTTAAAAGAATATTTATTCAATTCAGGTAGGGAAAAAACTTGAAATCTCCCGATAGAGGGTGATAGTTGTCACGTGGTAAACGCAAGGCCAATCTAATATAGGGGTGCGTTCGCGAAACAGCCACTTTTCCCACTTTTCTTACTTTGTCGTTCGAGAAACCGCCACCAGTGGATTCACGGTGTTCGAGATTACATCCAGAATTCACTTTTTCCTCCGACTTCCTGCCACTTTTCTCACTCGCTCCAGAGCCAGTGGAAAAAGTGAATACCCAGAAATCATTCTGATAGAATATGGCTGCCACAGGACCGAAATTTTTTAAAGTTAACATAAAAGACCCCATTACAGGACAAATTATAACTTTGACTGTGGCGGAGGACCAGTTTTCATGTGCAAGCTGTTGGTTTTGATCAACTGATCGATTAGTTTATGCCCGATCTTCAAAAGCAAGATTCAAATGAAACTTTGTAGTGGCTTTGAAAACCTCGATCATCCAAACGAAACATGTAGCCAATGAAGTCATCATGTCTCCTTGAATGATCGTCAGTTTTCATTTTCTTTAATGCTGCCTTGGCAAATGTGCTTTCTTCTTCGTCGTCGTCGTCCGATTCTTCGTTCTGATTTTTTCTTTCATTGCTAGGCAACTCTTTTCCAAAAAGCAAAAACCCAGCTGCGGAGATTAATGATACTATTCTCTCCATGTTTGTCGCCATGTTTATTCACTGAAGCGTTTGCGATTCTCTTGCTTCTCGTGAATTCACGCCAATTCCACTCGATTCACGAGAAATTCACCAGTGGGAAAAGTGGCTGTTTCGCGAACGCACCCTAGGTCATGACAAGACATCCCATCATACATTAGTTCGAAGCAAAATGGCGGATCGATCTACGAACTAAACATATCGAAAACTAATATCTATGCTATCAGAACGATTTATAGCTGAGCAATCGGTCGTTTTAAACGAATTTATATATTTAAATAGCAAATTTCTTAAGTTCGAAGCAAATTTCTTAAGTTAGATTTCTTGAGATCGAAGTAAATGGCGGCCTTGTCATGACCTTTATTATAGTGACCTTGGGTAAACGGCATCGCCCGACAACGCGGACAGATGTCAGCGAAGGCGATGTCATCAACTCAAGACGATCACGTGGGAGGAGGAGAAAGGGGAGAGCGAGTGAGCGACACGGACGACGACATCGTCGCGGAGCGGACAAGAAATATGGTAAAAATTACTGGCTTGAACCCACGAGGGTTTCTTTAGAAAATGAATATTTCGACGACGATTTCTATTGCTGGAGTGGCAAGAAATCGCTAACGTTGTCGGCGTCTACGACCGAACGAAGCAGAGGAAGGGAGAATCAAACGACGGCGAAGAAGCGGAGGTCGTCAGCGACGACGAAGTGCGTAGCAGCAAGTTTCGACGCGCTCGTACAGGAAAAATTCAGACTGACGAGGTCTTAGCATATGCGAGGACCAGCGAGCTAAATTCTCCAAGAATTCCTCTACAAACTTACCCGGCTACGCCTAGTACGACGAGCGAAGCCTATCCCTCCAACCCGGCTTCGGAGAACGCGAAAGGCCGCGAGGAGGATGAATCCACGAGTAGCAACCTCCACGCTGAAGGGGAACAGGAGAGAAGGTCTTCAGCGAGATTACGATTATTTCCTCAGATAGGAGAACTGAATTTAAGCTGTTTAACGATTGTGAACTATGCCCAACACGAGGGCCATGAAATTTTTATCGAAGCAACTCGTACCGAGATACGCTTCACTACGGACGCGGAGTTGCGCATGTTAGGAGTGTTCTCGTTCTCCATGCGTTCTTATCTCATTGGAGGAACAGGGAGAATATTTCCTGAACATGCCAGCTTCGTGCTCCCAACTGAAGGTGCTTTATAAATTCGAATTCTTCGGACAATTTGCTGGTGACCGGAGATATTCGTCGTGCACACGCCGCACGCCGTCCGCACTTCTTTTTAACGAATACCATTATGGCCATTGACTCAATTCTCTCGAATTTTGACTCTACTATTTCTACAAGGCAAGTGTTTCATTTAACGTTACTTTATTTTCCAGTTTGTCTGAATTAGACACGCCCGTATTTAAACTCTGCCCAGCAAACTGCCTTGAGTTTTCTTCTAGCTTCGCTATACCACAGTTAACGAGCGTCGGAGCCTATTTCCAGTTCGACGTGCTGTATTATGTGTGTCTCTAATTATAAGTCATTTATTAAAGTGCATATTATGAAACTTATATCAAAAATATCAGTGCAGTTGAAGTGTTGTGTAGCGTCGATTCTCTCACTTAAGTGTTTTCATGTGCATACTTGTTTAGTCGAATCACAACCAGGAATCTGAATCCAATTAAGTGCTACCTATATTGTGTCTGTCGTGCATTTCATACATACATAAATATATATATATGTCCCTGTGTGGTGCTTTTTCGTATTAGTGAAGTGCTCCGTGAGGTCGAGCTTCTCTCTAAATGTTTACGTGCTACCAGAGTATTGTTGAATGAAAGTGCAACGTGATGCTTTTCGAGCGATATTTGTCAATTCAACAGAACAGTGAATTTTAAAAAGCAACGCATAATCTTGTGTTACTTTAATCTTCGTGCTTTCATCCTAACAAAAAGGAGTTCAGTGTTGTGTGTATCTGTTACAATGCTTGCGATGCTTTAAGTGCCAATAGTGAAAATCTCTGATTGGCTTGTTCTTGTGTTTGTGTTCTACTGCTGAAATAGTCATTGGTGTTCACTCAATCCTGTGTGCTTTTAAGTTTTTACTGTGCTTCTGATCTTCGCAAGTTTAAGTGGTGCTGCGGTGATCGAATCATCTATTGCGGCGTCCATTTATTGTGCGTCAGGAGTGCATATCTTCAATTAGAAGTGTAGCAACGCCAAGTTGCGCGACTCTTCAATTCGAAGGTTTCATCGAGGTCCAGGCGACTTACTCTATCTTAATTGAACTTTGTGGTCGTGGAAGTTCTCGACCGTGCGAACGTTTTAATCGACGACGGGAAAATCGCCCAGTGACTGTGGCCCTTTATTCATCTAATCTTTGCTTATCATTGTTTCCACTGTAGTTAAATCTGCAATAAATTTTTATTTTATTTACCACTAGCAGAGGTACCCGGCGTTGCCCGGGTTAATTACAATTGTAGATAAAGAGATAGATCTCAAAAAATTAAATTATAACTCCCAATTCGTTAAATAATAACTCAATCAATACAACACAGAGCAAAGGGACTATCCATTCTACGAAAAATACGAAAAACAGGAAGTTCAGGTGATATATCGGAGCATCTAAACTCTTCTTGACTTGCCTTACCACTGCGGAGCATCACCAGGTACTTTAGACTCAACTTCTTCTTGACCTTGACGTAGAAGCTCTTATACCCTGTTGCTCTATTCGAAACTGTCGTTTTTCAGATGTTTCAAACGCCCGTATAGCTTTTTCTGTTTTAGTTGCAGAGTTTCTCTGACCAATACTCGTTCTTTCTCTTTCCTTTCCAGACACATAACTTTTTGCCAGTCGTCTGGGCGTTTGATAGGGAGCTCAACGGAGACACGCGTGACTCCTATGCCTAATCAATAGACGCTGCCTTATTAACGTTCTGTCACTGCATCATCTCTTTATGCTCATTATCAAATTTCTTGGAAACGAATGTTCAGTCATCGCATTTTCAGCATTTCAGTTTCCAAAATATACACTTTCCCACAGAATATAGTCAAAATATATTTTTAAGCTAGGTGATAATCCCGACGTGGCTCGGACTTTTTTTTTGGAATAAATTTTGAAATATCTTAAAAATAAATACATGAAAACGCTAAAAAATTATTACAGTAAAAATTCTTAAAAAAAAAATTTGAAAATTTTTTTTTAAAGGCTCACTATGGATGGACCTCTCCAAGGATGCCACTGCTAGTCTAAATAATTTCTTACTCACGTAATCTTACTTTAGATGTACACCTGATGTCGTTGCATTTCCCTTTCTACACTCGATGTCTTGAATCAAAACTTGGCCATTCATCTCTTTTTGTAGTCTAGCGATCGCCAATTCTTCTATTGACCTGCTTACCATTTGCTCAATATAGCACGGAGTGCTTCCTCTATCGTCTTTGCACTCTTTCTCAATAGTCTGCTAACTTTCCATTATCTCCAGTTACTAATCATTTTTAAAGATTTTCAAAAAATTGTTAAGTACTAAGAACTCTCTTTTGTAAGAAAAGCCTGAATAGCAGGAATTCTATGCATTGTTACAAATTGAAATTTATCTACCGGGTGGGCAAGAAATAACGTGAGGTGTTCAGAGCTCGCTAGCGGGAATTCTATTAGGCCAAATGCAGTACATTTTGGTGTATATACTTAGTGGAACATGCAGTTTCGATTTCTGCAAAAAAAAAAAAAAATAGTACCAAAAGCCGCCATAGGGGGCGCTTATTTCAAGAAAACAATGAATACCTAATTGTCAAATGAACAAATACCGTACAAACCAACTTTAGTAACAACAATAAACAATGTTTTATTTTTAACTACAAATGTGTTTCAATATGACCACCAGTGTGCTGCTCCAATAGCTGCATGCGCTACACGACATTTTCTACGGCAGCTCGCAGCATATCTGCATTAATTAATCTGATATGTAACGTTATTTGATCCTTTAAGGTTGAGAGGTCAGGGACATGTGCTTGATACACAAGGCTTTTCAAATATCCCCATAACCAAAAATCACCAGGGTTGAGATCAGGCGACTTGGGTGGCCATACCATGGGAAATGCACGACTAATTAGTCTGTTGTCTGAAAAACGTTCTCGCAAGATCTGCTGCACCTGACGTCCGAAGTGCGGTGGCGCACCATCCTGCATAAAAATGGTAGAATCCAGACAACCCTTTTCCTGCAATCGTGGTATCACAAAATTCTCAAGCATATTGGCATACGTGGCAGAATTGACGGAACAAGTCACCGGTCCACGGGGACGGATTTCTTCAAAAAAGTACGGGGCGATGATGAAAGAAGCAGTAAAGCCGCACCATACTGTTAGTTTCGGTGAATGCATAGGAGTTGGCAGACACACTTGTGGATTTGATGCAGCCCAAATACGGCAGTTGTGGGTATTGATATCACCATTCAAATAAAAATGTGCCTCATCACTCCATAAAATTTGCCATGGCCATGCATCATCCACTTCCATACGTGCTAAAAATCTCAACGAAAAGTCAGTTCGGATACGTTCATCTGCAGGAAGCAATTGTTGAACAGGTGTGAGTTTATAGGGATAAAATGTCAATATCTTATGCAATATTTTCCTCACCGTCGAATATGGGATATCTGTTTGGCGTGCTATTGCGTGTGCACTGCTGGTACCCTGCACAGTAGTCATCTCCTGTTCCACAATTGCAGTTCCAACTTCTTCAACGTGTTGCTGCCTGATTCGTTTGCGTCCCCGGCCTGGTTGCACTCCTAGAGTTCCGGTAGATTCAAATCGTTCAATCATTTTCCGTAAGTTAGTTATGCTCATCGGTCCTCTTCGTAACGTTTTCAATCGCCGGAATTCACGAAGGGCAGCACTTGCATTGTCGCTCTTCTGATAAAACAACTTGACTAATAACGCCCGGTCAGGCAGAGTAAGCGTCATCGTCAGGCCATTCGTTCGTGAATGATGGGAAATCCTCAGCCTTGCCTTTTATTGTCATGATTGCTCAACACGGAGCGCGCTTATGCAAATGTATTCATTGTTTTCTTGAAATAAGCGCCCCTATGGCGACTTTTGGTACTATTTTTTTTTTTTTTTGCAGAAATCGAAACTGCATGTTCCACTAAAGTATATACACCAAAATGTACTGCATTTGGCCTAATAGAATTCCCGCTAGCGAGCTCTGAACATCTCACGTTATTTCTTGCCCATCCGGTATATTGCACAAACTTTGCCCTTCATTGTTGGTCATGAGATATATATTGTTGACCCCTGCCTTGTGTTGGTGCATTGCGTGTTGACACCATTGTTGATACTTATTGTTGCACAAACTTTTCCTTGCATTGTTGGTCATGAGATATATATTGTTGGTCCGTGCAGAGTGTTTGTGAATTGCGTGTTGATACCATTGTTGAAACCTATTGTTGCACAATCTTTGCCTTGCACTGTTGGTCATGAGATATTTCTCATTAATATGCCCTGCCATAACCATGAATATCGATTTTATTATCGATAGTTATTATTTTTCTAGACAGTGACCTTCCTCATAGTTTGAAGGTCAAGTATGCGAAATTTCATCAAGATCGGAATAATACTGTAGATTTGTATTCAATACACACAAACAAACCCACAAACATCCTTCTTTATATAGAGAGTGGCCCAGATTAATATATACAATTTTTACCAAGGCCGTATGCCTTAAGTATTTTAATACCTGCATGTTACTATGGTGGAAACATTGTCAAAGGATCGAAGAAGAGAGTCGCACTCTGTTTTCCATGGAGTGGTCCACCATGCGTCCCTCCATGGAGATGCAAGCTTCCAGTCGCAACTTCATGTTGTCACAGGCCTTTTTGCACATGTCTAGGGGAATTTTGCGAAATTCCTGCGTTATTGCTTCCCGAAGCTCTGGAATGTTATGGATCCTATGGCGATAGACCTTGTCCTTGAGATATCCCCATAACCAAAAATCGAGTGGGGTCAAATCGGGTGATCTGGGGGACCACTCAAGTAGACCGCGTCTGCCGATCCACCGAGCTGGAAATGTTTGATCCAACCAACTCCGCATAGTGAGTGTCAAACCACATGGTGTCAAAATCATCGCGTTGCGTCAGTAGGGGATACACAATGTTCACCAGAAGGTCATGGTAGCTGTCTCCTGTGACTGTGTCCTCAAAGAAAAACGGGCCGAGCAGTCCATCGTAACTTACGCCGACCCACATCGTGACACCAGGGCTCTGGTGTCTACCTCCAATTCAATGTGTGGATTGGTTGCACGCAGTTGTGGCGGTTCACATATCCTGAGACGTGAAATTTTGCCTAAACTAACCTAACCTAACTAAGGATCGTCCTCCAGCATTGCAAGCCAAGTTTCGGCTAACTCCAATCGCCTGTCGGGATCATCTTCGAGCAAGTGGTTTGTTAAGCGAGGATGATATGGCCTCAGTTTCAGATCCTTCAGGATTCTTTGAATACTCGTACGAGAAATGTCTAACCGAGCAGATAGCCGCCTTTGCGACTTGTCCTTTTCTTGAGAACTAGCCAACTCATTTTGCAGGCGCACTTTGTTGGCGTCAGTAACAACGGTCTTGGGTCTACTGCGTTTACGCTCTTCAACGCTGCCAGTTTCATCAAACTTCTTGTTTAAGTTCTTGATCGTTATCAACGAAGGTCCGGGTGTCCCAAACTTAGCTGCCATACGAAGTTTCACTTCTGAGTAATTGTCGGTCGCTGAGTACAACCTCACACAATCTACCTTCTCTTCCAGACTCAATCGCTGCGCCGCCATCTTGATATGGACGATTCTCATGATTCGCGCTTTTTTCGCATCCCCTTGCTTACATAACGCGCGCAGTTGAATTGCGTCAGTCGCGCGTGACGCGCACACGGCGCTTTCAAAGATTGTATATATTAATCTGGGCCACCTGTATATAGATAATAATTTACCGTTCCTACTCTGCTCATTTACCACGTGACAATAGTACTCAGGAGATCAACGATGATTTGTCTGTCTGAAACAACAATGGAAATCACAGCTAAATGAGCAGGTAGTTATACTCTGTCCAACGAAAGTTGGAGTGGGCGTGTCCAGTTAAACTTCCTATTTCAATTATTAGACATTGTTGATTATACTTTGGCAACAATGTCTAACAATTGAAATAGGAAGTTTAACTGGACACGGCCACTCCAACTTTCGTTGGATAGAGTATAGTATCAACACCTCCTAGAAAGAAAGCCAAACAACTGAAACGTCATGCATTGTCACATCATCATATTTCGACCATTGTTAAACGTATTTCTACCAATAATAAGCCCTAAATTTGGTCGACTTCGTAGCCCACGAGAAAGAGAGGCCTGGGCAACACCACTTAGACAGAAGGCCTGCGCACAGAAATGTCATACATTGATACATCATCATCAATGATTTTCTTGTTTAAACGTACCTTGTTGTTACAAAGGCTCTTAAATTCTTCTGCACAAGCTTTTGTCCTCTTAGCTGCGATCATAATGCGATTGATAATGGCATACTTCGGGGTTACTTTTGTCCTGAGGCACGTCCTGTTGAACCATAAATTCAAGATGTCTTCATCAGCTTCTCCGTCCTATAAAATAGGATCTGGCAAGCAATTAGGATATCCATAACTAGTATCACTATAAGTAAGTAATACACAAAAAAAGACTATGCAGTGATACGGCAAACAAGAAATATTTAATGCATAACGCGTTTCGAATGACTTCATCATCGGAGGCTATCCTGTTACAAAGTTTGAAACTGAGAAGCAGTTTGTGTTCCTGCCATTGTTAAAATTTTAGCATCATCTAAAACCTTATTAACGACGGAGCGAAAAATATAGCGAATCCTCTAGAGTGGACCAAACCATGTGTTTTTGTGGTTCCCCAACTGACTTCCATTTATGTCTATGGAGTTTTGATTGCGTTTAAGCAATTTGTGACGTTGGAGTTTGAGTATTGACGTCAGAATTTAAAGAACTCTATTTGAAGTATAGCGAATCCTCCCGCAACTACTCGTAAACTTTTGATGCCATAACTTTTGAAAGGATTGACCTAGAGGCTTGAAATTTTCTACGCACGTAGGCCCTTTACAGAGGACGGTGAGAAAAATATAGCGAATCCTCTCGGGTAACCCGGAGACCCTCAGGGGACACTTGTATGAATTTCATGGTTCCTTTTTTATCTTTTAACAAAGAGTGCAAAAATCCTGAAATTTCGTAAATTTTTAGTGCGGTTCTAAAAAAAAATAAAACCAATATACATGTACAAGCAAAGTGATATAAGACTCTCGGGCCCCGCCGGAGGTCCCAAATACAATTGAAGCGATAAATTTGAACGGAACGACCTAGGAACCTGAAATTTTGTATATTTTTAGTGTTGTAGAAATGTGATGTAGGCCTATGCGGCCCGCCAGAAGACCCCGAGGCCTCAAATACAAATCAAGTTATAACTTTTGAACGGAAAGGTCCAGAAACCTGAAATTTTGTATATTTTTAGTTTGGTACTAAAAAATATAGCCAATATAGAAGGAAGCTGATATAAACCTCTTGAACCCCGCCAGGAGCCTCGAGGCACCAAATACAATTGAAGCTACAACGTTTTAACGGAAAGGCCTAGGAACCTGAAATTTTGTATATTCATAGTGTGGTACTAAAAAAATATTGCAAATATACAAAAAAGTAATATAGGCCCCAGCAGAGCCCCAGAGGCCCCAAACACAAGCAACAACTTTTAAACGAAAAGGTCTAGAAATATGAATTTTGTTTACTTACCGAAAATTACTTAAAAAATTAGCTAATATACACTAAAAACTGGTATATGGCTCTTGGTTCTCGACGTGGGCCCTGAGCCCCCAGTCACAAATCAAGCTATAACATTTGAATCGGAAGTCCAGCAATCTGAATTCTTGCATATTTATGGTGTGTTACTTAAAATTTTAGCTCTTATACACTAAAACTTATATAGTCGTCTCGGGCCCTAGCAGGGGCCCTAAACACAAACAGAGCTATAATGTTTGAACGAATAGGCTTAGAAATCTGAAAATTTCTATGCTTTTATTAGTTTACTAAAACATTTAGCTAATTTACACGAAAACTGGTATAAGGCTCTTAAGTCTCCACAGGGGCCCTGAAGCCCAAATCTTTCTATATATATAACTAGCAAAGGTACCCGGCGTTGCCCGGGATAATTACACGTGGAAGTAAACAGAACAATTTCAAAAAATTAAATTAAATTTTACAATGTCTTAAAAATAAACACATGAAAATGCTTAGAATTAATACAGTAAAAATTCTTAATGAAAATTCGAAAAAAAATTTTTTAAAGGCTCACAATGGCTGGACCTCTCCAAGGATGCCACTGCTAGTCTAAATAATATCTTACTCACGTAATCTTACCTCAGATGTACACTTGATGTTGTTGCAATTTCCACTCTTCTCTCGATGTGTTGAAGCAAAACTTAGCCATTCATCACTTTGTGTAGTCTAGCGATCGCCTATTCTTCTATTTACTTGCTTCCCATTTGCTCAAAACTTATCACGGAGCTAAAGGAGTGCTTCCTCTGTCGTCTCTCCACTCTTTCTCAGTAGTCTGCTAACTCTCCATTATCTCCAGTTACTGATCATTTTTAAAGATTTTCAAGAAATTGCTAAGTACTAAAAACTCTTTTCTAAGAAAAGCCTGAATAACAGGAATTCTGTGAATTGTTACAAATTGAAACTTATCCATACTGCATCATTTTATGTTCATTGTTATAATTCTTGGAAAGATTGCTTTAACATTACATCATCATTCTGTGCTCATTGTTATTGGTGAATTGCGCGTTGATACCATTGTTGATGCGAACACGATGGGCCTATTATTGCACAAACTTTGCCTTGCATTGTTGGTCATGAGATATATATTGTTGGTCCATGCAGTGTGTTTGTGAATTGCGTGCTGATACCATGGTTGATACTTATTGCTGTATATATAGATAGAAGAAGGATGTTTCTTTGTGGGTGTGTTTGTTTGTTTCTTATGCAAATCTACAGTTTTATTCCGATCTTGATGAAATTTTGCATATTTGACCTTCAAACCATGAGGAAGGTCACTGTCTACCTCAGATTTCGGAAAAATAATAATTATCGATAAAAAATCGATATTCGTGGTTATGGAAGGGCATATTAATTAGAAATATCTCATGACCAACAATGCAAGGCAAAGTTTGTGCAACAATAGGTATCAACAATGGTATCAACACGCAATTCACAACACTCTGCACGGACCAACCAATATATATCTCATGACCAACAATGAAAAGAAAAGTTTGTGCAACAATAGGTATCAACAATGGTGTCAACACGCAATTCACACTACGCTCGGACCAGCAACAGATATCTCATGACCAACAATGCAAGGCAAAGTTTGTATAATAATAGGCCCGTCGTGTTCGCATCAACAATGGTCTCAATGCGCAATTCACCAAAACAATGAGCACAAAATTATTCAAGGAATTATAACAATGAACATAAAATGATGATGCAATGACAGAACATTCGTTTCCAAAAATTATAACAATGAACGTAAAATGATGATGCAATGAGAGAACATTCGTTTCCAAGAATTATTAATAAATAACAGGAGAACAGGAAATGGATATAATAGACGATATACATAGGGCAGTCTCTCGATGAGGCAAAGGAGGTACACGTGTCTTCCTTCAGTTCCCTAACAAGCGTTCAGACGATTGGGAAAAGTGTGTGTGTTTCTTTGTGTATGTGTATAGGTTTACCTACAAGCGTAATTATCCCGGGCAAGCCGGGTCCTCTGCTAGTCACAAATAAGCTCTAACATTTGAATAATGAAAAGGCCTAAGAACTTGAAGTTTTATATTTTTACAGTGCGTTACTTAAAAATTATAGAGAATATACAAGGAGACTGGTATAGGCCTCGGGGCCGCTGGACCTCAAATAATAATTGAAGCTATAAAATTTGAACAGAAAGGCCAACGGTCCTGAAATTTTGTTTAATCATAGTGCTATTTAAAAATTTAGCTAATCTATATTAAAAATTCTATAAGTCTCTTGGCAGGGGAGTTGCGGCCTGAATCTCAAATCAAGCTATAAATTTAAAACCGGAAGTCCAGAAACCTGCAATGTTTTATATTTATAATGTGTTGCTTAAAATTTTAGCTATTACACACTAAAATTGATATAGTCCTCTGAGGCCTCGGCAGGGGCCGCGAGGCTCCAAATACAAATCAAGCTATAACATTTGTACGAAAAGGCCTAAGAAAACCTGAAATTTTGTATTTGTGCCCCGCGACTTATTATAGTCCCGAACAGCTACTGCTCTTAACATTTTGATGCTAAAACCCTTTTATCGTTGAATAACGATGCCTTAACTAATTTTTTTACGCATGTGGAAACCACGCCTAAAAGTTTCTGGCAATTTAATAGGAACAGCCAAATTCGAACTAAGCGGAATCCGTTGAAACAACTGAAATTTGTGAAATATATTCATATGAAACAAAATTTAAAGCGCTCATTTGGATTGAAAAGTATATTTTGACTTTTAAGATTATTTTTAGCAATATAATTTTGAACAGATACAAGTGCATAAGTTGTTGTCATTAATTTTCTTTCTTGTTGACAAAGTCAATCCATCTGCGCCCAAACAGCATTAACATTCAATACGCTGAGACGATTCCTTATGTAGAGATTAAGGCGCAATAAGATGCTGACGTCATTGGTTGCTACCAAGAATAAAGTAATTAAATTTGTAATAACGAATGCGATGCCCAGCGCTTAATTCTAATTAATGAAACATCCCACATGCATTCACATATCCGATCTTATTAATGCAATAAAAGAACTTTAAATTTAATTAGCGATTTTAATTTTAGCCTCTAATTAGCTAGCTTTACCGTGAACAATGCATGAAAGCTTGGATTTCAAGTGTTGGTAATGGGTGCTTCCTTTTCAGCAGGGCAGGCGGAGTGCTCTCACTGAGGTGACGCCAATCGATACTTGTAGATAATCCACCGCTAAAGGGTAAAGCATTTCTACACATGTCCGTCTCTCTCTTTCTTTGCTCGTTACAAGATATTTTCCAATTTGGAACTGCTTCTCTTCCCCACTCCTTAAACTATTCCTCACTGTGCGAATACAATTTTTATATTAACAGGATTCCTTTCTTTAATTTAAAAGGAGATGTACACACTAGGGATCGCAGTTCCAAATTAGGAACGTGATAACGTCGGAATTTCACGTTATAAATTTCATAAACATTACAATATAATCCGAATAGTGCAACCCATAATTCCTATTTTATCTGTCATAAATATTAAGATACCATTTCAAAATTTGCGCTGTAGAAACTTAATTTTATACAATGATTGCATTGTTAGAGAGGACGCAATCCCGTGACACAAGTCAACATTGTAACGTGTAAAAACAGAGTAATAATGGATACGCAGTGGAAATAAGATATTGCACGTTAACAGGGTAAGGTTGAAATAAATAAAGTTTAATATAAGTAAATCCAAATAACAAAGTAAAAATATATAAATAAAATAGGCAGGTATAAAGTAAAGAGCTAAAATTCTCGCTCTAACAAAAGTAGAATGATTGACACAATATGACTAATAACTTTCAAAATCAAAAGCTGCAACAAAGCTGAATACTCCAACTGAAAATTAGCACCAAAGCTATAAGCTTAAAAACTTACGGACTAAAGTTCCGCAAATACGATTGAGTTTTTAAACTTCAAAAACTAATGAGTATCCACACATTATAAATTCTTACGATGATAAAACCGAGCTAATCGGCTTTTTCGAGAAACGCATATCATCTAAATATCTTAAAGAGTTCTGATAGACAAAACTTGCTTAAGTAATGAAAAATACTCAATACGAGAATACCAATTACAATTCTTATTCTCTAAAGCATATAATACGACTAGTTCATAACTTGTCTTATTCATAACCTATCTTAAATTACTTAGTCTAAGCATACAACCAATTACATGAACATATGGGAAGATGCTTTCGGGTATTACAATTTATAGATAGCACATGACATGGTCTCTTAAATATAACTACGCCTGAATACGGGCGCTAAATTCAACACAATTGAAGACTTTAACTGGCAATGAAAATATATCAGAAGCACAAATTAATTATTAATGTTCATGTCCGAGGGTTTAATCAATTCTAAAGTCCAGTCAACTTTTAGAGGAAATTACGGTAAAAGTTTACACAAACGATTTCAGTCAGTCTTAATGGAACAAACGTAAAGGTTCACATGAATAAAGTTCAATCCAAATTATACAGAATTCTACAGAATAAATACCTGAAACAAATGCACTTGGACCAACACATTAAATGGGAACAATCATGAAACAGAATCCACAATATGGAAGACTTATCTTAATAATTTTGTAGTCATGTAGCCAAACATGTGCTCGCCGGGAGGGCTGGACACTAAAAGTAGGAAAAAGGATAAAACCCAGACCAGAATTGAAACACGAATTAAACAGGCATAAAAATAATTAACCTTTTCCTCCAACTCTTGGTCACAAACAAATGGTCGTTAATTAAAACCCTTTATTTCCTCGTTAAAAACTTGGGCCTGAGCTCCGAAGCACTCACACATGACTTATTAAGCTAAATATGCAAACCCATACTGGGTTGAGAGATAGGCGTTCAACCCAGCTGGAAAGAAGCCTCTAATTGTCGAACGCCCGTCGAACTCTCTTCCATATAAATCAATTAACACAGGCGACCAGGCACTAGGGTCACAACACGTTAAAGAGAATGAACTTACAATTGCGATTGTTGACACGGAGAGCGTTCGGTACAACGTCAAACTCACGGTTGCTCCGCATGAACCCGAGCTCGCTGACCCATTCCTGCTGTCGGAGTCGCTCGTCGGTGGAAACGCCGCCTGCGGTGCTTCTCCGCCGAACACACCTTGTCTCAGCATAGAAAACGGACGACTCGCCACGTCGTCGCCTCTATCCGGCTGAGGCTCCTGGTGTTTCCGTCTATCGCGGGCCACAGCGTAGAGCCCTTTTTCCTCCGGTGTCGAGCAGGTTTTTCTTTGGTCCACTCGTTCTGAAGTTCGGGTTGCTCTCCTTTTTTGCGATGAAACTTCCCGCCAAGAAAGCTTCGGTTTGACGTCACCAAGCTTCTCCTGGTCTCTATTGGCTCTTCCGTGGTGGATGGTATGACGACACTGTCTGCCCCGCTCCTCCCCCGCCTTCGAACAGGTGAATACTCGCGAGCGGTAATAACAGCCAGTGTCGCCGGAAATCACTTGTGGAAACGATTTCCGTGACAAACATGCAGTTTAACAAGATGACTTCTTTTCGCTCTATTCAGACTCAATTTCATGATTAATTGGGGGTCAATGGTGAAAGTGGCGCTCAGCAGCATGAGTCTGATGCCCACAAGATTATATTTGATTAGTCCACACTTTGCTGTTAGGACAGTACAGTGCAACATAGTGGCATCTCTTCAGTCTCTTCAATTAGACTCTGTTCCAATGGAATGTTTTGTACAATAACAAAATGCACCGTCTAGTGTGTAGTAAAAAAGGGTATATTTATGAAGTGTTATTTGAAAAATATTCCTTCAAAAGTGTTCAGGCGGCGTTTCGTAAGTAATTTGCAACCCGACTTAAGCAGAATAAATCAACAATACACTGTGATGAATGCACCACACCAAGTGATGAATGCACCAGTTTTGCTTCAAGACTTCGAGAGTAGAGTGGGTATTGCAACAACAGTTTACCAATTGTTGGAATTGCAGAGTACACAGACTCAAACGATCATGTACATCCATCGCCACCCAAGAAGAGAATTTTGAAATTTTGAAATTTTGAATTTGTAGATGCAATTATTTTTTTTTTTAATAAGTAAAATCTATGGCCTTGACTGCTGAACCGGCCAGGTGATTAGTAACGACGGTGAAACTTTTATTAAGGAGCCTTCAACTTAGGTAAATTGTTGTTGGTCACATCAAATGAAGCAAAAGGAAAATTTATGGCTTATAATTTTTTGCTCTTTAAATATACGAAGATTAGTTTTAAAACTGTAATTTAATTAGTAGCATAAAGCAGATCCACCAAATGAAAATTAATTTAAGATTTTAATCAGCGGAAGACATTACGTTTCAGCAATGGATCAAATGAAATAAAGATAAGATTATTAAACCTTAACAACAAATTGAGAATGAAAATTAACACCGCCAAAATGTATTATTTCAATTAAAGCCATCCTGCATTATTTCTGGAAGAAAGTCATTTTTACACGAATAATTTCTTCTGATAAAGATGTACTTTTACCAGAGAATAAACAAACGAATTTTTAAAGGTCAGATCACACGAAATAGAAGAACTACAGCCATAGCTAGGGCTAAAAAAAACGTCAGATCAAATTATTGTTTCATTTTCATTCTATTTCCTCCCAATTTCGAACCCTTACACATTATTAACACATTTTTTTCTCCGGCACTACCTTAAACTCGCTCAGCTATCCACAACATCACAACACGAACCGGGTAGAACTGTTAGAGGGCCATCCATTAGGAGCATTTTAAAATATTTTTTCGGTTTTTCTATAGAATTTTTACTGTTTTAATTCTAGCTTTTTAATGTGTTAATTTTTACTGTATTATATTCTCATTCAGATATTGCAAACTTGCATCAAAAACGAGCCCGAGCAACGCCGTTATATCAGCTAGTAATCTATATTATGAAGCTATGTATTGGTTTTGGAATGTCCGTCCGTCCCCTTCATAATTTCTACTTAAAGAATGCACGATTGGTCTATACGTTTATCCGGCCATCCGCCGTTTGCACGATAACTTGAAAACGGATTAACTTTTTCAAATTCTGTTTTCAGAAATATGACCATCAAGGTCTTAGTTCGGCTGTATCAACTACAGGCGTACCACGATTTACGACTTGGTTCCGTTCCCGAAAGTCCGTCGTAAGTCGAAGCCGTCGTAAATCGAAGCGAATTTAACATGGTGTCCACATAAATGCGTTCCTAGCCATTCAAAACTGGCAAGACAGAGAGAGAGAGAGAGAGAGAGAGAGAGAGAGAGAGAGAGAGAGAGAGAAAAGGCAACCACATATATCCTACTGAATAACCAGAAATCATTTTTATTTCTCATGCAACACGATTAAGAACTACAGTAAAATAATAATGATAATAACATACAGAATGTACATAGGACTTCCTCTGTGTCACTTGTGGAAGGAGTGCCTTTTGTTAAATGATATCAGTGGACAAGGGCATGTGATGGCGATCTGGTTCTGGACCCTCAAAATGAGCAGTTTCTCCATTTCCTCCGTGAAGTGGTCACGGGCCTTCGTGATCGTCTTAGCCGAAAAGGCACCCAGCATGTGCTCCAGCTTCCAAGATGTCAGTCTTATTTTGCTGAGGATAGTGGACACGGTCGAATGCAATAGTCCCAAGGAATCAGCAATGGACTGCACACTTTGCCCTGCACGTTGCCGCTTAATTTTGTCCAGCTTTGTTTCCAGTGAAATCGGTTTCTTTGTCTTTTCGGCTTGCTCTCACTGGATAGTGGAGAATGGGAAGCACGCTTTGAGGTCATTGTCCCACAAAGGTGTTTTTAAACATTTTGTTTTAGTTTGTTTTTGCATCACCTTCAATTGCTGCCATCTACCGTCGTAACATCGAATCGTCGTAAATCGGGGTACGCCTGTATTCTGGATTTTTTGTGGACCCCTTCAAGTCGAATTCACGTGCTAAAACAGTGACTGTAAAGAATACCAAGATAATGGCATGGCATATACACTGTTAACTTCCTCTTCATCTTTTAAGCATTATTGACATGGGGACGCGCACGTGATAATCGCTTTGTCGAGGCTCAATAACTCAGTCACTCAAATAAACGTAAATTTGGAAAGAATTAAAATTGACCCCCTTCTTCAATGTGTTGCATTTTTTTGCCGAGAGTGTAGATTAATGATGTCTTACGTTAAGAGAAGACGAATCATTTACTTATTAACTAGAAGTTAAATTAATAAATTTTTAGCCGAGAAAAAGGGGGCCTTTTAATTTGATCAACTTTTATTAAGAGTTGATCACGCTTTAATTCCCGCGTTTTCGGCCCGGAGGGGGGGAGGGGAAGATAATGCATTCACACCCAAGAAAAAACATGCAACATAGAGAATTACCAGGTCAAAAGAAATCATTTAAAATGCAAGGGGAAGTTGTAAGCGTAGTTTGGTTCTTGCTTTACAAATTTTAAAACCCGCAGTCTTTCTATGTGTTATGTCTCCATACGACAGACGATAAACGATGAAGGGGTATGGCAATGCACTGTTTACTTTTACATTGTGCCACTGCCACAATGGCACGCTACAGTATCTGGTGGAAATAAAATTATTTTTCTTCGTTCTTCCAAAATTCGCACCTACAGAACTTTGTTCTTCATCCCTTGGAGACTTATGTTGCACCAAATAATTCATCGATTGTTTTTTGAAAGGAATTGTTTTAATTTCTTTCGTTTCTGAACGGTACACAAAATAAATATATAATGAGATAATACCCCTAGTCTATGTTTACACCATTTAATTTCAGGTGCACGAAAAATACATTCGCAAAAAAAAACAACTTGCCTTACAACAACGATAATGCCAGCTTACACATGTGTTGCTTTCCACTATCGAATACCACCCTCGTAAGTTTCGCCGCGGAACACCAGAGGGCAGTCGATATCTTTCACTCGTAAGGCATCATTAAACTTCATTCGTAAATACAAAAGACCCTCTTTTCACGATGTGCAAACAAACGAAAAGATTCTTGATTGTTAAAATCTAACATGAAAATGGAATGTAAATTAAATAAAAAAGAAGTTTTAACCTTTTTTAGGAGTCCGAATTTTGAATATTTCTATACAAGACTAAATTATCATCGGAAATGAATCATGTATCAAATTTGGGGTCGTTTGAACAACGGAAAGTAAACAAAAAATTGATTGAAAGATTGATCCAAACAGAAAAGTCAAGTTGAATAAAACATTGTAATAATAATAATTTAATTTAATTTAATTTAATTTAATCAGATCAGAATGTACAAGTAAATACAAACTGCCCCTACAGGTGGTAAAACCCAAGCGGGGGAAGGAATAAAAAAAAAAAGATTACATTTCGGAACAAATAAATCAAAATCAGATATTTAAACTCTTAAAAATAGAATTGGTTGGGTCATTAAAAATGTCTACATCTTTATGAGAAAGGTTTTTATTATACAAAGTAACAAGTTTATACGAAGGAGTAATCTCACCAATATTTGTCCTCGTACTAGGAGTTATTAAAGTAAGACACTTATGACGACTTTTTCTAGGAACTGACAGCCCGATAGATGACAGAATTCTCGGGCATCCAAACAGCCCCAGAAACAATCCTCTTAAGGACATTAAGAAAAATATTACCAATGATATTGGAAAGAGTAAACACATTTATAAATTCCATATTGAGATCATGCTTGTTATATTTTTTTGAGACGAAATTTAAAAATGAAAGAAATTTCTTTTGTAGGAGTAAAAACTTTTGAGTATGACGAGTAAACCAAATTAACACACCATATGTAACTTTAGGAACTACAATAGAAATAAATAACTTTACGATAGTTAATGGATTTCTGAAAAATGCGGTAAGCCTTTTCAAGAGGCCAATTCTACGGGAGACATCTCTTATGATGTTATCAATATGCGGGGTAAAAGATAAGTTATAATTAAATAAAATGCCTAAATCTTTAAGGCATGATATCATGACCAATCTTGTAATCAAAAATAAAATTTGTTACTTTCCTGGAGAAAGAAACTACGTGTGATTTGCTCGAGTCAAGACCAGGAGAGAATTGAGTCCAACGTTTCTTGCATTTTAATACAGTCTTGCCAACTGTCAATGCACGAAAAAATTTTAAGATCGTCCACATACATTAGAATTTGAACATCATTAGTTGGTAAAGAAGCTATTAGGTATGCAGAGTAGATATTGAATCCCAGGGGAGAATCCTGAGAAACACCACTATTGAATGTACCAAATTTCCAGAAATTATAATAAATAATAATATTTCCAGAAATAATAATAATAATAATAATAATAATAATAATAATAATAATAATAA
>JAHWFO010085106.1:1602459-1633242 GCA_023313115.1 Rhysida immarginata
TAATAATAATAATAATAATAATAATAATAATAATAATAATAATAATATTTGTTATTATTATTTATTCGTGAGGAGCAATTTTCCCTTCCACTAATGAGGACACTTCGACCTTTTTCCTTCGCGATTTTAATACCTCTGAAAGACTAATTAACGTGCTTTACAATTGAGTTATTTCGTAATTAAGGCCATCAACTGCACGAGCATCGGTGGACAACTGAATATGTCCTCCTCGCCAATTTTTCTAAATTTAAATTTTTATTTTTCTCCTCCAATTTTATTAAGTTCATTTCCCTGGTTTTAACTTTAAAGACAAACCGAAATTCGAATTTTAGTAAATAAAAATTCAATTTTCTCTGCCGGATCTATTTACAAATTAGCGTTTGCTCTAACGTTCAGACGTCTCCTTTTGCCGACAAAACTTATTACAAATTAAATAATTCAAAAATAGCAAGAATAAAATTTGCTTAAAAATTTCTTTTCGAACTATAGAAATTTTACGCTAAACATTCTGCGAATGCTGTTTTTTAGCAACCAGAATAAATTTTGAATTTTTGCGGTTTTTGACATGATGATGAATGTCAGGGTATAACGAGCATTTCCGGAATTGTTTATGTTCAATTCAGAATTATAACGGAGTAAGAAGAATATCTGATAAGAGTGTTTTAGAGATATAGAATGGATTCAGGAATTGCGGACGATATAAAAGAAGTATAAAATAACAGAAGTATCTCCGTGTAAAATAAGAAACTGTTCTATGTATTTGTAGATATTGAAAAAGCTTTTGACAGAGTGAACAAAAGAAAATATGGCGAGTGCTAAAGGAATGCCGTTTGATTGAACGATTACTTGGGGCTTTAAAAGGAATGTATCTAGGTAGTTGTGCGTATGTCAGATTGAATGAAGCATTATTAGGATGGTTTAATATTAAAGACGTTGTTAGACATGAATGCGTGCTGTCCCCTTGACAGTTTAATCTATACATGTATATGGATGCACCCTTAAATGAATGTGGTTGGCGTAAAAGTAGAGGATGAAAGAATATGCTGTTTTGATATAAGCAGATGATATTCTATTTCTTTCAGAGAGCCAGCTGGTTCGTTGAAGTTTTTGATAAACAAAAGATTGAATCAATGTTGAGAAGACAAAGTGCTTGTGCTTGAGAGGGGAAAGTATGAAACAAATTGTAAGATAGGCGTGAATGGACTTTGTTTGAAGTTAGTGAATGAATTTATGTCCAGGATAGTTATAAACACAAATTGTTTTGGAAATGAGAGTAGCTAATCTTGACTAATAAGGGGTCACTGAATTTGAAAATGACATTGAAATTTCTATTTTAGATCTATTTTTCGCACCACAGCCATGACTTAACCTCAAATTACGGAATTTTCCACTAAATATTGAGTGTCCACGTTTACACTGTTGGTAGCATTCTCACAGCAGAGTGCCATTAGGTGACAGTGGCACATATGTTCATGAATAGCACGTGTTTTTTCACGTGTACATCACGTGACAGTGGTAGTGTTTCAGTTCTTATGAAGTGATGAATGTATTGCTTAATGTAGTGTACGCAAATGCTTCCATGAGAATTGTGTTGTTATAGTTTCATCTGGCATTCTGCTCTTATGGACAAGTAGAAAAATGCCAGGCAGTGTGTAAATAACCACGATAATTTCTGCTATACAGGGAATAAAAAGTAAGGAGAGAAACTAACGGAGGTGATTCTGACTGACAGGAAAGGGAACAAAACAGTTCACATCAACGTATGTCTAGAAATAGACAGTGAGTTCAATAAAGCAATTAGTACTGGTACATGACATTGCATTTTACATGGCATTAATTTCATCCATGTTACAGAAGATATTCAAATTAGCTGTCATGGGATGCAATGCAAGCATCCACACGTCGCACCAGGGATTGCTTCACGTTTTCGAAAATAACAGTCTCTCAGGGTACGTAGCTCGGTAAATTCGTGCGGCCCCTCGACCGTTGTCATAAGCCATCTCGGCTTGTTCTTGGAAGGAATAACGGACCATTGTGCTTCAACGTCGCTCAAATCACACAATCTGCAAAACAGAAAAGCATACTTAGAGTGTTGTTAAGAGAGAATGATGTCGTTCATCAGTGCCATATAATTGGGCAAATATGGTTTATCGTACATAGGTTGATATGAATATTTTTGTCCCTTTCCTATCAGGAATCACGATCGGAAATTTGTCTCCTTACTTTTTAGTCACTCAGTGTATGTAGAGAAGTTACATGTATACAGTGCTGTTATCTCGAAAACAAGAGCTAGTCAATCAATTTAAACATCATTTTCGTGTTCACTGACCCCGCAAACAAAGAAATCGTATTCTTTGCACCATAACATTCAACTTTTCAAAATGTGTATAACAGGAATTAAACAGAAGGTCTTTAGAGTTCTGTGTCAAAAAACTGTTGGTCAAAATGCAACCAAATTTTTTGTGCATACGTTCCTGGTCATGGCGTTTCGATTTTTTAAATTAATATAATAAATTTCCTTTTGGCGCTAATGTCGCTTTAATTTACATATTGGATATGACATGAAATAAATGCAGAGATTATTCAGTAGTTAAGGAACATGTATATTTGCAATTTCGTATGACAAAATCAGACAACCGTAAACTTTAGCTGTCCATAGGCTACAATGTCACAACCTGTGACGTAAGAAATGCTGCACAGAAACACTGAATTCAATACTTTGAACAGTAACCAATACGTAGAGTTTACAGTAAGTTGTCTCCATTTCTGTGCTGTAAAGCATACATTCCATGAACAACGCTCTCAACGCAGAATATAACTTACTTGGATGCAATTGCCGCACATATAACGCAATTCGTTCTTTTAAATTAGCTAAGCGGGAACATCGCCTTGATAAACAAGTCCCTTTAAGAGAAAAGGTAATGAAACTAAAGAAACTTTTCAAGTACACTGCGTAAACTATGCGGATGATTCAGAAGCCGTTCGGGGTTAATGCAATGAGCGCATCGCAATAAAAAGTGTGGGTACAAATGCTTCAAAGATTGACGAGAATTTATTGAAAGTGACCCACGTTCTAGAAGGTCTACAACAAACAGAACACCTAAGATCTTTTGAAGGATCAATTACAAAGTAGAAAAAGGAATGATAAATTCCGCGACTTGGACTCGCAATAGGGACCACGACATTTGCTCTAGCTGCTCTAACCAATTGAGCTACCGCGGACAATGAACCGCGAAGCTGTTACAATATATCCATATGGATTTCCATGAAGTCACAAATCAGCTCAACTGACAGAGCAGACCCCCGACTCGCAACTCGGGAATCTTCTTATTCTTAAACTATCAAATATTAGTTTTCAGTTGAGTAAAAATTCATCTCAAAGAGAAAAGATAATGAAAGTGAAGAAACTCTTCAAGCACATAACAATTAAAAAGCAGAAAAGGGAAGTAAAAATTTTCAATTGAGTAACAAAATTCAGTTAATTATTCTATATAGTTTTTCGTTCTTAGAAACAGTAAAGTTATAAGGTACATAGCTTATTTATGAAATTTATACACCAGAATTTATATCCCACATCTTCTTCAGTTTATACGAGGGCGAATCAAAAAGTAAGTTGCACTCAGCACCATCTGTGGTCGAAGAGCGCCGACATCATTCGACGTTGTAAATGCAACGTGGCATGATCCCACGTGTTCACCCGTTTACTGCGTACGCAAGAGTATTGTTGCCAAAGAACGTATAAAGATAAGAAGGAAAGGCTCGCGTAGACTTAAGTGGCGCCGCCCAAGTCTGGTGGGAAATGTGTGTTGCAGAGAAGCCCCCTTTTGATGATCGGGCAGCTTTTATCACGTGATATAAACACAGCCTTCACTTCTTATCCTTATACGTTTTTTGATTGTTTGTGATGCTATAACAATGCATTTCAACGCGGCCTCAGCTTATCACATATCTTGCGCGCGTGTTGCTAAGGGTAAAACAATTGCCAAGCAATAAAACATCTTTGCTACAAAATAACTTATGGCCACAAATGTTATTTTATCCTGGTCAGTAGGAAACTGTGAATAGGATAATGATGAACTTTTATTGCCAACTTGAATTCGAAGCAGTTGCGAAGTCTTCTTTTGACTCAGATCCAATAACTCTAGAAACTGAAAATCCAAATTTATTTAAAACAAATTCGACTGCATACATTGCAGGTTTTTTAGCCAAAAAAAATTCTTGAAAAAAATTAATTCATAAAAAAGATTATGTTCAACATCTTTTCCACGGTCTAATTTTTGTGGTGTCTGCTTTTAAATCACTTTTAAAAAAGTAAGTGAATAAAAGTCATGTTAAAATAAACATTTGCTTTCTTTCTAACATATATTAAAAAATACAGAATTTTAAAAAATTACAAGATTTCATTATAAAATAAGGTTATGGAATAAAATAATTATACTTTCAATATAATAAATCGTGTCAGTAAATAAATTAGAAAATAAATGAACAATAATTTAATTTAGCATTTTAAAACTAAATAAAAAAAACTTCAATGAATGCAGGTATAGCAAAGCATTTGCTGCCCTCTTTGACATCAGCGAGAGCTTCTCTGCATAACACTTTCCCGCCAGGCTGTGGCGGCGCTAGGATCTACAAACTTACACTAAATCAAGTAGAGCTTTCATTCTTTTCCTTAACGTTCTTTGTTGTTGCCATGGCGCAGCAACTGGTTGTACACTCCAAGTTGGAGATTCGCGGAAGAATTCGTTTTGGTGGGCGAAAGGCTTAAATTGCGCTGAAATCCACAAGGAAATTTGCAGTGTCTACAGGGATAATGTGATTTCTCGTCCTGCAATTGTGAAGTGGTGCCAGCAGTTCGAAAATGGGCGCTCGGATTTGACGGACGAATGCCCACGTCCAACATTGCCTGCGTTAATGATTCTGGACAATGAAATGTGACCTGGGGCGCGTTCCTCGACATTGAAATAAAACGAATGGATCTGACGTCAGAGACATTGTCGTTCGTCTTCGATACTCGCTGGCTGTGTTGGTGAAGTTGCAACGATTAAACGTCATAATTACGTCTGCATCGTTGATAGCATTGTTGAATCTGCAAACGAAGACAGCAGTCGCCCGTTCGTCGTGAAAACGAACGCATGAATCTTCCAAATGATTTCATCGTTTTTTATTAAGTAAAGGCCCTTTACAGGACCACATTTCTATTCGAAAGAGATTGTCAAAATAAAAATGTAATCTAAAACATATAAATGCCTGTAGCAATTATTCATATTTTGCTACTTTACAGTATTTAGACTATAAAATATTTACGGAAGGACAACGTATAAAAGTAATAATTTGTAATAAAACTTTATTAAACTCAACAAAAATTAGTTTCTGAATTGCACGTATTCATATATAGTTTTCATAAATTGAAGTTTTGAAATACCTTCCAATTTTTAAGTCCTATTGTTTTTTTTTTTTTGTTTTTTTTATTCCTTCTGCCAGTGTTTTATACTAAAGTTTAATTACTAATTATTATAAAATATTTAACCAAGCAAATTGTCACAAAGCCAATATAAATATTTTAGATTTAGCGATTCAATTAGTTCAAGAAATAAATTCCAAAAGTGTTCTGTGTGAAATAAAATAAGGCGATAATGTGTATTGATATATGAATTTTATTTAACAAATTTATTTCATCTACACTATACATTGTATGCAGCTTTTTGCGACTGCGTTTTTTATTTTTCAAAATGCAACTACAAAATTAAAAATGTATTTTGCAGAAATAAAATTCATTCTATCGAATTAAAAATGCATTTTGCAAAATTAAAAAATGTAATTTGCAAAAAAAAAGTATCTTCCGACATTAAAATTCAGGTTGTAAAATACAATTTTTTGCGAATTCTTAAATGGATTCCTCAAATTTAAAAATGCTGTTTGCAAATTAATAATGCATTTTGCAGACTTAAAAAATGCATTTTTTTAGAATAATTTTGCCAGTTAAAAATTTAGGTTCTGACATTTAAATTCAGCTTGTGAATTATCTTTTTACGAATTCTTAAATGAATTTTCCAAAATAAAAAAAAAATGCAGTTTGCAGAATTTAAAATGCGGCTTGTGAAACAAAACATATTTTCCAAAATAAAAAGACCTACTTGTGGAATTTTCAAATCCTAAGATTGAAGGGGGGAATTGTGTATAGAAAGAATAAGAAATTAGGAGGAATAATTCTTACCCCATTTTCTTAATTTCCATTTTATGATCCCAGTTTTTACCCCGTTGTTTACCCTCAATTTTATCCCTAACAATTAGTATCAAGTTTTAACTCATTTTTATTTCCAAAGCAAATACCCACTTTTTGGCCCCATTTGTTATCTTCATCTGCAAAATACCTCGCTTTTTATCATAATTTTTATCTCTTACTATTAATCCCATATTTAATTTTACATTTTTCTCTGTCCATTTCTATCTCCTTTTTTTATTTCCAATTTATTTTCCCTTCATTTAAGGAAATTGGCCTATTAAAGCGAAATTAAAAATGGGTTAAAAAAGGGACTAAAATAGAAGCTTAAAAAGTCGAGGAGGTGAACCGTCGAGGATAAGTAACATCAAAAGGTGGGGATTAAAAAATGAGTAAGAAGTATCCTTACCAACTTTTTATTCTTTTTGTCCATTTTTTACCCCCTTTTAATAGCTCATTTTTGCTCAACTGAATTTGAAAAGTTTTTTTTTATTTCGCAAAATACAGTTTTTTTAATTTTGAAAAGTTTGGTTTTTTTTTAATTCCGCAAATATTTTATTGCAAATTACATTATTATTTTATTGTTTTCACAATGTCCGTCCCCTTCATTTATTATTTCCGCATTTTTGAGGTAAAAGGTTGAAATTCGGAATGTAGCTTACTATGGCCATGCGCACATACACTATTCGGAATGTAGCTTACTATTTAGTTTGGTTTTGATTGGCCCACTGGGGTCGGAGTTTCGGGGGCGAAAATTAGAGGGAACCAAAAGGTCACGCGTATTTATGCATATAAAGGAGTGAAACTCGGCATGTAGATTCCTCTATTACTATAAAGCAAGATCAACATTACTATGAAGTTTGGGCCAAATTGTCCCAATGGGATGGGAATTGTGGGGGTGGCAGTTGGGACAATTTGGCCCAAACTTCATAGTAATGTTGATCTTGCTTTATAGTAATAGAGAATTGCTTTATAGTAATGGGAATTGTCCCAACATATGGCATGTCTTATATCATTCGATTGGAAATTATGAGAAACAAAAGAAGATAGAGCTCTTTTACACTTTCTAAATACTACGTTCAAGAAAATCAATTTTTCAATTTAAAAAATTGGGGAGGGGAGTTAAAAAGTGAGATAAAAGTGTAAAAATAGATGATCTCAGGGCTTCCGCCACTTTCATATGTCTTCCTCGCGAGGATTAACTTCTTGTTTTAGTTTGAAAATACATGTTGTACTTTGCAAAATACGTGTTTTATTTCACAAGTTGCATTTTTAATTTTGCAAACAGCATTTTTAAATCTGAAGAATCCGTTTAAGAATTCGCAAAAATTTGTATTTTACAACCTGAATTTTAATGTCGAAATATACATTTTTTATTTTTTTGCAAGTTAGATTTTTTATTCTGCAAAATGCATTTTTAATTCGATAGAATGAATTTTATTTCTGCAAAATACATTTTGAATTCTGTAAGTTGCATTTTGGAAAATGCAGTCGCAAAAAGCTGCATAAAATGTAAAGTGTGGATGAAATAAATTTGTTAAATAAAATTCATATACCAATACACATTATCGCCATATCTTATTTCACACAAACACTTTCGGAATTTATTACTTGAAATAATTGAATCGCTACATCTAAAATATTTATATTGGCTTTGTGACAATTTGCTTGGTTAAATATTTTATAATAATTAGTAATTAAACTTTATTAACTTAACAATAATTATCTAAGCTATAAAACATTGGCGGAACGAACAAAAAAAAAACGAAAACAAAAAAAAACAAAGGAACTCTTAAAAATTGGAAGGTATTTCAAAACTTCAATTTGTGTACAAGAAAACTATAAATGAATATGTACAATTCAGGAGGAACTAATTCGTGTTGAGGTTAATAAATTTTTATTACAAATTATTGCTTTTATACGTTATCCTATCATAAATATTTTATAGTTTAAACACTGTAAAGTAGCATAAATGAATAATTGCTGCAGGCATTTTTATGTTTTAGATTAAATTTTTATTTTGACAATCTCTTTCTAAAGAAATGTGGCCCTATAAAGGGCCTTGACTTAATAAAATATGATGAAATCAGTTGGAAGATTCATACGTTCGTTTTCAAAACGAACGGATGACTGTTATCTTCGTTTGTACATTCAACAATGCTATCACAGCCAGCGAGTAACGAAGACGTCAGATCGTTTCGTTTTAGGACAATGTCGAGGAACGCGCCCCTGGGAGGAAAACAATCACGCACTGATGACGATGTCAAAGACGCAATGCTGACATAGTTGAGAAACGCTGGAGCGGATTTTTACCCCAGCGGCATGGAAAAGTTAATTTCACGTTCAGACAAGTGTTTACAATTGTTGGGTGATTATGTAGAAAAGTGAAATACAACTCCTGGTAAAAAGAATGAACTCACTGTGTGACTTATTATTGACAAGGGAAAGGAAAGTCACAGAAAACCTATATTTGAATTGAAAATGCAAAAACAAAAATGTTTTAATGACACCCTGAGTCTAATCTATATTGTACTACGTCCGATCAAGCTTCACTGTAAGGCGCATTTTGCGTTAGTTTTTTCTGTCTCACAGCAATGAATGACCACGCATCTAAAGCTTCAGTAAGTTGAGTTATTCAGTCAAGAGGAGGAAGCCAGTACAAATGCATTCAACAATAATATTGCTAGCTAATTTTTACTGTCGGATAGAGGTAATCAGCAGTGGTTTAGTAGAGGCCTAGGCGGACATATACTATAGGCTTGAACACTCGCTTACTAAAGCTTTCAGGACGAGAAGCAGTAACTGGAATTTAACAAAAATGTTGAACGAAGTAGTAATCTTTTTATTATTTAAAAAGCATAGCCATTAAAAAACGATGTTGGCTGTCTTGACTTAAACCAAACGTCTGTCGACCATCTTTCTATATCAAATAATAATAAAATAGAGAGGGAAAAAAAAACTAGAAAACCGAAGTTAAGAAACCTCTCAGATTAATATTCACTCTCACATATACAATTCTTAAATAATTATTATCCATAAATATTTATGCACATTTAACAAAAATTATTTGTTGAGTATGTGATTAGTTTCTTAAACGGAAAATAGATAAACATGAATAAATTTTAAAATAAAACGTTAATTATAAAGCGAACGTATTTCTTCTGATGTTAAGCTGCAGTGTTCAAATGAAGTAAAAAATAAAACACGAAATTAATAACATCATTGAATAATTATTATACACTAAACAAAAATAGTTAAGTTTAAATGTCTACTGTGGAATAACTGTAAATAAAGTGAAAAAAATAAAATAACAATCCTCATAAACATTTCGTAAAAGAATGAAAATACAAAGTGAGTTTTGAAAAGGCACGCAAACCACTGAATGATGCTGAAATGGAAACAACATCATTTTCTTTTGCTATGTTGAGATTCACTTATCATTTACTATTACTTGCTTTGTATTATTCATTGACCCTGTATAATACGCTACCTCTTGAAAGCAAAAGTGAACGTTTTTGTGTGTTGAACTCTCTTAGCTTCTCAGTTGCTATAGTGTTGCCTATGTGTTAAGAGGATAATTGTGATTGTGAACAGAAGTGGCTTATATCCTTTATTCTTGTGGTTTGTGCATATATTCCTGATTAAACAAGTGTTTTGTGCTAAAACACCCATTTTTGCATCATTTTCACGTAACCTTCAGTATTTGGTCCGGTAGCCACCTGCATTCAGAACCTTTCGTAGCCGTCTTGGAATTGATTCCACCAGCCTCTCAAAATAGTCCAAATCATCCATCATACCGTCCTATGCTTCAACTGTCTTCTCCCAGAGCTCGTTCTGATTCCTAACACCAGTAACATCTATTCGACGCTTTAACTCATTCCAGGCCTTCTCAATTGGGTTTAAGTCTGGTGATCTAGCTGGTCATGCTAGACGTTCAAACTGCAGATGTTGATTAAATCATTCAGTGGCAATGTTTGCAGTGTACAGGGTGTATCAGGTACTTTATGACCATCGAACCTGATACACCCTATATATGGGAGAATTGTCGTCGATGAAGAGGACAACCTCATCCTGGTAGAATGCCCGGAACATCGGTTGCATTGTGTCATTTAGTATATGAATATACTGAGTAGAAGTTAGAAAGCCTTGAATTCGATGAAGATATCCAGTACCACCAGCACAAAACCATCCCCAAGCAGGCACACTGAAACGCCCACTGCGAGCTACTTCATTAACGAAGTCTTCATGAAGTCGTTCTCCTTTTCTCCTCCATATTTTCACCCGACTATTGTTTCTAAGTTGGACGCACGTTTCTTCTGTAAATACTGCACTCCTACTCGTTCATTTTTATGGGCTTCAGTCAAAACTTCCTGTCTTGCATACCAATAGTTGTGAATTCCCATCTCGTCTTTCCGCTGTTCGTTCAGAAATGTTGAGCTGTAATTCTTGAACGATGTTCCGTGCAGATTTTCGGGGATTCTGTCGGGAAAGATTGGCTAAAGCTGCATCTTCTTCAGAAACTGTTTTTGTTTATGCAGTTGCCCTTCTCCAAAAACTTGTTGTATATATTTGCAGCAGTTTGTTTGTTGCAGCCTACTATAAAAGCAATTCGCCTGTTTGAATAGAATCCCATTTCCTTCAAGCTTACAATTCTGCCTCGTTCTGCATCATTTAGATCTAAACAAGCAAGAGCTTTCGGCAATTTGACTACAATCTGTGACAAAGCAGTTGACAATCAAATGACTAAATTGTTTTGTCTTAAAGCAGAACGTCACATGCTTGCACGAAGGAAATATTTTGAAGGAAATCAAGTAACGTTGGAATTTAAGATGAGATAGGATACTACCATGAGCATCATCGCCACATTAGTATGCTTTTAAAATTTATAAACGCACTAAAGTTTGTTTACCGTAAGCAAATAAAAAAATAACTATGGTTAAATAACTAAGGTTATTCTATCTATTATACAGGGTGATTTGCATCGAATGTAAAATACTTAAAGGGAGTATTATAGAGATTAAGATAAACACAAAACGTCCTATGAACATGGGTTCAAATATGAACGATAACTGAGATATGAACAGAAATAAAAATGCCGCCACCAAGATCAACAAGTTAATAACTCAGGTTCTGTAAAGCCTAGATTAATGCAATTTGGGGGAATAACAAGGTACATAAGACTGTGTATACCGTTAAAATTTGATTGAATTCCAACGAGAAATTTCCGAGTTACACAGTCAAAATTGTGACAAGTGCTAGTTAGTACTCACAAGTGAACACGTACGTATTATGATGTTGAATGAGTAACTTGGAAACTTCTTGTTAGAATTAATTCAAATTTTAAAGGTATACACAGTCTTATGTACTCTGTTATTCCTCTAAATTTCATTAATCTAGGCTTTACAGAATCTGAGTTATTATAACTTGTTGATCTTGGTGGCGGCATTTTTATTTCTGTTCATATCTCAGTTATCGTTCATATTTGAACCCATGTTCATAGGACGTTTTGTGTTTATCTTAACCTCTATAATACCCCCTTTAAATATTTTACATTCGATGTAAATCACCCTGTATAATGTTGTTAAAGCATTTTATTTTACATGAAACGACCATTTCTCATTTGCGTTTTGTCATTAATGATGACAAATTCCACTGATCAGTTTTCTCATGACATTAATCATAAAAAAATTATATAGTCAAATTACGGTAGAATTTTAATTTCTTCAATTAACTCTGCAAGTCGATGGCAAATTGTGTTCCTTTGGGTGCAAAGCTCCACGTTAAATAGAAAACATCCAAAAGTTCAGGAATTATATTTTTCCTTCAACTTCAGCTTTTAATTTTCTATTTCGTTATTAAAATAAAGTTATACACACTGTAGCTTTCTTTTACTCGTTCTTTCGTTAATTCATTTTACGGAAATAACATTATATTACTGTCTCGTTTTAAATTATTCTATGTTATTCACTAATTTATATTTTAGCGTAATGGCTGAAAATAGGCATAGTCGTAGCATTAAATGCATCGAAAAACTGAACCCTTCCTCATATGCTTTGAAGAGAAGCCTATTGCGAACCCCTTATTGAAGCTGCTTACCTCAACTTAATTGTTGAGTTCAGTCTCCCACCAAAGTCGGTCCCGAACATCGAACAATGAACTCAACTGCTCCAACAGATTAGAAGCTAAGCTTCCACCGTGTTGCCCGCTCAGCAATGAGCAAGTACTCGATAATCTAGCATACGCCTCCCTGCTGACTGGCTAAATTTCATTGTCGGATATAGTACATTAATTTAATGCCAATACATTCAGTTAGGAACAAAATAAAAATGAAACATAATCCACCACCTTGGAAAAAAGTATCAACTCAGTGATTTTCTGAGAAAAAACTTTGAACTCACCTAATGCATCACCCCTAAAAACGCTAAATAACTCAATCCAAATAAAGGGAAGTCAGTTTTTTTGTGGAATTCGATTATCTAAACATAAAACTACTGTAGTTTTCCTGCAGTAGTGTTTGTGTTTTCGTGACCTGATGGTACCTTCAAAAGAGTTTTCACAACAGTTCAAAGAACAAATTGTAAAACTTTGTGATCTGGAAGAAGCACAAGAGTTGTCGCAGAACAGCCGTCATGTTCTCAGGCTGCCGTATCACAAATATACAGAAAATACCGGAACCAGTGAACAGTAGAAAACAAGAGATGTGGGAGACCACGCAAAACTTCGAAGAAGGAAGATCAAATTTTTCGAAAGTTTTGCATTCAACATCGAAGATTAACGTCAGAACAACTGAACAAAGGGATGAGAAAATACTAAATTCTTGTATGCAATAGAGCAATACGAAATCGCCTTAACGAAATGGGTTTTTCGTTCCGAAAAGCCAAGACCAAACCTCTGCTTACAAAGAAGCACAAACAGGCTCGTCTACAATGAGCCAAACAACACAGTGATATGACTGTAGACGACTGGAAGAAGGTAATTTTCAGCGATGAGTCGAGAATTGCCCTTTGTGCAGGATATAGTGATGGAACATTTGTTTGGAGACGTGTTGATGAAAAATTTCAAGAGGATTGCCTAAATTTCTCTGTAAAGTTTACGCAATCTCTCGTTGACTGGGATTGTGTGATGGTCAGCGGTCCAGGCAGTATGTATAATGAAGTTATATTGAATTCAGAGGCATATTTGGAATACTGGAGTCTTCTTAATTCCGACACTTGAAGACCATTTGGAGACGATGACACCATCAGATTCCAGGAGTAGTGCAATAGTGGTTATAAACAATGGTCTGAAGCATCTCAGATGGCCTGCCAACACTCCCGACCTCAGCCCAATTGAGAACTTGTGGCGTGAACTGAAAAAGTTGATAAGAGAAGCTTATCCGTCCAACAAAGATGGGATAAGGGCCATTACTGAAAGGTGGAATAAACTTACCGTGCTGAACTGTGATAATCGTTTTGCTTCGGTGGCTGCAAGAATTAAGGCTGTAATTGAAGCCAAGGGTGGAATTACAAATTATTAATGTATTTAAATGTTTCTTTTCCACAGAAAAGTTGTTTGAGTTCAAAGTTTTTTCTCAGGAAACCACTGAATTGACACTTTTTCCCAAGGTGGTGGATTACGTTTCATTTTTTATATTGTATCCTATTAAATGTATTGATAGAAACGATAACAGTTATGTGGATAATAGATATGTGAACCTTAAGACTTTTATTTCCATGATTGACAGAGCTTTAAATTTGCCTTTGAAAAAATCGATTTTCAAAAAGGAGATTTCTTTAATAAAAAATATTGCAATAAGGAATGGCTATAGTAAAGCCACTATCACAAACTTACTAAGGAAGAGGAAGTTTAAAAAGTTTATAAAGGACAAAATCACCCTCTGCAAAAATAAAACCACAGGGAAAACTATTTCTATTCCATACAATAATTGTTTCATTAGAGGCCTAAACTCGATCTTTAAAGCGTTTGACATTTCCCTTTCTTTCAGTAATCCGAATCAGATCAAGAAGTACGTACAAAATCCCAAGGACCAAATCCCACACATGCAGAAGTCAGGAATATATGAAGCATCTTGTTCCAACTGCCCTAAGGTGTACAAAGGGCAGACGTTCCGCAGTTTAGAGACCCGGTTCAAGGAACATTTAAGTCATAAAAAATACGGAAGGAGCAGTCAATCTTCAATAGCGAAACATTCATTAGAAACCGGCCATGATTTTTCCATAGAAAATGTAAAATTAATAAAATCGATAAATAAAAAACACCTCTTAGACGCTTTTGAATGCTTAGCCATTCGCAGCACAGACAGAAAATTATTATTAAACTCGGACTCGGGTCCCATTGCTGAATCATCATTGATCGAATGGGCTTCTAAGTTACCCAGTCATTGACGAGTACTGTCTTGTTTTATTTTTTGATTGGCTTTCCTGTGTGATATATACCCGGATTCGATCTCTCTAATGACTGCTGGAGACATGGATACTTCCCTGACAAGTGGAAGGAGTCCGTCATCGTTACGATACCGAAGCCTGGTCTGAACCCTGCCCTAGCTGTCAGCTGTAGGCCCATAAGCTTACTACCTACGATGTCAAAAGTCCTTGAACGTGTTATTCTAAGGAGGTTTAATGCCTTCTGCGTAGCCAATAATCTTGTTCGCGAGGAGCAATTCGGGTTTCGCCCGGGTCACTCTTGCCAACTACAGCTTTGGAGGCTTGTTGCTGATCTAAACACTCCCCTTAATTGCGCCAAATACGGTGGTCTTATCTTTCTAGATGTACGGAAGGCTTTTGATCAGGTCTGGCATAACGGCCTGAGATACAAGATGATTACTTATGGCTTTCCCGACGAGCTGAAATCGCTTTGATTAGTTCCTTTCTGTCAAACAGGGCTTTTCGTGCAAGGTTGGCTGCTCCATGTCTAACCCTTGTGACATCAAGGCTGGTGTTCCCCAAGGCTCTGTCCTGGGCCCTGCGTTGTTCAACTTCTTCATTCACGACTTCCCAGCATTTACAAAGTGCGAATTATACCTATTTGCTGACGATGTGTCCATCATGACTTGTGCCCGAAATCCCACTCATGTCATATCTCGGTTACAAAATGCTGTGCATCTGTGTGAGAAATGGTTTGCTAAGTGGAGGTTAAACCTGAACGTAGATAAATGCAAAGCCATGTTCGTTACCAAAAAACTTAGAAAACCCCCGAAGTCAATCTTCCTATCTGGCAAGGAGCTCGAGTGGGTAAAGAACTATAAATACCTCGGAGTTGTAATAGATGCCAAGCTCAATTGGGGCGACCATCTCTCTTATGCTATCAACAAGGCCAAGAAGGCGAAGTTTAGTCTGGTTGCCCTTCTGGAACGGAACAGTTCGCTTGGAGTGGACAGCAAACTGTTGCTATATAAAATGGTAATCCGAACCATTCTTCTGTACGGTATGCCTGCCTGGGCTACAACCTGTAAATCCAGATGGAAGGACCTACAAACATTCCAAAACGTCACACTTAGGACCATTGCCCAACTCGACAGGAGGATAGCAACTAATACTTCCATTGCTGAAGATTTCGGTATACCTACCATTGGAAACCACGTCAAAGAGTCGCTGAAGAAGCTTCTTCCGAAGATGAAGGACCATCCCAATCCTCTGGTTGCAGGTATTCTTGAGCATCCGCTCACCTTTAGAAGCCTCCTTAGACATCGCAGGCCTCGTCACATACTGGACGTCAACTTCGATGACATCCAAAAGGCCATCTTCCCACCCTACTGGATCACCTAGCTCTTCCTCGTCTTATCGTCAATCAACAATCAACTTTATCGTCCTGTTAGGAAAGGACTCCTCCGTATACTGTGGATGACTTAACCAGGTTCATCTGGCTTCTTTCCTAATTCAGCGTATTTCTTTTGGCTATATTACTGGATGAGTGTGGCAGTGGAAGCATAGCTTCCGGACCGCTCGTTTGTTTTTTCTTCCCTGCGCTGTTCGATTGTCGATTGTCTCTAAGTCAGTTCTTTTCAGACTTCCTCGAGTTCGCCTTAGGCTTATTCGAGTCCGACTTAGACTGCTGAATGATGAATGCAAGGCATTCGAAAAGCGTTTACAGGATTATCAGGTTGTATTATTTCAATTTGTTTTTTGTTGTGGTGAAAGAGTTTTTTAGTCTTAAGGTTCACAAATGTATTGACATTAAATTACTGTACATTATAGCTTAGACTCAGGGAGTCATTAAAACATTTTTATTTTTGCATTTTCAATTCAAATATAGGTTTTCTGTAACTTTCCTTTCCCTTTTCAATAATAAGTCACATAGTGAGTTCATTCTTTTTGCCAGTGGTTGTAAATGGTCCACGTTTCCTCAGAATGTGTGTATGGGATCTTAACTTACATCTCTTTTTACTGTTTCAGAGTGTGACTTACATTTTGATTCACCCTTGTATTATTTTCGGAGTCCAAGGCTACACTTTTAATTTCTGCCCTAGAAGCTATTTTATAGAATATCATGTTTAATGCTTTGATTTAATTGCGTTCTCTACTTAAATTTTGAGCGATATTATTAAGTGAAAACACCATTTCATTGCAGTTACATCTACAAGTTGATTTTCCACACAGGTTTTTATGCGATTAATTGCATGATAGTATTGAGATAATAGGAATAAGATTAAAATGCAGGTTGCTATCCCCGTGTCTATTCCGTTGCTAATTAAATTATTGTATACAGGTTATGACTGATTACTAAATTGTTGGAAATGCAATCTGTAGCTCGCCAATAATCCCCCAATGAAACATTCATCTCCAATTTCATTCAATGACAATGAATTATAATGAAATCCTATCACTGGAGCTGTAAGCCAATGGTAACAACGTTTTCATATCTTGTGAATTCATTTCGGGTTCCTGTCAATTATATCGATTGATTGTAGGAGTTGGTATTAAAGTCAAATCACGTATCCATTATGAAGTTGGAACGAACTCTGATGGCATCACTTCAAATAATTTGATTTTTAGAATAATTGGTTTCATTGGGAGCGTAGCAGTGAATTATGTTGCTTCACTGGTTAATGTATCTACATAGAGAAACTGACGCGAGTGGTCGAATTATCGCCGAATAGATTCTTTTACGTATTTGGATACTTTTAAATTAACTCCTGAACTCTGGTATACTTAGTCATTTTAATGTAATATTTGAATACTCCAAGTCTCGTTAATTGGTAACTTGCATATTAAACGTTGAAAGGAGAAGTGTTGTGTAATTTTTTCTAATTTAATAATTATATAATAATTGAAATCTCAACAATTATAGAGATAACTAAATAGTAAATCAATGTAATCGATTGAGACTAAATTACAATTCAAATTAAACTTTTATCAACCTATATTTATTTTAAAATTCTCTAAAGTTTATCAGTTGATTACTTCTGTAATTCATAGAAGACTGCTGCCTTTTTGATAATAATACTACCTGATATGCCCGGCGTTGCTCAGGCTGTTTGTTTGATGAAATTTTGCAATATCCGAATTTGAATATAAAAATGAACACATGAAAATCCTTAGAATTATACAGTAAATATTCACTTCGGAAAAACGAAACAATTCTTTAAAATTCTCGAACTGGAATTTTGTATATAACAGGGTATGGCCAGGAAAACTCGACATTGCATCTTTAACTTTTTTAGAGTAATAAAGAAAGGCTATGAGTATCTAACTATTTCTGTCTACATTAAAATATTATTCATTAATGGATTGAGAGTGTTAAGGAACTCTGTTGACAGCCCCATCAACATCCTTCTTCAACATGAAACTGCTTCAATAGATTTGTATTCAATCACAGAACGTGAAATCATATTTGAATGAGATTTTTCATTTTGACAGTATCAGTTTTAGCAGCAACGATTGCCCTCTCACATAATCAGTTGTGAACTTTATAATTATCCATAATTTCTCTAAAGGATACACCATTAGGGCTATGCTGCGGTTGTGCTCCTTATACGACCACCCGAAAGCGGATCCTCTGGTGGCAGCAGCAGTTTTCAAACGAGAAACAACACTTTTCGCCATGCCCATTGCTCGCGCAACTTCAGTCACACTTTGCCCTGCCTCAAGCTGTCCCACAGCATCGGCCTCGGTGGCTCAGGGGTTGCGTGATCGCCTCTGATGCCCGAGGACGACGAGGATTTTTTCAGGGAGGAAATCCTGAGATCACGCACATCCTTCGGAACCCTTGCGAGGCAAATTTGCGGCCCCTATAACGCCGTCCTGAAATGACCATGGCAGTTGAAAAGGACGTTATTACCAAACCAAACCGTCCCACAGCTCGTAATCACTCAAGGACGTCTCTGCGGCATTCTGCAGACGATATGTGATAGAGGGACTGAAAATTTATAGTAATGTTCGCAAAACACCTGCACATGTATTCGCCCTAACACTCCACGGCTACTGATTTTCACTGAAGCACAGCTCATTGGACACGTGACTTTTATTCAAATTATGCCAATCGAACAATATGCTAGCAACCAATATTTTGATGCGTCCCGCATTATTTTCCAGCGCCCCTAAATAGCGAAATGCGCATGTTCCTTAGCAATTGTCAAGCAGTGTAATTATTTTCCCAAAATGGATCAAATCATGTATATAACTGTCCTCGATATGTTGTAGGAAGAATTACGAAAGTGTGGCGCTGATGGGAGACCCCATCATCACTTCTTCATGATCTATGATATACGCATCAGCAAGAACCATAACAAGAAAAAGTTCGATTTTGAAGTATATAGAAAAACATAAAAAACGGCGAATATTCTATGCCAATCACCATATGCAGCAAAAAACTACGGCCGTCAGACACAGTTTGCCGGCCAGGTGGCCGAGAGGGCTAGGGCGTAGGCTTTCTAGTTCTCGAGTCCGCCTGGCCGTGGATTCAAATCCCGCCGTGGGCATGGATATTTGTGTTTGTCCCGGGTTGCGTACAGATAATAACTCGTGTAAAAGGCGCAAAATGACCTTAGTAGTCGACGCCTAAATTTCTAGACCCCCCCCCCCTCCCAGACACAGTTTCCATCGAGCATTAACGTACCCTATAACCAAAAAGGTTATGAAGAACGAATTCGCCACTACATTCGAACTAGCGAAGCTCATTGAATTTCCAAAACATGTAATCAGTTCCATCTTCAGGAAAGTGAAAATGGACCTGAGACGCCAACCTAACGTCTCCAATGGGAGACGCCCATTTGGTCGCCTCCCTTTTGGACGCCATTTCAGCGCCATTTGGTCGCCTCCCATTTGGACGTTTGACCTGACCCATTTGATCGCCTCCCATTTCGTCGGTTGCATCCTCTAAGACTTTCTATTAACTAACTGTATTTAAACAAAAACTAATAAAGCCAAAAATTATTAATTAATAACATTTAAAATAAAAATCATATAATATCAAAATATCATATTTATTCCTCATTTTCATTGAGAATAAATATGGTATTTTTAATATAAAAAATTCAAAAAGAATTCAATGTGGTTAATTTAATTTAAGAAGTAAATTAAAACCATTTCCAAGTTCTAGATTTGATCTAATTGGCTGAATTTTTTATTGACCATAATACCTTTCGTTCATTTTCACTTTTCAACATTCTTAGTCTTTCTAGACAAGAGAAGAGCAACATCTGTGCCTGCAGAAAGACTTTTTTCAAAAGCAGGTTGCACCATTGGAAAAAAAAGGACCATGTTAAGTCCAAAGCATTTGGAGAAATTGTTGGTTTTACAATCGATGCCTTTGAATGTCTTGCATAAATTTTGTTAAACCCAACTTTTACATTTGTCAAATTATCAGTAATAAAATGTCTGTTGTAGTCTAAGCTTTTATCTATGTGATTTTATGCTATTTTATTGAGATAAAAATATTAAAAGAACCATCGATGGTATTCCTGAACCCATCGATGGTTTCCTGTACCCATCGATTGTGTTTCGATGATGGGTCATACCATCGATGGTGCCACCGATGGTGGTTTTTAAACCATCGCACACCTCTATTAATAAGGCATCAACATGTAATTAAGTAACACATGCAGAAAAATACATTTTATTACCGTGGCTCATCAAGCAGGGTGTCCAGCGATCCGGGAAGTACGGGAATTCTTCGGTACCGGGAAATATTCGGGAATTATACGGGAAAAATTCAAAAAATCCGGGAAATTAAAAAAAAAATTTGTGCTGGCCTCCCATTGGTGCTTTATTTGTATGTCTGGGATATATATAAACGTGTTGACATATGGTATGCCCGTCTGGGCCACAATATGTAAGACTAGGTGGAAAGAACTGCAAACGTTCCAAAACGTTACCCTTAGGACTATTGCGCAAAAAGATCGGAGAATTGTTCGCAATTCCTCCATTTATAATGACTTCAACATGACTCATATTGGCAAATACGTTCAAGGGCTCATGGAATCCATGCTGCCCAATATAGAAAATCATAGCAACGAGCTAGTCTCGGGCATTTTAAAGCATCCTATGCATAGAAAGAGATATCGTGATCCAAGGCATATACTTGATATTAATTTTGAAGACATTGATAATGTCTTATTTCCAGATTACTGGACTTCATAGGTCGTGTTTTATCTAATACTAGTAGTCTGCTTCTAGTCTAGACAGTCGTCAATCAAATTTTCCTCCACCAAGAGGAGGCAGTTTTCTTTCATACTTTGGATGACCTTTGTGGGTACATCAGGCTTCCTTTCTAGTTCAGTGTATTTCCCTTGGAATATGATTATGAAGGGTGAGATTATGGAAGCTATGCTTCAAGTTCCACTCGAATACTGATACACTACACTGTTCGATTGTCGATTGTCGTAACAATTTCAGTTCGTTGGAAACTTCATTGGAAGACTTCATAATTAACTTTTCATAATCACAGTTTTTAGGTTACCGTCTCTCTTCTTTCAGTCATTTTTCTATCAAGATAGATTTTTTTGCTGCTTATGGTCAGGGAAAATAACGTGATCAACCTGGTTAATGATTGAATTACGGTGAACGGCAAACATGGAAGTCGGTCATGTCTCGAGACGACTAAATGTTTTAATTATGATTTATTTAGGTATGGGTTATTGGGTTTTAATAACAGTTTTATTTTCTTTCTTTTATGTAGTCGTCAGAAACCAATAAATTGCTTATAAAACAATGCCACCTAAAAGGGGAAAGTGCAAGTTTCAGTTAGATTGGGTAAAGAGCTTTCCATGGTGCTGTGAAATTCCAGGTAACACACACGCTCCTTACTGTAATATTTGCAAGTCTAATCTTAACATAGACAGTATGGGACGCCAAGCACTAATAAGTCACCAAAAAGGAAAGAAACATCAGAACAATGTAAATGCAATTAAGTGCAGCCAGACTGTGGTTTTATTTTTTGACAATGAAAAGGAGTTTCCATCATGTTCCACATCATCACTGTTTCAAACTAATCCTACCACTAGTTTATTTTCGTCGTCAACTGTTTCAACAAACTGTACAACTGCAATTGTCAATCCTGTTAATTTTGAAACTTGTGCAACCACCACCCTAAAGCAAACCCAACTGACTCAAAAGTGTCAAGGACATATTTCTGGAAGCCAAACTTACTTTCTTCTTTACAATGGCTTCAGAACTAGAGCCTTTCTTAAAGAAGTTTCAGTCCGATGCCCCTCTTGCACCATGTCTTTATGAAGAACTCTCATTGATGTTGAAAAACAACATGGACCGAATTATAAAGAAAGAGATCATCCTTAACAACACAGATCTTCGTAAAATTGATGTCCCAAAAAAAGAAAACCAAGTGACTGTGAGAGAGGTTAATGTTGGGTTTGCAACCCGAAAAGCCATTGGCAAGGCTTTGAAGCAAAAGGGAGCAATAGAAAGCGATGTGTTAATATTTCAAGATAGTTGCAAAAAGTATTTTTTAAAGTTTGTAACCAAAATTCTTGAAAGATCACCTTTAAGTTACCCATTAACGAAAGCTCTAGAATGCTTGAATCCAGAAAGATTAGGATCATTTGGCAGTTACAACCATCTATCCTCAATGCTCACAATTCTGGTTGATAACAACCAAATACCTGGGTGGAAGGCAGACTCTGTTGAACGTGAATACAAGGAATTATGTTCTAGTAGTGAATTTCAGAATGCAGTGAAACAATATTCTCAAGAACAAAGAATCGATCATTTTTGGGTGAGCGTTCTCACTGATAAACCTAACTTAAAAGAGCTGAAGGAGTTTGTTCAAATGCTGTTAATTATATCTCATGGAAATGCCAGTGTGGAGAGAGGTTTTTCAGTCAACAAAGGATGTTTGTTGGAGAATCAAAAGGAGAGTTCTTTAATAGCACAAAGAATCATCTACGATCATACCAAATCTGTTGGAGGAATTGGAAAAGTAATTGTAAACAAACTCATGATACATGCAGTTAGGAATGCTCACGCAATATACAAGGAAGCACTCGAAGAAGAAAAACGGGCGAATGCTGAAAAGCAAAAACAAGTGAAAAGGAAGAGAGAGAACGAAGCAAAGGTTAAACAGTTACAGGCAAAGAAACGCAAACTCATTGACGAAACGGCGAGAGAAGTTACAGCAATTGATGAAGCGATGACAGAACTTCGTCAAAATTAATATATGACTAAAAGTTTTAATTTGTATAGATAAAGACCCTTAATAAAGTTTGTTATTTACATAATTGTGTGAAGAATATTTAATAAATAATCACATTATTTAAAATATACGTGAAATTTTTGAGAAAGTACGGGAATTTTTTTTGAATAACTCGCTGGACACCCTGTCAAGGCCCTATGGGCTGAATAAAGAACAGGCGATCAAATGGGAGGACGACTAAATGGGGCTTAACCGATAATACAGTGCCCAATATGGATTACGTTACCTTTAAATATGCCAAGCCCAATATTAGGAGGATTATCAACATTTTCCAGGAACAAGGCTTAGGAATAGAACCAAGGACAACAATATGTTTATTCTAAATCCCAAGAAGAAGATCGTGAAGAGAATATTTTCAAACTATGTGGTGTATATAAACTTGAATGCCTCGACAGTATGGCATATTATATTGGAAGCGTTCATTTATCATCAGGTACCAAGAACGCAGATGATCTTGGCTTAATAAAGACAAGAAATCAGCCTACGCTGATCACCTTATTTCCTACGCTGAAAAACACAGACTGACTGCGTGCGATTGAAGCACGAGAATAATAGGCGACAGGGATAGTTTATAGATCGAAAATACGCATCGTCGTGATCGCATGCATGAACACGTTAAAATGGCCCCAGTCTCGTTTATTAAATATCCAACTTTGTAAATAACATCGAAAACGACGAAGAGATGGCAGGATGTTCTGAAATAGAAAAAAGAAAATTAATGCTTGTTTTTGTAGCTAGTAGTCAGCTGATGCTTTTCATTTCTTAGACGAATTTTATATTCACCGCCTGGTCATTCATTTTATGGATGAAAACCAAAATGTACTATGAACCGAAAAAAAATTAAAAAGCTTGCGTAACTGCTATCCGACATAAGTTACATGTGATCCGCCAACTGTGTAGCGCGTGACTTAAATGCGACTGATTTCAAATCCGTTACTTTACGATCGGGTCGTGTGCGGCGCTCCATTTTACGTAGGTAACGTATCGCAAAAAGTCAATTTGTGTAACCGTTTGATAACTAAAGTTACAAAACAGTCGCATAGTTTGCGGAGGGCATAAGCTAGACTGAAGTGACTTACAGAGACAACCAATATATTTTATAACTTATAACTGAATTATTAAACATGACATTCAATTCAGATGCGTTTTTTTTTTGGTAAGCTCTAGATTTAATTGCAAAAATTATGTAAAAGCCTACGCATAAATATTAAATTATTTAACTTTTATAATAATAATTAAAAAATGAGTCTTTGGAGGTCTTTTTCTCGCCATACCGCCGATATTCCGTTTAACTTTTATAGATTATTAGTTATTACCCACGGCTTCGCTCGTTCGCGCCATCTGTTGAGGGGAATTACAAAGCAAAAGCAGGGAATTTCAAAAGGGCTTAGAAAAGCGGTGTTTTCCCCATGGGAAAGTTATTTTCCCACGGTAAAAAGTAGCCTATGTCACTCTCGAGCCCTCCGACTATCTCTGTCAAGGATTTTTGGGTTAAAATAACAGAGCGGGACGAGGAGGTAAAATTGTAGGAACAATTTAATTAAATCGAGATAAATTGAATACAAATCAGTTAGATTTGGGAAATTTGCACTTGAATATAATAAATGATAATAATATGATTTAGTTCAGGTCAGCTGCTGCGTCCTCGTGGACTGAAGCACTTTCTCTCGATCGGGTTTGATTATTTCCGAGACGAGTGATGTGGCACACTGAATGGGACGGGCTAAGGTGAGTATGACTAAATTTGTCGCTGTGGTGGTCGACCCAACGAAGTCTAGAAGCTTCGGCGTTTGGTACCGCTATTCAAGTAAGCGGCAACCACTGAGGGTAAGTCGTCCGGGACGGGTAAACTATACCTCGTCTCAACTTCAGTTGAGAGTGACGTCATGAGTGAAGCGGTTGCCGTTCGCTCGCATGAAGAAATAGTTCCTATAATTTTCTGTATATAAAGTTCAAAATTCTTTCTGAAATCATATTTCATATTTTTTCTCATTGATATGATAAAAAATCTGCGTATAAAAAAGTCATTTGACAAAATTAAAAAAGATAAAAAATAAAAAAATAAACTCTGACTATAGTGGAGATTATTCGAATGCAAGATGAAGAACGTGAAAGGAAAACTTTACCGTCAAGCGTAGCAGATTATACTTAACGTTTACAGCAAATTGGTAGACCAGAACCCTGATAAATCAGTGAGTGACATCGTAGATTTGGCTACGGATTTAACTGGAGTCTCGGCAGCGACAGTCTACAGAGTCAGGAAGGAGCTGAAGAAGGAAGGCATTGAACACCGAAACGAAAGAAGTCTGTGAAACGAAATGGCATTAAAGATTCTTTCAGCAAGCATGACGATTTTGATAAATCAGCCATTCGATTAAAAGTACACCACTATTTTTTCCGTAACGAATGCCCTACATTAAACCGTCTGGTGAGATACGTAAACGCCGATGACGACTTACCAACCATATCGCGAGCAACGCTCCATCGCTTGCTACATCTCGGATGCACGTTTCATGCTGGGTGCCCACTTAGCGCGACGAACGCGCGATTCTATCGCTTTGTGAAGCACGCATGCGCAAAGTGACGTCACGAGGGCGATTCTGTGGCGCATCTAAGGCGATTGAAAAGCTCTGCATGCCAGAGCTTTTGATCGCGCGACTCTATCGCACCCAATCAGAAAACAGTTTCGAATCACGTGGCACATGCAATCATGGATATCACTACGGAAAATTTGATTGAAGTTATCGCGACAAAGAGTTCATTTATTTTGCTAACCCTTGCAAAATATGCAAATAGCTAAGCATTCCAAAAATAAAAAAACTCATTCTCGTCCATGTCGATTTTGGAGGCACGAAATCTTGAAGTGGGAAGCGAAATGATCGCGTAGATAGCGCATGCGCATTCAGTCACGCGGCCGTCGCACCAAGTGGGCACCGAGAAGCGAATTGATCGCCTGGCGTTTGTTGCGCATGCGCATATGACTCAAAGCGATAGAATCGCGCGATCGTCGCGCTAAGTGGGCACCCAGCATTAGAGAAGCCATCGTGATTCTATGTTGATGGAAAGAAATTACATTATTTTAAGAAACCTTTCTTTTCTTCATCCATGAAAATATAATAAAGCACTTTAAAAACCACTAATGTATTTTAAAATTATTTTTATTTACACTTTGTATGTTTTTTTGTCAAATTGCACCACAGGGAAGAAGCACTTCTCTATCGGAGGTTTTATTGAGTAATACGAGATTTCAAACAGCAATCAATTGTTTTTATTTACACTTCGTATCAAAACCTAAACAACAATTATATATTAATTAAGAAATAAATAAAACTCAATTTAATTAAAAGAAAATAAATAAAATAAATAATAGAAACAATGAAAAAAAATCACCCAATTGATAAATGTAAAGGTTGAAGGACGAAACACAATTGTCTTGTGGAGCTTATGTAGATGAAACACAGAAGAAACGAAGATCTAGTGGAGAAATGTTACACGAACACAGGGAGGCACACAGTTACGGGTGAAGAAGGTCTATGATGAAATTTCGATGATTGTAACGTCTCGGCTATTACGGACTGGGTCCGATGGGCCTTCTGCACTCCCTTGGTTGAGGTCCCACTGGTTCGGTCAGCGGTCCGATCACGGGCTCGTTGAAGTCCCCTTGAGCGGCAAAGTCCTTTATCATAGACGGCAAACTGTCATCCTTCCTTAATGGAAAATCCTGGAGATTATTCGAAAGAGTTTGTGAGATATTATTTAAGTTCGGGCTATGCTTACAGTTCCGATGCACGCTCTCTCGCCAGTAAGACCGACGGCGAGTTGGGCAGTCGTTTCTCGAAGCTCCTCGGCTACAGTTTCTAGGAGATCTGGAGAACGTAGGATATCGACGTTGATTCTCGACCTTCGATTGTCTCCGCTGAGAGCTCTTGCAGACCGCGGCCTCTCCTACTCCAACTCGGGAAGATCCACAGTCATTCTGGGCGGACACTTTAAGAGTGTAACGAGAAGCACAAGAAATTTTAACTAAGTTCAATTTCTTACTTCCATTGTTCTTCGATCCGCTATCTTCCTTTCTTTCTTTCGGGCCATCGCCTTTCCTGGGCGTCGTTGGAGAATCCACCTTCCTTCTTATTCGTGATCCATGGTGAACACTTGCTCTCTGTCTGTCTTCTTTCCAGTCTCGCCTTTTATTTCCCTTCCATGGATTCTGGGCCGATTCTGCGCACAAAACCCACCTATCGTCTTTCTTCTCCTGCTTCTTTCTCTTTCTGGCGGGTCTATTCCGGCTCGGGGTAACAGCTTCTCTTTTCTTTCTTTTCTCTCGTGTAAAATCTTCGGAGTTCTTCTTTTTCTCTTCTCCTCCCCTCCGAGGATTTGACAATCTCCATACAGAAAACCACATCAATCCGTCGTTCCGTATCGACGTGAAAGAAGGACAAACAAACATAAACAAACACTTTCACATTTATAATATTAGTATGGATAATTTTATTTCGAAGTTTAGCGTACGAAATCGCTGGCTCAGTGGCAAAGAGCGCTAAATCATAAATAGGTCTTGTCGCTTTCGGGGGCTCGAATATTGCTGCAGGCATAAATGTTTGTGTTTACTAACAAGCTTAGAATACCAAGCAATGCCTCAATTGGTTAATCCCCTTTTAGGTTAAATTTCAAATAGATCCGATGATTATTTAACATCCTCTACACCGAAAAGGTAAAAGAGGAATAAAAAAGCTGAAAAGCATTTGTTAATAAAAAAATTCATATAGGCTGTGTAATGAAAATCTTTATATATTTTTACCGCCTTTTATTTATTTCTGTTTGAATAGGAGCAACTGTGATTCTTCTGCGGCTGATGTTCTGCGTCACCACTATAGGCGTCCCTACTTTCTGCCTGCGGACGCCGAATCGAGTAAGACCGACTGGATCTTCATGGGTAGTCCTGGATACGGCGCACATATGCACGTAAGTGTTCATTATTTTCATCTATAGAGGATAAAAAATGTCTGTAATAAATTAGTATTCGAAAATCTTAACAACATATTTTACGTAGCGATAAATCTATCGATAACGAAAGAGGTGGAGCGGTAGAGAATAGAGCAGACAAGCAGATATGAACTTCTTTACTAAAATAAGGTGAGGAGCAAGATGCTGTACAATAAGATAGTAATACTGTAAATTTTCTCGCATCATGTGCAACGGTGTAACTGATAAAGGGTATTCACAACGATTGGTTTGGTTTGGTTTGTTTGGTATTAACGTCCTTTTCAACTGCTATGGCCATTTCAGGACGGCGTTATAGGGGCCGCAAATTTTGCCTCGCAAGGGTTCTTTAACGTGCAGCCGGCAAACGACTACACGGGACCAACGGCTTTACTTCCCTTCCGAAGGAAGTGCGTGATCTCAGGATTTCCCCCTGAAAAATCCTCGTCGTCCTCGGCCAGGAACGAACCCGCGTACGTATTCACAACGAGTGTAAACAACTGCGGTATTTTCTTCGGGAGGTCAGGTTGGGCAAAAAATGTCATATGAACATGGTATATTCCGCTTAGTAGTTATTAGTGTAGTAGCAAATAGGTAAACAAAAGACATGCTATGAACTTATAATCAACACTTTTATCGATGATTAGGTTAGGTTTCAGTTCCAGATGCATTACAACATAACAGTGCAGTCAATCTTTGCTTTGATATTTTGCCTCCCGTGCAGCACTCGCCTTTCACAGCCAGCTTACGATGTGGCAGCAAGTGGTAGAAGAAGCCAGTTTCGTCTGCGTTGAAAACGTTGCACGCATCAAAGTCTTCAAGTATAACAAGTGCTCAAAATGTGTTCCTTAAACCTGAATGCAAGCACTACACGTGCAAATCATCGAATCATAAACACGAACTATGGCGTCGTTATTGTGAATTTGAATGGCCGAATAATTACTCTGTTAGAGTTACTATTCGGAAGTAATAATGCCCTCAAAGGTAAAAATCTAAAGGATTTAGATAAGAAGACGATAACTTAGCAATAGCAAAATTATTTAATCTATACTCTATCCAATGAATGAAAAACTGGACGTATCCAGTTAAATTTCCAATTTCAATTAATAGACATTGTTACAAAGTAAAATTAACAATCGACTGGCTAACAATATAAAATGGACTCGTTTAGGATGTTAAAACTTGAGCATTAGTCGCATTCACACCCTTACACTTAAGGGAAAGTGACTTTGTCTTTGCTTTTGAAAAGCAAAGAAAAGTGTATGAAACTGGAATTGAAAAAATCACTTTTGCTGCTTTTGTTACTTTTGCATCTAAAACTGCGATGAACATATTGACACATGGATGACAACACAGCAGGATCCCCCAATCAGGGACAAAGGAAGGGCAAGAGTATCGGTTTGTGTTAGATGCCCGTCCGCTTAACAAAATCATGCCAAGATTTTTTTTCCGTTTTGGATCTCAAGGCAGCTTACTGGCAAATCTCACTCGATCTTGAATCGCAAGAAAAAACTGCGTTTATGGTGCCAGGCGTTGGACACCTCTGTTTCAACGTAATTCCATTCGGAATCAAAAATGTCGCGCAGGTTTTCCAATCGTTGAAGGATAGAATTTTAGACCCATCCATAGAACACTGGAGTTCCCACTATCACGTCATCAATGCACCTAGATATAGCTTTCTTAGCCATTATGCTTAATGAATCCGAAGAGTGATATTCCCTAGCATTTGCTTACGTTTACCAAACGCGAGTGCTTCGGGTGACCAATGGGGGCACAATGCACTTGGAAAAGGCTCTAGTGGCAAAAAGGTGTGGAGTTGTAAAGTTGGGATTTTGGGTGGCGCCGCGCCTTCCCTGCGAAGGTTGCATTTTCTTATTGGTAACGAATATAAGGATGGAGATTGAAGAACAAGACTTGCTAATTGGCACATTCTTCCAGAAGCGCTTTCCAACCAGCTTAGTAAAATTCCTGTCATTACAGTCAATTGCTCAGAGGTTAGGAGTCAATCCGGGCCTCGGATATGCGGAGCTAGTAATAGTTCGTAAACGCTTAAATGTCCCATTGGTTTCGTGTGGAATGGACACAGAGCAATATATACAGGGCCTTGAAAATCAGGTTAGGATACATGAAGTACCTTATAACGTCCTTAAAAGGTTGTTTTCACAGTTAGTCCAGTCCAGCATTTCACATTGGATTTTTGAAACTGTTCACCACGCACGCGATTGTTACTAGATTTGCTTGGGCTTCAGTGTTCGGGATCGAAAAAGAAAAGGAAGTTATACAATTTGAAACAAAAATTTAATGAGCCCTTTGTTACCTTTTGGGCTAAATTTAAAAAAAATTAATGCAAGCTCTGAAGAGCCTGTTCCCACCGATGCGCTAATTGAGATCGCCTTAGAAAACGCTGTGGACTTCCTTAGGGAACGAATTAGGCCATCCACTGTGGCGGATGAAGCCTCTTTTTTAGCTGAGTGTTTCAAGTGGGAGAGCATCATACAAAAGAGAAATAAGGGCAGTTCATTATCTGTTTTCTCAAGTGAGTATTCTCAACCGAGTCTTCAGTAACAATGGACTTGTATTGTTGAGATGAGGAACACTGGGTTACACAACAATGTCACTGTATTGTTGCTGAATACTCAGTTGAGAAGTCTCAGCTGAGAAAGTAGATAATGAACCGGCCCTAAGAATACCAGCTGTGGGGATAAAGTAGAGAATGCTGACCCAGTAGAAAAACAAAAGATCAGATTTCGATGTTTTGGGTGTGGTAAACCCAATACCCACATAATAGATTATGAGTGTCAGCGAGAATAAATTCGTCAGTCTATGAATTCAAGAGTTGTTGGGGTTTTCTTCTCTTGAACAGTGGCTTATTGCCTTGTGTAACGTCTCTGCTGACGGTTTCCACCTGGGAAAAGGAAAAAGCACTTATAACGGGG
>JAHWFO010085106.1:1633342-1650785 GCA_023313115.1 Rhysida immarginata
CCCCCCCCCCCCCCTCCCCCCCCCCCCCCCCCCCCCCCCCCCCCCCCAAAGAGCGGTAAATGTTTCTGTCGGGGCATCTACTACCTGGCCCTGTCAGACATGAAATAACTCGTTTTGTTATCACGGATGAAACAGCAATACCTTGCATAATTGAATCCAAGCTTAGGAATTCGGATGGCTTACCTCTCAAGGGGAATGGGGGTTCATTCTGTTTGAGTTGGGCTTTTCAAATTTTTAAAATATCTTGAATGGACTAAAAAATTGATATTCATTTTAGGTATAGAAATACGTGTCTACCACGTTAATGGAGATTCGTAATACACCCTTACCATGCGAGGTAGAACACTGGTTAAATTTAATGAAAAAATATAAAGAGAGTGAATACTTTTAGTATAGTTTCCCTCTTTTATTTTTTTTTAGCAGAGGGGATCTGTAGCATATATCTATCGCCTCCTCCTTTTGTCCCTGATTGGGGGATCCTGCTGTGTTGTCACCCATCCTTTTTGCGATTTGCCCTCCCTATTTGCTCTTGAATGCCCAAGAGTTGACCCATAAAGCATACTATGATTGTATTACGCGACCCTTTGATTGGTGTGTCCGCTGGTCTACGGGGGAGTGGCCCCGATCCGAAGGCGTCGTACGTGGTATATCCTGCGTGATACGTAGGCCCCACGCATTGCGCTGGCGCGCTGGTCCAACGCCACCTGGAAAACAGATGGTGGCGTTGGGTGATCCCAGTGGTCGTTAAGCTCTCGAGCACTCGTTTTTGGCAAACGTATACAAATACGTAGGGGATATTACTCTTCGGATTCATTAAGCATGATGGATTCATTAATATTCATATCTAGGTGCAAAGGGTTAAGGAATTGAAGAGGGAATGGTTGAACGGGCAATCACCCTTGGAATGATTAATTGATTATGGTATAACGTTGTGAGTGATGAAAGCTTCTTAAAGGAGGACATATTTAACGGAATTAAGTGTAAGTTTTTTCTTAACATTTCTTTTAAATGTTTATTTGTTCCTTTGATGGACTATTTTTTGGTTGAAGTTGAAAATTGCATGTATGGCATTGTTGACTGAATGAATATTCCGTCAGCTGTTCGACTTATATTTTGTTGCTCGTATGACATTATAATGTTTACAATAATGTCAATTATTCCACGAGATAGGCAAACTCGTGAAAATGAAGCTAAGAACGCGACCCGGGCTCCGCATTAGGTAACATTGTTATGAATTTAATGTATTTTTGATTCCTTTTTTTTGAATTCAGTCAGTTGTTTTTTTGGTACCAGTGTGGCGGCTTTATAGTAGTGGAAGAGATGGCAAGAATCCATAGACGAACCCGCCGTAGGCCGCAAGCCCTTGTTGTCTGATCGGATTGCCAAACTCTCGGAAGCCTTGAAGATGGCTTAGTTTATCGGATCATTTCGCAGATTGGTGACGAAGCGAAGCATGGTCTAGAAGAACGTACGTAGCCCCACTAGGCGGCTCCTTGGACAGTCCATAACAATTTTCTGACGATCGGAAATGGAACGTGTTTATTACGGCAAGCGTTCTGTTGGTCGAGGATATCACGCTACGGATGAGTGAGTTCCAATTAGCTAAGCGATATCATCCATTGCGGTGGCAATGGGAACCAGTTCATTTTTCTTTTGTTTTCATAGTTCCTAAGCATAATAGAGTCCGTCTTTCGACTTCTGGGCTGTAGACTTTAGTCGTTGTAATTATTAGTATATCTGTTATTTTACATGCGAACCCCAACCGATTATAATTATTTAATTGTTTGAAAAATAGTAAGCGATTTTATTGATTGTGGAAACCATTTTTAATTGTTATTCATGGTTTTATTATTCCTTACTTTGTAATTAACAAAATTTACAACATTAAACACGTTACTTATGCCGTTAAATTACAAGTTTTATTGGTGGGCAACAATGATAACAACAATAAAGACTGGATCGAGCCTTCTCTGAGCGCGATAACACAGGCACATATCTAAAGAATTGCCTGGAAAAGTCCACACTTATCATGTGCACCTATGTCTGGTAGCCATTTAGTAAAGTATAAGAAAATAATTTTGAACATTAAAAAAGCTGGAAATAATTTTTTAGCACTCATGGAATTATAGGGACTTTCTTTGGCAGTAGAATTTCAAAAGAAAGTTATTAAAATAAATATCTTAAAATGTAATGATGTCAGCAACAATAAAGACTTCATTATTCTTTGTTGTTTTGACATCATTGGCGGACAGTCGTCGAAACGAGCGAAGCGACGATTCAGTATGGCTACCACTAAACCGGAAGTTAGTAGCTGTAAAGCCAGAAAAGTAACAAAAGCAGGGGGGAAATGGGTATTGACTCTCTTTCAGAAAAGTCACTCTTGAGGCTTTGCATCCCTTAAAATGACGTCACTGAAAGTGACTTAAACAAGAAAAGTGAGAAAAGTTAGTAGGTCGTGAATGCGACTCTTATCTGAATTCCTCAGGTATGTGTCTTCATTGTTTGTCTGCTATATTTACTGAATAATCGATTTTTTCTCCTCTATTGCATATTCTGGAGTGCACAGACCAGAAGATTAAAGACTATGCTATCAACATCAAGTTATATATTTTAACATTCTTATAACGTAACAAAATGTCAGCTAATGTTATGTATTTTTTGCTGAACACATCCAAAACTGTGCAATCCATTTTTAAGCTTGGGCTGTAGTGCTTTAGCATAGGCTAAGTCCTTTAAATTAACAAAAGACTATGATGCAACCGAATATAATAATTTATGATCAGAATTAAGAATAAAACTTTCAAAACTGCCATTTTTGCATTTTTATGAAATACATGGTTAGATGATAACATACGTTGATTTTAATATAGTGAGTGGTCGAAAAATTAGTGACACTCTAATAACGAGTTGGTACACCTTTAGCGCTAATCGCAGCCGATATTCTTCTTGGCATGGACTCAACAAGATGCTGATATGTTGCTGAGGAATGTTGGCCCATGCTGACATAATGACAGCTCTAAGTTGTGATAGATTAGATGGTGGCGTTTCTAAGCTTTGTAGTGATCTTTTGACTTCGTCCCATAAATGCTCAATAGACTGAGGTCAGGGGACTGAGCTGGCCATGAAAGTAGACTAAACTCGAATTGATGTTCCTCAAACCAAATTGTGACCGATCGAGCACGGTGGCAAGGTGCATTGTCCTGCTGAAAGTGACCATCTCCAGAAGGGAACATCATAGCCAAAGACGAGGTAATCGGCAACGATGTTGAGGTAAGCTGTGCTGTTCAGAGTTGTGTCCACAGATATCAAATGACCCAGTGTACTCCAGGATAATATTCCCACACAATAATTCCGCCGACATCAGCCTGAATAGTTGTTATTTGGCACACGAGGGAGCAGGAAACGAGATTCATTGGACCAGGCTACTTTTTTCCACCCCTCAAGTGACTAATTACGTCGTTCCTGGGCCCATAACAGGCTCCTTCTCTTTTTTTTCTGTAATACCAAAAGCACTATTGATGGTCATCCTTTGCAAAGTCAGTTTTGTTGTGCTTTGGGATATGCTTTGTGGTGCACCTCCAATTGTCGTGTAATTGCCCTTCTGTTGCTGCAGACTATGCGTGCAACTCGCCTTTCACCTCTCTCGTTCGCCAGCCTTTTTCGACCAGAATAGTCCTTATCGCTTGAAGTTTTTTTCCTCAACTACCACTCTCTAACCCGGAATATTATTGGGCGAAAAAATCCTAAAAGAGTCGTCGTTTCAGATATGCTGGCACTTGCCTGACGATCATCCCTCTTTCAAACTCACTGAAATCTTTCGTCTTCACCATTTTGATATTAACTTCCGTGATAACTAAGTCATCCGAAGCTGAGCGTTCCTTTCATAAGCAGCTCTGCGTTGTTACGTGACTCTACGTCACTTTCGGACTGGTTTACTTTCAAATAAGAGGTGTCTCTAATTTTTTGGCAACTCATTGTATACAGTGTGTATCAAAAATAAGTTTACAAACTTTGAGGGCGGGTTCCTAACACGAAAACAAAAACATACATTGAAGTGTCAAAAGTCGTATGCAAATAAAAGGTGTCCCTTGCATCGCATAAAAGGTGTATAAATGGGCAGAGCGGTATCAGTGCATCAATTCGAGTATTAGCATCAACGGAAATTTGTAACCAACCAAATGATCTGTGTTGCCATGGAGACTTGTTTACATTTGTCGTCTGTATAAGTTTGTGATTAGTCTGTTTTCAACGTTTCACTTGTGTAGAGGTGAGTTACTGAAATGTATTCCGTTTAACTATTGCAGGCAGATATGATTTTTATGAACGGCCGCGCGAAAATAATGGGTGCGAGGCTGCACGGTTATTATATCTGATGGCGTTTACAGACCGAAGAAGGCCGAGTCTTCCCATCTTTGTTGCTGTTTATCGTCGCGTTACTGGGACAGGATCATTAGTACTACAAACTATAGATCGAGGAAGACTAACAGTCGCTCGTACGCCTGACCAGGAAGATCGCATTCTACAGGGTGCTGAAGATGATGCAGGTATCACCACACGACAGGTAGCTCGAGCAATTGGTACATCTCATAGTACCGCATGGAGGGCATTTCACGAGCAGCTCCTACAACAGTTTTATCTCCAACGTATGCAGGGTCTTTTGCCTGCCGATCACCCACTACGGGTGACATTTTGCCATTGATTTGTTGCACAAACTTCCAATCCATTGTTCGTCTTGTCAATCTTTTTTTACAGATGAGGAAACCTTTGGAAAAGATGGAATAACAAATTTTTACAACCAGCATTTCTGGCCGGATGAAACTCCCACGATACAATTCAGGCTAGACACCAGCTTCAGTTTAAGACTAATTTGTGGGCTGGAATTGTAGGTGGCTGTCAATTGGGTCCATATGTTCTCCCCCTCACGTTCTACAGACGGTATCTACAGGGACTTTATTCAAAAAACTTTTCCAGACTTGCTACAGTAGCTAATACGAGGGCAGTCCAGAAAGTAATACCCGTTTACGCATATCGATGGCGCCACTGATCCAAATGAAAGCATACGATGCATGTATCGATACCAACATGTTAGCTTTGCTGAGGTCAAATTTCGAGTTCATTCAGTGCGTGGTTTGAGTTTTGTGACGGTTTAAAATGGAAAAGAAGTTAGAAAATCCCGCCAAATGCGAAGACTGAAGACTGAAGCATCAGTTTTTTCGTTGAAAGTGGCTGCTTAAACTTTGAACATACTAGGATTTCTGAGATGAGATATAACGTAAATTCTCATTAAAACCTCAAAAGTCGGCTCGGTGGCCGGCGCAGGTCTTGTCGCTTTCGGAACCGGAGAGTCACGGGTTCGAATCCCAGCTAGCGTATGGATATTTGTATTTGTCTTTGGCTTGGTGCAATTTCCTTCGAAGAGTCAGTGCCAAGTTTATCGTTGAGTTTGTTTAAGAAATCTAGGGATTTTCAGACTGTTTCTTGTTTTGGTGTGAGGAACCCGCCCTCAAAGTTTGTAAACGTATTTTAATACACTCCGTATACCCCCCCCCCATTTTTTTTCCTGTTTCCTGTTTTTCTCGTTCCCTTCGACATGAACATAGGGTCACAAACGCTTCCCTCTGGAGATACAACCGTGCGACATTGTCCTACAATAGCTGGCGTAATTGTCACATCAAATCCGTTCAGCGATACAAATAGGTTTATTTCCGGCTTGTCCAGACGTTAGATTCCACGTCGAAATGACCTCCGTTAGATTCCACGCAGGCCTGCACACGTCGTTGCATTGACTGGCGAACTCGTTGGAAAATACGGGTGCGTTACGGATGATATTGCAATTGTCCACAATCCGCTGGCGAAGAGTATCAACATCTGGTACGGGGGTGGAATAAACAAGGGTTTTCAAGTCTAAGGGATTCATATCCGGCGAACGTGCTGGCCACGGTATTGGACAACGTTACACGGTTGTATCTCCAGAAGGAAGCAGTGTTGCCAGATTTGAAGATTAAAAAGTAGCGTGACCGTGCTCCAAAAGTAGCGGATTTGAAGTATTTGTAGCCCAAACATAAAACTTAATTATTTTGCAACTATGCACTTTACTAATATAAAAAAACTTTATTGGACATTCGATGTATGTGTATCAATTTTCACTCTGTTGTCTCACAAGCAATTTTCGATCAATATACGTACGGCTGTTGCTTAATTTTCGATCAAAATAACTGTTGTTTATAATGGAGTCATACGTACGGCTTTTAATTTAACCAAATATGAATCGATCACTAGTCCATGTCACCATCATGAATTGTTCACGTTAGAGTCCTGCAGGGAAGAAGTATCTTTTATAACAGAATCTGCCACTCCAAGTGTTGCTGCTCATGAATAATGCTCCTGCTCATCCTCCAGGCCTTCAGGATGATTTGCTGCAAGAATTTCAGTTCATTAAGTGAAGTTCCGTCCTCCCATCACCACTCCTTTACTTCAACCAATGGATCAACAGGTGATCTCGAACTTTAAAAAGCTTTACACCAAAGCACTATTTCAACGATGCTTCGAGGTGACCGAAGGAACAAACCTTCCCTCCACGAGTTTTGGAAAAATCATTTTCACATTGTGAACTGCATCCAGATCATCGAAAAAGCCAGGAATGGAGTCACCAAGAGAACACCTCAATTCTGTTTGGAGAAACCTATGGTCCGACTGCGCTCTGGGACATGACATAGAAGAGTCTCTTCATGAACATCCAGTTATCGAAGAAATTGTGTCTTTGGGAAAGACTTTGGGACTGGAGGTAAATGAGGACGACATTCAAGAACTGGTAGAGGAACATGATCAAAACCTGACCACGACGAACTGATGGAGCTGCATAACGAGCAACAGCATGATGCTATGAAGGAAATCTCGTCTGACGCCGAAGAGGAACTAAAGAATCCCTCACTTCAAATGAAATTAAGGAGGCGTGTAAAATGTGGGAAACATTACAAAATTTTATGGAACGGAACCACCTGAATAAAGCTGTTGCAATGCGAGCGATGAATCTTTTTAATGATAATGCAATGTCGCATTTCTGTGAATTTCTCAAGAGGAGGCAGAAGCAAGTGTCATTGGATAGGTTTCTTGTCAAAGTTATATAAGAAGGAAAGAGATTGCAGTGAACAGTGATTCCATCGGTGAGTGTGCAAATCGTCCCAACAAAATCTCCTTTCCTTTATCCTCTCATGCAAGTTTAACTCATTAAATGTACACATAGTGAAATGTTTTTATGAACTCCTGCTCTGTTTAAAATTCCAGTGTGATCATTTTAATTTTGAAACGCCTATGTTTTAAAATTGTATATTGCAATTGATGTTTTATTTAATGATAAATGTACATAACACAAACTAGAGTTTTACATACTGTAATTTGTTTTTTATATAGTTTTATATTTTCATTTAATCATTTTTGAATCGAAATTACAAAGAATTAAAATTTGAATAGTCTATACATGTACATGTATAATTTTTTTTTGGTTGTGGAACGAATTACCTCAGTTTTTATTACTTCTTTTGGGAAAACTTGCTCCGCTTTACTTAATCCGAGGTACCACTTTATTATGTTTAGGTTATCCTTTTTCAAGCATGTATAAAGAGTTTTTAATATCGCACAGATTCGATGCACCATCAGTTGCAATAGCAAAGCGTTGTTGAATATTGATACCAACATCAGACAAAAAATATATAATAGCATCATGCAGTGCCTCTGCAGTAATAACTGTGACGGGAATTAATCCAAGGAATTGAGACACGATTCGATTATTCTTTGAGTTATAATATCTGATATATAAGCATAAATACAACCTCTGACAATTAAGTTCGGTGAATGAGTTCACACAACAAAATGCAAAACAGATAGAGCCACATTTACTTTATTGTCCTTCGAAATAATCACCCTGGAAGGCAATACACTTTTGGGATCGGGTGTATAAGTCCTGGAATCTCCTTAGGGATGGCTTTAAGTTCACGTGTCACATTTGCTTGAATGTCTGGAATGTCCGCAAATCTGTTTCCCTTTAAGACCCGTTTCAGGCGTGGGAACAAGAAAAAGTCTGCCGGTGCCAAGTCTGGTGAATAATGTGGATGAGCTATGGATACGACCCCTTTGTTGGCCAGAAACTGTTGCACGATTACGGCAGTGTTCCTCTTTGATCCATTATCCACAGTTACGTGCGCACGCTACATCTTCAACTGAAGAAACGAGCATCTGCTAAACCATTGCACGCACAAACGTGATCTGTCTGAACTTGCTTAAACAATGACTGGGCTTGTATCCACATGCATTGTTGCTCGCACAGATTAGGGTGTGACGTCATTCACCGAACTTAATTGTCTGTTGTTGGGCCGTTCTCTGTGCTATTCCAGAATTTCGTGAAATGTCGCGAGAGTTTACATGAAGATTATGGGCGACTGTAGTTAACACTGGCAATCTCATTATTTTCACCGGTTACATTTGTTCTAACAAGGGAAGTACATGATATATCACACAAGAAATATCGGTTGATTCATCGATGATAAGAGAAAACGTGATTCTTAATATCCTCAATTTGTTCTTTTAGCAATGCAGGAGCTATGACATTCTTAATAATAGCAGAGCGCTTAGTTCTATGAATTTTTAAATTTTTGTGTGTATTGCCATTGAAGATGAACTGGATGGTGGAAATTCATTTTTTACTAATTCTGTTAAATGCTTGTATGGCAAGCAACAAATGCAGCTAACTTGAGTTCAACTTTAGTGATCACACTCTTTTGAGAAAATATGGTTGGCAATCTTTGTTGAGACGGTAAGTGATGCGCGCAGCTTTCTTAATATGTTTTGCAGTAGATGCACGTTTGCTTAAATCAATTTTGTGGGCTCTGAAATAAACTTTGCAAAGTTTACAGTATGCTTTTTCACTGTCATTTTTCACTTCTTCAATCCATTTGCTAAATTCTTTATCTACGAGCCATAAATTTTGGAAAATTTTATTATATTTACTCCACTTATCCATTGTGTTAATATGTGTAACACAATTAACAGAATTAAATTTCCAATGTTCACGTTTGCGCAACTGTTCCACTATTATGCGTATTCACAGATACAGCAACAGCCAACGTGCAATCGCGGGAAATCAACTGGAACAAAACTGAAACTTTCAGTTTTGTTGAGTTACTCATACACTATGACAACACCTGGCTTTCATATGGCAGGAACATAACGTAACTCAACAAACTCTCAATTTATAATTAAAATAAAGTAGTGGTTTTTTAATTTATCGTCCATTGAAAATTAACAGTAGCCCAAAAAGTAGCGTGTCGCCCAAATGAAAATTTCCGTAGCATGGGTACTGGAATGAAGCGTTTGTGACCTTAAGTTCATGGGACATATATTGCTTCTCTGGCTACAAGTAACTCCTGCTATAAGTCTTTACAGACAGTTCAGATACACCCTGTATATGCACGAGACATTAGATTAGCCACGTCAGCGATTAAGTGTGCGATTTGTAAGACTAAATTTGGTTCGATCACCGAAAAACCCCGTTTTCCCCCTGTTAGGTTCTCATCTGTTCAAGCCAAAGATGGTTCGGCTTCAACAGATTAGGTTCTCCAACCCGGATGCTGTCTAGAAGTAAATCAGTCAAAATGCAAAGATCTCAAAGTTAAAATTAAAGTAATAAAAACCGTTTTGTAATATAAACAAAACTACGATATATATTTTTAAAATTTTTTCCTTACCAGATTCTATGTACCTTAAACTATTTTTCCACATAGTTTCCAAGTTTATTTAAGCACTTGTCATAGCGCTCAATGTACTTCCGCATGATCACTTCATAAAAGCTGCCGCCGATGAAGGTCACGCAGTTTTCACTTGTTCATCGTCGCTGAAATGCAGGCTGCCGATGACCTCCTTTAGATCCAGGAACAGGTGGTAGCCACTAGATGCGAGGTCCGGACTGTAAGGAGAGTGTCATCTTGTTCCCAACTAATCAGATTTTTTGTTTGGGAACAACTTGACCACCCGCGTCACAGTCCGGACCTCGCGTCCAGTGGCTACCACCTGTTCCGGAATCTAAAGGAGTTCATCTGCGGCGTGCATTTCAGCGACGATGAAAAATGAAAACTGCGTGACTTTCTTCACCAGCGGCAGCTTTTATAAAGTAATCATGCGGAAGTACATTGAGCGCTATGTGGCAAGTGCTTAAATAAACTTGAAAAGTATGTCGAAAAGTAGTTTAAGGTACATAGAATCTGGTAAAGAAAAAATTTTGAAAAAATATATAGTAGTTAAGATAAATGAAACTCCTTTAATTAAAAGAAAAGAAATAAATTAAAATAAATAATAGAAACAATGAAAAAAAATGAGAAAAGGCACCAAAAGTATATGTTGAAGGACGAAACAAAGGTCTTGTGGAGAAACTCAGATGAAATACAGAAGAAACACTGAAGAAACGAAGATCTAGTGGAGGAATGTTACACGAACACAGGGAGGTACACAGTTACAGATGAAGGTCTATGATGAGAGTTCAATGATTCGTAACACGTAGATGACAAACGTGAGATAATTATTATCTCATCAATTTTACAATTTCGTTTCACCAAATTTCATCGTTCAAACCATCTTTTAACATGTGAAGATCAAGTTGAAATAGAGTATTCATTACAAAAGGAGAGGCGAACAATTACATAAAAACTTTATACTTTTAGAACAGTAAACAAAATTCTTTCAGGTATTTTGCAAAGAATCGAGTTTTTGTTCGGTTATAGTAGTTTTGTTTTTATTATTACTTTAAAAATGACCCTCATATAAAAAGGGGGGATTTCTTATTATTAATGTCAAATTTACATTGTTTCTCCAAATAAAAAATCCAACAAGAAATTAATCCCCTCGAAGATGTAAAGCAATAAACGACATTGTTCACATAAAGCTAATTAAAGCAGTGAATGGAACAATGTTATGGATGACAACTGATATGCAAGCAAAATGGAAAGAATGTTTATAAAAGGGATGCTCACAACTGAAAAGGAGCACAAATTGGAGATGGAATACCCAAAGGAAAGTAGCTGAAGCCGTGATTTATCCATTTTCACCTCTTTATCTGCACATTTTAACCCCTGGATTTTTTTTTTATCAAAAAGTGAATTTCTCGAACGTAGTTGTCACGTGGATGTGCAGAGTTAGGGACAAGAAAGCAGAACGTATGGAAAACAATAAAAGATTTTATTCATTGCAAAATAAATTGACGATCGGAAAACAAAAACGATAATAACCCAAGGTCACTTCGATTCTTTTTTCTTTTTTTGTATACAGTGGGAGCTGAATATATAAAATTCATTAGTCTGACATTCACTGCTGGGTCGCAATTGACTTGATGCTGAGAAAGTTTCAAAAGTAAATTAAGTATCGCCACAAGAGTTCCAACTGAAATGTAGACGCTTACACCTGGGCGCCTCTACAAACGTTATCTTTGAAGAAACGATGCTTCGACGATCCTCCTGGATTTGTGATAGATAAACTCAGTCGTAACCTTGCTCTCCTGTAGCTATTGTGGGTGAGATCCGCTGCATCCGGCGAGCTTCTTCCGATGAATCGTTATCTTTGTAGAAAATGCTCTGGAAGAAATTTATGCTGCTTCTGGATGCTGATAAAAGAACTGCATGTCGGTAGGCTATTGCGATAACTCTCGCAATTTACTCCAGAGATGACAATCGCATGATGCGAAAAGACTATCCTTATATCTCGTCGCAGCACAGGGCAATTTAAGACATTTCAACACCAGTAGGCGAATATTGCAGCGCCGACTACGAGATTCACCACTTCAAACACACGCAGATACTTATGAAATCGTATCACAGCTTAAAAGTACACATTCACAGGTAGACACTAATAAGTAGCACTAGACTAGTTGAAAATATCCAAAATATCACTGACTTAAACTGCCGAAGAGATGCAGTATAACACACACACTGAAGCCACTTATGCAAGCTCCGGAATCACTTCCGCCTGTTTGGCTTGCTCAAAAATAATTTTCACTCCACAAGAAAACTTTAACTCAACCAATGAGCGACGTGTCGTTGGGCTTTCTTAGCCAGACAAAACAACACCTCACACCCTTGTAATCAACAGCACTTACTCACAAAGCACAAAACACCAACGAATCATAGACTTTACTTCACAGCGCATGACAATGCGACTCGTGTTTTTTTTTAACGTAATAGTGGTTCATTACGATTGACGATATCGGGAATTGACACTATAGCAAAAAATTAATCGGGCTATACAATCATAACACTAAATAAAGCAATTCACTATTAGCACACACAGCAACAACCCTGGCACAGTAACTCTAATAATGAATATAAAAAACGGGTTGCTGGGAACAACTTAATTCGGTCGGGATAACTCGGCTCTGAAATTGTGGACCAAAATAATGCTTTAAGGAAAATTTTATAAATTCACATTTTAATTTCCACAGCACTTTGAAAAGAAAGACACTCTCTCCTTTGCTTTACATTCACTATGTAAAGAGAAAATATGTAAAGAGTCCCGGCGTATGTGCAAAGATTTCCCGCAGAACTCAGAATGCCTTTCTAAAACACTCACAAATCATTAAATGGACGAGAAAGGAAATAAGTGAGACGGGATAAATCCTCCCGTTCCCCTTGAGTAATAGGCACTCAAAGAAAAAGGATACACACCTATTACGTCTTCACTTTCGAACAGTCCATCAGCGTCATGTCGAAAAATTCTTTGAAAAAGTTCGCAGCGAAAAATTTGACTTCCCAGATGTAGTACCGTTAGATTACAACCATTGCTACCGTGCATCCACCAAACAAGTTCAAATACAAGAAAGTTCCTACCGTAATTTTCTATACGTTGAGGAAAAGGCGTTTCTCCGCATTCCCTTGTCGGGGCTGTCCATTCGTCGTTATCACCGTCGTCGAGGTAGAAGGCAGTGCGTCGTCCTTCTCTGCTAAATTTTCGGGCGCAATTTCGCCGTTCAAATAAACGATGGCTCGTTCGATGAGCGCTATCAGCTGGCTCTCCCACTCGTTCTCTTGCTTACTTTTTCGGCTGCTGCATTGCCAAACGAAAGTCGCCTGACAGTCGTCGAACTCGGTTCGCTCGCCGGCCGCTATCACAGTTTCTTCGTCTACTCTCCCGTAGCTCTGCGACTCCCACGCTGCCGTCTTTGCAGAACGCAGTTTGGCGAACAATTTTCTTTCCGCTCCTCCTTGCTACGGAGATTTTCCCGATGACTTCTGTCATAACCTGTACAGCTCCGGTCGTGCTCAACGAACCTATTCCATCGCCGCGGATATCTTTTCTGTCCCTTGCTCTTCTGCTCACGTGACCGTTTCGGAGTGACTCGCTCGACGTAATCACTATCTCTTACGTCATCAGCTCCCGTTGTCTTTACCGGTCGCTGACGCCGCCGAGATCCACGTGACAGTAGTATTTAGAAAATATAAACGAGCTCTATCCTCTTCCCTTTTTCAGCATTTCTGATTGAATAATATATCACTTGCCATATGCTGCCATAGTTCTAAAACCCAAGTGACTGCCACCCCCTTAACTCCGACCACACCGGACCAATCAAAATCAAATTAGGACATGGTAAGTTACGTTCCGAGTTTTCAGCCTTCTACGTCAAAAAATATGGAAAATATGAAGGGGACTGACAGACAAACATTGTGAAACTAATAACTGCCTCGCTATTTAACAGGCATATTGGAACTCTGTCGCAATCGTTTCAACTGAAGATTTTGATTGCATCGTATCACATGTTCTTGCACTCTACTGACTAAATTTCTTGGGGTTAGCATTTCCAGTTTCACTAAAGTTGTTCCTTGAAATTTTCATTTGTCAATGATAACACTTATAGTTGAACAGAACATTTGTAGATTGCCAGAATGTGCGTACAGAGTTTTTACATAAGTGCATTCTAAGATTGTACCATGTCAGAATTCTTTAATGGTGTAGTTTGAGTAGCTCAACAGAGCTCAATGAGTTCAGCCACAAAGGAATGTTTCGGTTTTTATTACATTCGACATTATAATTATAATTCCATAACGTCCATTTTCCAATACTGGGATTTATTAAGATATTTAGATAGATCGATTTTCATCCTTGCGGACATCATCAGTATATCAAGTTGAAATGTTTAAATTTCTTACAATACGATTCTTTTTAAAATTTTGAACAATACTTCTATTCATTGTTTTTTGGTTACATTGTTGTATTTATCTTATTTATACATTGTAATTTTATTAATATAAAATATAGTATTATCTTATCTTATAAATACATGTTTAATTACATAGTTCTTGTATTCTTTTGTTTAAAAGATAAGAAAGTTTTGATCACATAAAGTAGACATGCTATATCAGTCTTATCGCTGATAGGGGACAATTAGGTGCCTCTTTTATTCTTACTTCTTGTGCTTCTCTGACATCATTGGATCCGAGATGATCTTCGGCTTTGGTAGCCCATTCGAGCCAAGATGCGACTAGTTGTCCGTTCTGATATTGTTTTCTGGCTATCTGAGTTGTAATGAGCAGTAATTTGTGCGATTGTTGCCTTTGTGGTTTCGTGCACAAGTCTTGACATTTTCCTCTGGCCTCTTACATCAACTAGAGTTTCCGTCCACAGGTGTCTCGATGGCTACATGTGTTTTGCTCCTTGATCTACTCTCGATAAATCTTTGAAACGGTGAAAAGTTCAGGAGATTCGCCGTTTCTGAAATCTTCATTCCAGCCTCGCTGGAAGTCAGCCAGATCACTGGTTTCCCCATTTTTCTGTAGTTGCATGCCTAACTAACAGTAGAGCAGTTGTTTTCGGATATTTATACCGTGATTTGTGATCATGTGACATGAAAATCAGTCACTCGACTAAATATTTTGTGAGGTGTCCCTAATAAAGTGGCAGCTCAGTATATTTATTTCAGCTGAACTAGTTGTTTCCGATTGCATCATAACATTCGACGACCCGTAAATATCATTTTCTTTGGCATATCGGTTTTACTGACGCTGCTCCATAAATTTGCACTTGACAGTGATAACAAATACGGTTGAATGGAATATTACCAGAAATCTCCCGTACAAGGTTTTTGCATACATGATGTTCTATGATTGTATCACTTTGGAACTCGTTGAGCTCTGTCCAACGACTCATACTGCACCTATATGAATCACAAAATAGTCCGGATCCAAAGAAATGTTTCGAATGTTTCTGTTTTTATTGTTTTTTATGTCTTAGATTTTTATAGACAAGTCAATTGCGCCTCGTTTTAATCAATTACAAATTAATTTGAACATTGTTTTGGAAGGGTGTCCGGAATATTTTGATCACAGGGTAAATATCTACAGAGTACAATGTACAATGAAGTATTACCGTTGATATGGGGCAATTACGTTTCTCTTTTATAATGTTCTCCGTCCACGACTAAATCACGTACTCTTCGGTTTTGTTTTTTCCGATAATCAAGCGAGGTTCTGACTCTTTGTTCTTAAGAAAGAGAATTCTTTAGATTCCTCCCTGTCTTCCTCCGTCTCTCATTATGAAAAGAGTAGCATTTGATCGATCCATCGATTGATTGTAACCGGCCAAAGATCGATGACGGGTGGGTACTTGCGTTTGAGCGTGTAAGCCGATCTCTCTGTCTCTGTTCCCAAGGAGATGCTTCCAATAAAGAGCAATGATCTCCCTCGAGAAAACGTGCTCTGGGCGTAATCAAGTGTCACCTGTGCGTGTCTTAAATACCAAGGATACTTTAAAAACTTCCCCTTAGAAGAATATCGTACAATGATACTAAGAGCTTTGCTTCTTTGGCTTATTACAAACAATTCTTTTCTATTTTCTTTAGTCTTATCTCATTAAGATACTACAGGTTGTCACGAAGTAATAACTATGAAAAAAAAGTCCAGGAAGCGAAACTCCGAGTGCGTTTACTGTGCTGTCATCTAGATGTTGGCATTGGAACTAATCTTAGTTACATCGCTTTTTCGTCATTTTTTCCTCATATCGTCATAGAGACCAGTCAACCACAATTCTCTGCCTGATTGGCTGAAGGATATTTCCGAGCAAATGACTTTCTGTTTATTTTTTCTGGTCCATGTGTGCATTTCCTGATCGTGACATGTTAAGAAAAGTAAATCTAACCACACAATGCCGTATTCAACATGTTTCGTTCCACAATGTGGAAGTAAATCCACAAATTCGAATAATATATCCTCCTTTAAGCTATCGCTTAATTCCCAAAGGTAAGCAGCCAATAACTTCAGATGCTAGCGGCCACATGGCGTATGGCTTCAAAAAATAAATGCATTAAATCAGTACGAGTTTCGCTTTCTGGTCTTCTTATTCCATGGTAATAACTTCGTGAGCGCAGAGAACTTCAATCTCTCTCAAAAGCACCGGGGTTTGTGCCATAAGTGTCAACAAATGATATGCCATCTATTAATAAGAATGTTAATATTTCAAATGTAGAAGGCGAAGCTAATAGGCCCATGATAATATGTTTAGGTCGAAGACTGCGAGCGCGATAAAAGTGAGAGAAAATATAAAAGAGGAGGCAAGGAAACGAAAGAGGAGAGTGGGACCAAGATTTAAGCAACAATAGAATTGGCGGGGGTCTCAGCAGAGACTTGCAGAAAAGAGTTAGTAAAACCCAACGTGAGGTTGTTCTCATTAATGGAAACATGCTCGAGAACTTCGATGCAAAATTAAGAAGACCGTCGGGAAAGAGCGTATATAGCGGTCAAATTGCATCTCTTGAATATTTTCAAAAGGACCCTTGTAATTCTTATGCGAATGTCGCTTCAGAAACTTTGAGCAGATACTACTATTTAGCTTCCCTGAACTGTAAAAGATAAATTATAGGAAGCAAGCTTCAAAGCCAACGATGCGACAGTGACAACCGAGACACAGGGTGAAGTGATAGCGAACGTTTCTTCCCACACAGCACAAAAACATCCATAGGATGTACTATAGACGTCTTTGCTCGGACGTGTAGGATGTCCGACTAGCGTCCCATGGAACTTCAAGAGACATCCCTTGGACGTCCTAATGGCCCGCCTATAGACGTCCAAAAGATGTCCTTGCTGGATTGCCTAAGGACATCCTATGGAGGTCTAAAGGATATCCAAAAGATGAATAGAATTGCAATAGGATGTTATTAGGATATCCATAGGACATACAAAGTAAATCCTGAAAGAAAAGCTGGCTAATAATAGGATGTTAATTGGATATCTTTATATTTGATTAACTTAAGAATAAAATAAAACTCTTTTTCCACAACGAAACAGGAATTGAACAAACATAAAAAGAAAAAGACCGAAAATAAAATGAAAAAATACAACCTGAGTCTGTAAGCGCTTTTCGAAAGCTTTGCTTTCATCAATCAGCAGCCAAGGAGCCCCTCGAGAGAACTTGAGAGAAC
>JAHWFO010085106.1:1651185-1701093 GCA_023313115.1 Rhysida immarginata
CCCCTCGAGAGAACTTGAGAGAACTGAATGATGTTCTCTCAAGTTCTCTCGAGGGGCTCCTTGGCTGCTGATTGATGAAAGCAAAGCTTTCGAAAAGCGCTTACAGACTCAGGTTGTATTTTTTCATTTTATTTTCGGTCTTTTTCTTTTTATGTTTGTTCAATTCCTGTTTCGTTGTGGAAAAAGAGTTTTATTTTATTCTTAAGTTAATCATCTGCATTATCCACATAAGATTTTTAGACAATTTAGTTATATTTATTTAATGCTTGTATATTTAATCGGACATAAATTTATGCAGCTTTCAAATCAACTCTTTAATGCAGTTAAAATTAACAGATTTAAATATGATTTTCTTTTATGTAAGATAATGAACTATTTTACTTAATGAACTACTTAAAATTTATTAATCATATAATATAAAAATTATTTTTTTTACATATTAGAAAAAATGAAATGAATCCAATCAATTTAAAAAGTAATTTATTTAAAACATTTTGTAATATATATGTATACAATACAATTGATTTAAAGCATCAATATATAATAATAAGAAAGGAAAAATTTAATTTTGAAATTCTTGATTTTGTTGGCCTTCTTCCTGAAATAAAAAATATAATTTCATAAGTAAAATGTCCATGTGGATATATATAAATGGCTATTTTATAAGTAGATAATATTAATAAAAAATAGTTTATACATTTTAATTATTTTTCCAAATATCTATGAAATATTTTGATTGATTTTGTGCAATATTGAAGCTTTTTGCGGCTTTACGGTAGAGCAACAGGTGTCCCAACTCCTTTGATCATGTAGTGTATATATAAGTTTACACATGGGTATACACTTATTCACATAAATTTACATACTTCTATACACCTATTTACACAAGTTGACACTTTTGTACACATTACATTATTGTAATTTCACATATCTGGAGTTTCAATAACCCAGTTTTTGGGCTTTTGGCCTGTTGGTGGATAACGTAGGGTTATTCCCACCCAGTTTATCTGGTGGGACATTCCTGTCATTGTTACATTACTATTTAAATATTTAAATTTAAAATATATACAATGAACATTAAATTTATTAAAGAAGCTACTATTATTAGTTGTTTTTTATTTTCTTTTTCCATTTACAAATTCTTTAATACATTTAAATGTGTATTGTTCAATATATAAAAACTTAAAAACCTTTATTTCAAATGACCTTTACAGTGCCTTAAAAGAGCAAAAGAACCTTAGAATCGAACATCTTACTTTCTTTTTTTGGTGTTTGCTTCTTTCTTTAGCATGGCGTAACCATCCCATTATAGCTGTCTGTATATCCCTGTCAGTGGCAATTTTTATTCTGTCATTCAGTCTGACAGCTTCTACAACAAAAAATTAAAATTATTTCAGTGATATTTTAATGTAACTAATTTCTAAGAACGTGAAATGATTTTAAAACAAATAATCAATTAACTTGTTTAGGTATTAATCTGCAAAAAATTTTTAAACAATTTGCAATAATATATGAAAAAATATTTATAATAATATAAATTGTAGCAGTAGAAAAAATAAAATTAGTTCAGTTCATAATTATTTTCTATTACCCTGAATGACATCTGCTAAATTTAAATTTGAGAAAATTCTTTTCCCTTTAGTTCCAAACCAGCTAAAGTTTTCTGCCAGTTGGTCTGTTATCGTCCGTTGTAAAATTCTTCGACAGACCTCAGCCAGGTTATTCCCTCCGATTGATGAAAGTTTGATAGCCTATAAATAAAAGTTTAAGAAATATTTTTTTCCTACAGTGAAATGTATTTTTGAATATTTATTATAGTTTTACAATATTTTAATTCACTACTTAAATTCCATACAGATAAAACTATATTTCAGCGTAATTTTAGTATTAACAGTTTTTAGGATTTCACATCATTTATTCTCACAAATTTTTTCTTGAAAGGAGGATTTTCTAATAACTTCTCCATCTCCTCAAGATCACTTTCAGTCCTCAGAGGCAGTAATTCTGAAGGAAAGCTTATTTCCTCAGTTCCTTCTGCGTTATGTTTATGACGAGTGACCAGATGCTCCAGAATTGTATCTAAAACCTGCGTTTGCTGCTCTTGCCGAGCTTTAATGACATTTAAAGCTCGTAGTACTTGGTATTGAAACTCTAGGAATTTGATAAAATTATACATTTTGATATCATTTTTTCTTATATTGTATTAATAATTACGTTTTTTTTTAATTTCACCTTTTTCACCACCGTATTTTTTAGCAATTTTGTTTGCTAAAATGGATTCGCCATTTGATGGTTGCCGATTTCTATCGTTCTTTCTTACAGAACTTGCTGAAGGTGATGGTGATCTGAAATTAATTTAAACATAAATAATTTTGATTTATTCTTTCAACTGAGTTTTAATATTCTAGAAAATCTTTTCCTGTATATACAAAATTAAAATTAACATGCATATTAAGGATTTGCTTTCAATAATTTCTTCACCTTTTTGATATATATAATGCTTTAATTGAATGACTGATCATCAATTCTCCCTTAACAAAATAACTTGTTTTGTAAGTTATAACATATAAAAAAATACCGAATTGATAGGGATCGATTAGGCACAGGTGGTAAAGGTGGAATTTCGTCCCATTGCTCATTATCTGACTCTTCCTCGCTGCTTGAAACATGGTATAATCTTCTATAAGAAGGTTGATGCTTCCTCTTCCCTTTACCTATATGCTCTTCCAGCTCTGTATTCAAATCAGAAGTATCTTCTGCTTTTTTTAATTTATTTCTTGCAGTCGAATATTCTTCTGCAGCAATAACACAAAACATATTTTCATGTAGAGTTGAAAACTACTGAAATTTATAACTCATTATGATAAAAAAAATTCACATTTGACTTACTGCATTTATGTAGAACCCTGATCTGAAATTTGTCCCAAGTTTTTTTATCAGGAGTTTCTCCCTGCTTCACAGCTTTGATGATTTTCTGGAGTTTGTGTGGTGGCCAGTAGCAAATTTTATCCTCAATCCAATTTGACGGAGCTACCTCCACATCGTCAGACTCAATGAAGTGCACCACACAATATTCACACACAGACATGCTCTTTTGTTTGAGAAAATTTTGACAGTAATAGAAGCTTAACTGATACTAATTTGAATATTAATTGATAAATTGAATTATGAAATATTGTCTATAATTTGAACTACATAGTTCCATTTATACATTATCTTTTCATAAAGATGACATTTTATAATTTTATTAGCATCACAATTTATACGTATATACTAAAAACAAACAAGATTTTATATTCATTTCTGTAATCTTAAAAAGTTAACTAAATGACTAATCAATACCGTTAAGATAACTTAAGATACTAATATTAAGAAATGAATAATTTTGTCAGATATGTATTAGAAAAGGATGAAAATTAAATGTATCGGTAGTTTATTTCTAGTGAAGATCTAACACCTTCAAAATTAATACTCTTATTATATTTGAACACTAATATTATTAAGCAAAGAAACAAAGATTTATTATGCATAAAAAGTATAATTAAAATATAAGTGAATATGAAAGATTAGTTGTCTATTGTAATGATTTGTGTGTGTGCAATAATGGATATATAACTGAAGTTTCTTTATTATTCAGTGATGGTAAAAGTAGACATTTCTTCTGAATCATGTCAATTGGCCAGCAAAATATTTCTGATAATGTTGAAACCATGAATACATTTATCAATTCTGAATTGCATGGAATTTTAAAAAAATGATCCGTTTGTAAAAACCGTCTTCCTATAATAACAATTTCATTTTTCCTTGTGGCTATATTTTCAATTACTACAATTGTGTTGTCATTAAGCAAGCAACAGTTATTTCCTGATGAAGTTTTTAGTAGGTATTTTTCAAAAATGATTTGTTTATACTGAGGATCTGCACAATTTTGTACAAGTGGGCCATTATTGTGCCTTATTTCACACATGGGATATTTTTTATGATTAAATTTAGTTTGCGTAATACATGTATTTTCATTTAATCTGCAATAAAGTTGTGCCAGTGCTTTCTCAGATTTTCTCAATTTTTTTTTAATATTTTGTAAATAATTTTCAAACCTGAAGGAACTGAACACATCTAAAGCTCCAAACTGTTTTACATCAGCTGCCAAATGAATAAGCCCATGGACATTATAGGAAATATACTCAGTTCCATATAATATTTCAAAAGTTGAAACAAAATGGTTTAATAAAGATGATGCATATTCATTATAAATGAAACATAATTGTGGATTTACCAGTATGGATATTGCAACATGCAAAGACATAAAATTATTATAAAATTTGGTATTTAAGATATTTTTTAATACTACTGGCCCTGTGTACAAGAGAAATTGTCTAAATTCTGTGGCTTTCCAACGGTCTATTTCTTTCAAGGCACGAGGCTTTCTTACAAAATCACAGCTCATGTAAGTTTTTAAAGCTTCTAATTTATTTGAAATTTCTGCGACCTTAGAAGAATTCAATCTGAATAATAAATTTCCTCTTAACCATAAAATTAAAAGTTTTCTCATCACTCCAAGGCAAACAAGATGCATGTATTCATATGGTACTTGACTTACTAAGCCTACAGGTAATACAGTTAAAGGTGAAACACCTGTGTGATGATCTTTTTGAGTCTGTTCTAAGAAATCTTTATCTGTTCTTAAAACAGCAGAATTTTCCGGAAAGGCCATCCTGTTATTTATGTATTCACCTTCCTGTTGACATTTCGAACATCCAAAATATGCATTATGCCCTTTTGTACATAAAATAAACGCTCTTGCAGGAGCATCACAAATAAATCCACCAAAATGTACACCAATTCTTTTATTATCAAAATTGATTCCATTTTCTAGAACTTCCAAAGATTCGTTCACAAATGATTTTAAAAATTCATTCACTGATGAAGGTTTGCTATTTTCTTGATAACAACCAATCAAAAAAGGATTTGAATCAGGGATAGTTGAAATATAACCTAAAATTGGCCATAATTGATTGTTAGAACTCTTTGATATCGGTAAGCCATCAATATTAATAAAAAGCCTAATATCATTTAATGAAGAATCAATGCTCTCTTTAAATCCCAGAAACGTGTCTTGAATACCTTTTACAAGTGAAAAATGACAATATTTCCCTGGAGAGACATCAATGAGATTGGTGTGCCTAGGAGTATGTAGTAAAGTGCGAGAGTCTTTAGGTAAATCACTGTGGCAAGGATGTTCTTTAAGAATGGCAAGAAGTTCATTCAAAGCATTATGTGAAATATTATGTTTTAATGCCCATGATATTAAGCTAGTTTTAAAACCATTTCCTTTTATTTCTAAAAATTCATCATAATGTGTTTCATCAAGAGTCAATTCATTCGAGATATTATTTAAATTTTCTGACACAGAATCTTCACATGTACTACTAGGAAATGTATCAAAATCATCTACTCCATTTGTATCACTGAATCCATTGTCATCAGCATTAAAAACATCTTTGAATTCATCATCCTGCATACTTAAACTAGCATCATCGATAATATTAAATGATAATTCTACTTGATTATTAATTTTTTTATTTAGCTGCCTTTTACTCAAACTCATGCTGATTCAAATAGACCTAATAAGTTATATTAATAATTATTAATATAACGTTAACAGTTATATCGTGATTTTTGAATTTTTATAAATCTATTACTGGAACTAATGAATAATATATTATTAATATAATAGTCACAACTGTCTTGAGATTATAGTCTTAAGATTATTTTACTTTTAATATGATTTTTAAAAATGAGCTTTTAAGCGTTTGTTCAGGCGAGCACGTGCAAGCTATTTATAGCTCACGAGTCTTTGAGTACTCAAGAGCACAAGGAAGCTTTTATGTCATAAATAGTACACTAATTATGTATGTATGTAATACTCACACAATTATTTTTCTTTAATTTTAAAGAAAAACGAGGTTTCGGCACAAACGAGCACGAGAAAATTGGTAAATTTTGTTCAGTGAGCACCGGAAACTTTACTGATCACTTCCGTACGGTGACGAAGAGTCTATGAGGATTAGCCTTAGATTTGTAAAACAAATTTTCGCACTTTAAATAGAATAATAATTCAATGTTTGATAATTTTGTATCAGTTCCTTAAAAATTTTTAAAATATTTTACCAAACTATTTAAATATAAAGTAATTATAAAGTTGTTGAATACGAATCTAAGACTATACAAAGTTTTGTAATTATAAGTCTTCAAAAAGTCTGCATCGATGACTTTCATCCATCCCTGCTTATTTTTATTTTTATTTCAACTAATTTTTCAAATAACGAGGTCATTATTTTTTGAGGCCGATTTTGTTAAGTATTTTTTTATAATTAATGATTCATTAAAATTTCTTTCATTTTTTTTTAATCACTTGATGAAAAAATCCATTTCTTTAAGAAACTTCGGACGAATATGACATTTCTAGGATGTTTTACGGATATGTAGAAAAATTAAATTTAAAATTTTCAGAATTATTAAATAAAACAATGATTTGAACTTTAAAATTTTTATTATTTCTTCATGAAATAAACAAATTATAAAAATTATCAACTTAAAAACAAGTAACATTTTTTGGACATCCCTAGGACGTCCTAAAATGTTCGTTTTTTCAAAGATCAAAAAAGGTCATCAAAATTGTTCCAAAAGATGTTCGAAGGATGTCCTAAATATCCCAGGATTTCATTTGGATATGCTGAACATATTTTGAACGTCCTTTGGATGTCATGTGTTGTATGGGTTGTTCAGCGGGTCCACCGAAGAATTCTGCATGTTTAGCGGACCACGTTAAGGTTTTTGACGGACTACCTATCTCCAACGGCGAGATAGTGTTATCGCCCTAGATAGTGGATGTCAAGTCGTCGTCGTCCGTGTCTTCAAGTGTCCGCCTACTTGCGTTATTTTCTCCCAATTTGGTTCACCTATGCCAAGTGCCTCGCCTGGCCTTACCGTCTATTGTGTGTTTGAACTTTCATCTCCACATCAATATCAATATATAATGCCATGGGGTAGGGCACTTTTGTTTCTTTCTTTGCCTCCTTCTCATAAAATTAGGGTCCAGGACTAATTCCACTATTTTATTCTCTCCCTTGCAGTCGTTCGCTTACTCTTCAATAATTACAAACGCCAGGCACGTCTCTGCCTTCCTTTTTGTTTTCGCGGTGAAAACTTATTGATATCCATTAAAGTAGTTCCATTTGTTTATTACCAATTTTGCACCTCTTGCATATAATAAGTATTTAATTATAATGTATTCCATTCCTTTATTCATGCGTAAATAAATAATTAATTTTAATATAAGACTATCACCGTTCTTTCCTTTTTTAAACTAACTTTCCACTGCACAGCTCAATTTATTATTAATATTCGTGACAGACGGTGTTTAAAAAAATGGTAATTTTACAACTTATTAAATCTGTGTAATAAATTTTTGGCTGGGAAATCAAAAATAAATGCCAGAAAACAATGCTTAACTTCAATTATTAAAATTCATAACTTTATTAACAAACGCACTAGACTGGACTTGCCAAAAAGAAATTGTAGGGCAATATAATGAAAAACGGATGACTTATCTTAGGTATTTAAATTTATTTTTGCTCTGAGAAAAGACAAGCAAATAGCAACTACTCCACCAAACTGTCACCTCACTAATAGCTAACTACCCCTGTCTATCTACTTCATAAAGATAATGTCTACGTTGCACATTACTCCATTAATATCTTTACCCTACGTTTGCAGCATTAACTCCAGTTTAAATTTATTGCTTTCCTATGTGTCTTCATTAGCTATCTGATGTTAGAAAGGAGGAATTGCCGGATGCTATTTCTATCATTTGGTTTCCACCTTAACTAACTTGTCTTAGAACACTTGAAGATAGCTTGCTGTCCCTTATTGCGATAGTCAAGTTGGTAGAAACGACGAACGTGATACTCGCGGTCCCAGGTTTCAATCCAGATCGCGGAATTTTTCCTTTCCGTTTTTTCTTCTGGCCACTTTCACCTTACCATGGTTCAATCATCTCAAATGTGTACTGGCCACTTTTACGTAAGTTGACACAATTCAGTGGAGATCCTTTCCTTAGTTATTAACGGTATACCCTTCCCCCACCCCTTTCAACATTTATTTGAACTGTGACACACTTAAGCAAAATACGCGTTGAGGTTAAGGAGATCGTGTAGGCGCAAATAAAGTGTTTCTTAAAGTAGGGATCGCATAAAATTCATGAACCTTACAAAACATTAGGACACAAATGTTCCAAAGGTCGTTTGCATTAGTTCGGGATTCCTTTGGAATTTTTAAGTGTGAAATGGGGACGTGAGGCAAATGTTTAAGAAACGCGGGTGTAGGCTACACGGTTTGCAGACATGAAAAAGGCAGGTAATAAAGCCGAAACTAGTCGTCGTTTTTATAATGCAGTATTGTATGCCTATATTTTTTTCGTTAAGAAGTAGAATACTATGTCCATTCCACTACAAGATATTACTTGGAGCAGTTTGTACTCTAATAAACATAGCTAGAAGGGAAACTTCTTATAAATTATCTAAAATAATATTAAAACAGAAATCATTTCTTTGCCTTCCAATAGAACACATTTATTCCAAGTTTTTCATTTCATTTGTTTACATAGAGAAGTCTGTTCGATCAATCTCATATTGGTTTTGTGTGTTTTTTAAAGGAAAACGGAGAAATGAAAGCGTTGCCCGGAAACTTAATTGGGATCCACTTGTGAAAAGCATGATTCTCAAACTGTTTTCCGTCGAGAACAGGAAAAATGACATCGACTATAATTGGAAAGGAAGATGGAAACAGATTACAGTTTTCCAATTTAAAACAGAAAGAAAACTTCGTTCTGATCAATAACAAGAGCTCGCCGAAGGGAAACCGCGGTTGTTTTAAAAGACTTGTACACTTTTATTTTTCTTTCCCCTCTTTTATGATATGTTTCAATCCCAGACGAATTCAGTAAAAATCATCATCATCGATTTTTAAATTCCGTTCACAAGAAATGGCATTCGTTCGAAGAATAAAATTGCTTCTGACTATAATGAACTGACATATACAACTGACAGACGCTTTTTTTTATAAAATAATACAATGTTTAAAAAATCTTAGAAGAAAGAAATATTTTCAAAAAAATTTATTTATAATTTTACATTCACTCTTTCTATACTATTTACAGAGAATACTTACTATAAGTCACGTAAATTAATACACCATTATTAATGTGATCAGAGAGAGAGGAGATGAAACCGGTTTGAATTAAATACAAATGTTTAATTTGAACATAATTTAAGATGAGTAAAGACATTTGAAAATTTGAAAATTCAAAGTATAGATTAATGATTTGTTCACATGAATCGAGGACAAATAGTTCATGACTTGAGTGCGTTTTTAAAAGACTTCTTGACGCAATGTCTGGTAGAATTGTCTTTCTTGCTAGTAATTTCGACGAGGCCGACCTAGTTAACATTGTGAGGGCACAGTAGAGTCCAGGTCGGGCTCGATATTTGAAGCTTGCCACTGTTGAGTAAGAACGTGGCGACCTCGAAAGGTTCGTCATCTGGCTGAAGGGAAATTAATGATTAAAGAGAAGCTAAAGCAAGCAAGTATTAGTAAATTGATGCATCAACTTCTTACGGGAACAATTCAAGAAAATCAGCTAGCATATAGCGAAAGGTGATAACTAAATAAGTTTTTGAACTACCGCTCGCTGGGGCGCTGGCTGCCGGCCGCGGCGAGCCACACGAGATCTCGCTGGGGCACTGGCTGCCGGCGGTAAAGGTATAAATACGATAGATCCAGTCGAGGTTCGTTGTCCTCAGCCAGGACGGGAAATATACATGATGAAGTGGAAGGACGCTGTGTGATGAATGCAACGAGCAGTATTCCTCCTTATCACCGATGACCTCTCCGTAATTGGGCGTGGGAGGCTTGTGGCTCTCGTCAGATGAGCTTTGGATTATGCTCAGAGCTTCATGGCATCTTTCGGAGGATGCCATGGAGTAATCCCATCATCATTTGCTTTTGGAGCGTGTACTAGAATATCCTTGTCTTCCTTTGCGTTCGGAGCACAATAGAATATCCGGGTCTAATGAAGGCGGGGCTTCACTGAATAAAGTTTCTCATGCGATTCAATATCAAAATTCCTTAAGTCCGCAAATTTTTTTACCACGGCACTCCGTCCTTACTCTGGATCCGTCAGACTATGGGGTAACCCCTCTATTGCTAAAGATTTTTCTATCGAAAAATGGAAGGAAAAATTCTGCGACCTGGGTTCAGCCTCTATTGCTTTTTAACAATAAGGTCTAAGCTTCTAAGTCGCTGTGTGGTTTGGCAAGGCTTTATTCAGTGGTTGTCATGTCGGGTTCTCAGATGTCTACTTCGGGAAAAATCAAAGTGATAATTTTTGTACCTTAAATTACTTGTTACCTCCGAGGCGAAATTCGACATGGAACCACTGATGCCGTGTCCTGATCTGGAAAACTGACGAGAAGGTTATGACCGGCTTCTTTCCTCTTTACCATCATCACCAAAGGGGGTCTCGAGTTTCTCACTGCTTGGCTTTTTATTCGATTTCTTCCTACCGGAGTTATATATGCAAACAGCCCTTGCAATGAGTAGCCTTTCTTCTCTTTCACTCTACGGACCAGGCGACTTGAGCTCGGAGGGGAGCTTCGAAGTGGGCGTCTTCGCTCTTCTTTCTTCCAACTCGAGGCCACGAATTCGACTTCACTCAATTTCGCTCTTGATGATCTCCGATGACGTGACACTATGAAACTTTACCTCTTCATATTTTAAAAGTTTTATATTGAGAGATCGAAAATAAACCGATAAACGAAAAGAAAAGTGAATATAAATTTTTTCTACCGAAAATACACCGATTTCATTCAGTGGATGACGAAAAGGGGTCATAATTAATTATACATTATAGAAAGGAATAATAGTGTCAGCGGAAAAAGTTACGTTTCGATCACAGAAGGATCGAAACGAGAAAATTAAAAACGTCAGAATTTTTAATAAAAAAGATAGACGAGGAGATACAGTGAAGCCGACCCCTCGAGGAATGGGAAAGAGCGGGCGAGTTCAAGTTGGTGAGAAAAGAGAAGACGGGGAAGGAAGGTGGAGAGCGAAAGAGAGAAAGACAGAGAGGAACGAGAGATCGACCAAGAAGGTTGAGATTAGGAAGAGCTCTAAAGAGGAGAAAAAAAGAAAGCATGGACTTAGGAGTAGAATGTGGAGAAGGAGCACGGTAAAGAAGAAGATTACCGAGAAGCCCAGGAATGTAGAGAAGAAAGAAAGCGTAGGCGAAAAGGAGAAGAGCTTTGCGGATTGGTGCGGTTCTCGACGACGAGTAAGCCGAGAAACAGCGGACGAGGAGTTACGTGAGAGTCCCCGACTTGAGCGAGAGACTTTGGATTCGGACGGCGAAGCCAACGCTGACATCGACAGTATCGTAGCAACAATAAGTTTTATTTATTCGGGCTGTTCCATTCCAATCGCCGGAGTCCTGAGAGAGTAGAAATCATCAGTCTGTAGGGAATCCCAAGAGAGATGAAGAAGGCCTGCCTGCATATTAATTAATGGTGGAGATCAACGGGCGTCCTGCACCCTATTTGTACATCACACTCGTCAGGCCACGTTTAAACTTCTCGAACCACGAAAAAAACACTCTTACGTGATAAAGCACTGTCCCCGTATTAATAAAAGTCTACGATGAAATTCAGTCCCATTCATACTGATTAGAGAAATCCTCTGCTCGTTGTGCCTCCTTGGTGCAAACTGCTAGCAGAACAAACATGTGCTGTAATAGCCGGAATGCAACTGACGCGACCGGGATCAAATTTCGTACACGTGAGCGCAGTCGTGCCAACTCTAAGCACGCATGCGTAAAAGGCTGCATGACAAACATGAAGGTGTGTTTTGGCGAAAGTGTAGATAATTTTGACTCGCCCTCGTATAAAGAGCAGGATAAGGAAAAAGCGAAAATGCCAAAAGATTTCAGTGGAAGTCTTTCTCCAAAATAGAAGTCTACAATAAAGCGACCAATTGACCAGAAGAGTGTAAATATCCAGCGTAAGAGACGAAACGATACTCCAAATAAGAAAGTTCCCGCGAAATGCTCGGAGAAAAATCTCCTCGTCTTCCGAGCTGCAGGTCGATATTTCGGAAAATGAGATGACAGAAATATTTAGAAATTAGTGGTAGCATTGACCGATTTAATTTTAAAATTTTTATTAAATTGTACTAATGAGCCTGACCTTTTGTTTTTCAATTTAGCTGTTGATTTAATATACTAAATGGTCTTTTTATCCCTTTGTAAATTGCAGAGATTTCAGATGTGTGTGTACAGATGTGTGCTTATTACTTTGTCCACATTTCTTGCCCTTTGGTGTTTTTTTTTTCTTCTGTGTGATGCGTGTTTAGCCTGTCACGGTATTTAAATACGCGATGGGCACAAATGACCACGACGTTGAAGCGTCCTTTAAAAGCCAATCAACTAACCAACTATTACGAGGCGAAAAGATTAGTTTACTCCCGTGGTAATGGCTCTGTGGGAGTGTTAAAGAAGAATAAACATGAGAAATATGATCCGAGTATATAAAAAGAATGTGCATAACAAATCAAAACGAAAAATCGATACCTCCAAAGGTAAAACGCACCAGGAATACCCGAAAATGAGCTCGTCTTCTGAACTAGAAGTTATCTCGGAAAACGAGATGGCCGAGATATACAAAAACCAGAGATAGTTTAGCGATCTTTTAATCATTCTTAGCTGCCATGTAAGTAAATAGTCTAGCTTGAGCGTAATGAAGAAAACGCGTTCTGTTAGTAGTACACTTATCTGGAAATTAATTGTGCCTTTTAAATTAACTACTTGGTTGTTAAAAATTTTCCTTATAATGCCATTCCAAATTACCTCTACCTTTACGTCTTCTTGAGCTTCCTATTACATGCTCATCTATTGGATGTAAGTTATCTTGCCGACACTTCAATCGCCAACTCAAGTTTAATATATTTAAAAAACAAAGCGATGATCGTTTTAATAACAATGGGTCTATTTTGATCTTGCTGTGTTCCTTTTCTTCTTCTTGCTATTCCTTGGGAGTGTTTGATTGAATAATAATAATAATAATAATAATAATAATAATAATAATAATAATAATACGAGGGGCGATTGATAAATAAGGTCTCCATGGCTGTAACTTTTTTATTTGTTAACCGATTTTCAAAATTCTTTTTGTATCTTATACTCACATTTGTCCTCTATGTAATGCACTATTCACTTTTCGGCATAGTTCCCATTCCTTTCCAAGCATTGCGCCAACGCGTGACTAGTTGGGTGAACCCGTCGGAGAGGAATTCCGGAGTTGTTGTCGACACCAGGATTGAATGGCAGCGTTTACCTCGCCGTCGGAACCAACTCATGTCCCTTAAGAGGCTCTTTCTTCTTTGGGAAGTGGTGAAAGTCGCAATGTGCAAAGTCTTTCATTTTTGAACTGCAATTTTTCATCTTTGAACTGTAGGCGCTGCAACGCCTCTGGTGTGTGGTGACTCGTGTGCGGACGGACGTTATCGTACTCCAGAGGAGGGTCCAAAGCTGCCATTCAATCCTGGTGTCGACAACAACTCCGACGGGTTCACCCAACTAGTCACGCGTTGGCGCAATGCGTGGAAAGGAATGGGGACTATGTCGAAAAGTGAATAGTGCATTACATAGAGGACAAATGTGAGTATAAGATACAAAAAGAACTTTGAAAATCGGTTAACAAATAAAAAAGTTACAGCCATGGAGACCTTATTTATCAATCGCCACTCGTAGTATCCGCGTAAGGCGAAGAAGTTGATATTGGTGTCCCGTCCAAAATAAAATTTTGGAGAAAACCCCTTATCGTTTTGTTTCATTTTGAGAGCAACTGAAATTCAACGCTTTCTATCGGCGGTATCGTTCTGAATTTTCACTATATTTGCTTGGGCTTTTTATAAGAGTGGCTCTTTACATTTGGCTAATAATTTATGCAAAAAACATTGGTAACGGTTGCGCATGCGCAGTTAAACATTATTTAGTAAAAATGTTCATATTTCATCAGATATTTAATATTTTTATATTCTGATTGCAGGATGTTGTTTGCCAAGTTTCTTAAAATGGCATTGCATTGGGTTGAAAACCCTGCATGTTATAAACAAAAACTAGCTGGCCTCCCGTGCTCCGCAACGGAGTGTTACAGAACCCTTATTACGATAATGGATACCGGCAACACTTCCTAGAAAGCAAGCCTGTGCACGGAATCATCATACGTTTGTTACAACATAATAAAAAGTCAGAATTTAGGGCTTATTATTCTTAGGTATACACTTAACACTGACTTTTTATGATGTAACAATGTATGACGTTTCCGTGTATAGGCCTTGTTTATAGGAGGCATTGGTACCTGCCACTCAGCTGCTGAAAAGTGTAGGAATAACATTGCAACTCAATAACCAATATTTGTTGTACGTGTTTTGGATACTATTCGAAAGAAATTTATTGCAGCAAACAATGAATGAATTTAATTATTTGGACAATACTTCTTTATAGACCACATTTTTAGTGAAAACTCTGTGGTCTTTCTTCAAGTTGTCTTGTTCGCCACTTGCATATACTTTTACTCTGATTGTCTCGAACGATATTGTTCTTGAAAATGCAACGTAAACTTGGCCAGGACTGAATATTGGAAATGGCAAGTAAATGCCAAGTGAATCCAGTGTTTGTCCGTGGCTTTTGTTGATCCTTATTGCAAAATAAATTCTCAATGGAAACTGTTTTCGTCTTAATAAAAACGGAAGGTCAGGGTCACTTGGTGCAAGAATGACTCTTGGAATAAATACCTTGGTACCTTTAAAAGATATTGTCAGTATTTTACAGTCAATGACTCTTGACATCATTTAAGAACTCTGTAGGATAGTTTTTTACCTCCTCGGCATTTACAGTATCTTGCTGAATCGAATATATGCTCGTGTAGCATTTCAAGTCAGACTGAATTCGTCTAAGGACATTTTCATTCAGTTGAAGAGACGCATGGTTTTTTGGAGTCAAGATTGCACGATTCATTGATGCATCCATTTTCAGCACACACTAGAGGAATTTCGAAGTATCCTTCCTGTAATCCAGGCTGTTGATGTTGTCCATCTCCAAATTTTAAAAGCCAATCGGAGAAGTCTTGTGGAACATTCTTGTCATTGGCACGCATATTTTGGTCCAACTTCAGGATCTGAACATCTTTACAACATTTACTATTATAAATATTTATAAATAAACGTTGGGAAAAATCTAGTTTATTTTAATGAGTACTCCATAGTCGAATCTTACATAATTCGAATCCCAACAGCAAAAGGAAACTTAAAAAATAAAAATATTAAAAAAAAAACCTTACCCCATCCCCGTAATTTTTAAACAACCGACCCGAAAATTTAATCTTTGATCTACATAATTTCCAATAATATGGGCAAAGACATAATATTCTTAAAAAATTACAGAATTTTACATTTCGGCATTAAGGCCATCTTCAGGAGCATGATATGCAGTAAATATAAATTGGAAATGAGAAGATACAAAATTTGAAATTTGAAAGATAACAATAGGTGATAAGAATACATGTATTTATGTAAACAATGGTTGTATTGCACAACATGTTCACAAAAATTCTACCATTAACATTTTCAAAAAGACAGCAGCACACGTCGGCTATCACTAATATTTTTGATAAAGTTCATTAGTCCATGAGTAAGAAATCCTGATGTATAAAAATTAGCCCAATTCACTTGTTCCCCTAACGTTTTCGAGTGCATTTTCATTCATCTTCAGGAGGATGGCAATAGCAAATTATGTAAGATTCGACTATGGAGTACTCATTAAAATAAACATTTACTATTCGTCATGCATCACGAAATTATTTCAGTTCTACTCCCATGTGGAACAACTGTGAGAATTTATCTAAAGTCTCCACCGAAAAGAAACACGGCACCGCCAAATGGTGTATTGGAAGGGATTTGAGCGCCTTCAGCGAAAAATTCCCTGTATGGTATGTTAACGGCATTTACACAATGATGTGGGGCCATGGGTGCTTTTCTATTTTTGCTTTCTTTAGTTCTTTTGCTTTTGCTGTACCACTTCCATGTCGAACATTACAGGTGGATGTTTCGTTAATTGGACAGGGAGCTTGAAGAGGCTGTGAGAAGTTTTGCCTTCCTCAAGAAATGTCGCTGCTATGCCCGTAAATGCACATTGCAACACTAAATCCCTGTGCTACGAACGTAATGCATAATTGTTTTGTAGAGGAAAGTTTTACCACTTCCTGCAGGCCCATCAATAAAGAAAAATCGTTTTGCTAAATTAGGATTTTCAATTGTTTCCCTAATTTTTTCGAAAGCCCGTTTTTGTCCTTGATTTAGCATTTTGTATTTTTCATCGAATAGAGCTTTTTCGGTGTCTGTGTCGAAATATTTGTTTGAGTGGATGTGCTCGTCGCAATTGCCATGTGGAACCTCGAGCCCAAAATTTGCCAATGACTTTCCATGTATCTGCAACACAGGTTCTATTTCTTTGAATGTCATATAGAGATTTTCTCTCCATCAGGAAAGCGTCTCTTATAGTCTTTCATAAGATTGTCTTTATGCCTATCGAACAATTTGGCTGCATCAGATGGTTGACATATGATGCAGATAAATGCAAATAATTGCTTAAGCTGTATTGGCATTTCATGAGTTGCAGCCTCATTTAGCCAAGTATCCCATTCCGAGTAATCATCAGTTAGGCTCCTTGAAATGCAGGCTTCCTGGAAGTTGAATATGGAACAGGGTTTCCTTTAACAGTTCTTAAATTATCAAAAGAGGTGGCTCCTCGAACATGTAGAAGGAGAAATCGGAGGAACCATTTCTCCTTCTCTGTGGTTCCTCCGATTTCTGGTAAACATTCTACCAATTGTAGTTTCAAATAATGCTGATATAAAAATGCCATCAACAATGCTGATACAAACAATGTATACGTAACCTTGGCAGCATAGCGATGACATTAGCTGATTATATATATATAGATGAAGATGATGATGATGATGATTATAAGATTAAAATGTCGAGTTTTTTAAAGAAAGCTTAAAATCTTCATGAATATACGTGCTATTCTCATACAAATGAACACAGATAAGTAAAAAAAGCCTCATAATCATGCTACAGCTGCAACGCATTTCAAGTATTATTTTTACAGGGTGATCCCAAACATTTTTTTTGTTCAATTTGTTGCTGGCCCCGTAGTTGCCTTCGTTGACAAAACCGTCTCTGAAATATATGAGGGGTAACATGCTTTTTACACCCCTGAAATTTCAGGATAATTCTTCAACTATTTTTCTAGATATTCGACGAAACGTCTAAATTAAAAGATGTTCATATTAGTTTGTCCAACCCCTGTATAAACTCGTGTCCAAAAGTTAAGCATATTTATTATCATTAGACTTAGTTCATAAACCAATTTTCAGAATAAGATGAAACTTGGTAGGTATATGAGTGCAACGCCGCATTGAAAGTGCACAAAATGACAAAACTTTTAATTATATGTTTTATTTCATAAAAAAGAAGTTTATGTAAACAAAGAAAAATAACATGGTTTTAATACACTCAAAACATGGGTAAAATGGTGCTAATACGGGATATGGTCATCCCTAGCGACCACAAAAGCCGGTAGGGTGTTCAAGAGCTCGGTAGGCATCAAGTCCTACTCCTAGCGAAGAACAGGTTTGAACTCTGGATTGGTCATTGGTAGAAGCTGACGGGACGCAATTCTTCTTCCTAATGTATCCCATTCATGCTCAATTGGATTCATATCCGGAGATCTTCCTGTCCATTTCATGCTCACTTTGCAAAAAGTCCTCCACCAGCAGTGCTCTGTGGGGACATGCATTATCGGCCATGAGAATAAAATCTGGATCCCTGCATTTCTGGAACCTCTAATCTGACCTTCCAGTATTTCGTCTCTGTATCTCCGATCATAACAGTACTTCTGACAAACGTGTGCAGATCTATGCATCCGTTTAGCATGATGCTCCCCAAACCATAACCCACCACCCCATACTGGCCCATGGATCTGAACCTTTAATTATGCTTAACTTTTGAACACGAGTGTACGTATGCAAAGGATTGAAATTTGGCATGCAGAATTCTGTAGGCATAATCTGGGAGGGTGGATGAAATTTAAACGACACTTTCTCTTCTGCGCACGTAATTTTGAATGGACCGGCGACTGCGTCTAGAAGGGGTGTCAGGAGCTGAAAGGAACGCCAATAGGCCGCGTCAGACTCGTTCGGTGGTACCACTCATGATGTCTGAGCAAGAATTCACCCTTCTACTGTGCAACGCACTATAATCAAATTTCTCACTCATGAAGGCGTCAAACCGGTGAAAATTTTACGGAGATTGACAACACAGTTCAGAGAGTTCAAGAAAGGCCGTGAACGGGTAGATAATAGCAGGTTTGAACATTTTATCCACGGACGAGCAAACGGAGCAGAACATTTTTCTTGAAGGCAACCGACGTTTGACGGTTTCTGAAATTGCGTCACGGGTCAGCCTAGAAATTTTTTTGCTATTCGAGAGGTGACCTCCCGATTCGCAACGTCGTTCTTCTGCATGACAAACCTCGGCCTCATACGGCAGCTCTTATTCTCACAAAATTGGAAGAAATGACATGGACAGTACAGAACTGGATCACCCTCCCTATCGCCCTGTGAGTTTCATGTCTTTGGGGTACTGAAACAAGCCCTAGACGGCGAACGATTTGATAATGACGAGGAAGTGCAGGGCTTCGTGCGCAATTGATTGTTGACACAACGTTCTTCATTTGATGATGGCATCAAAAACCTACCAATACGCTGAGAAAAATGTAGCAGGTTATGTAGAAAAATATGTATTTGATTATTTCCTGACAGCAAATTAAAGAATTTTTTAAAAAATGTCTCGGTTTATATTAGATCCACCCCCAAATATTAGTATGAAATTTGGCCGGATTGTCCTAGTGGTTTGGAGTTACGAGGGTAGCGATCATGTGGTCTTTAGAAACTATTAACGCTTTCAAATGGCAACATGTGGCATATGGTATACCACTCGACCGGAAATGATGAGAAACGAAAGAAGATAGAATGCTTTTCTATTTTCTAATTACTGTGTTCGGAAAAAATCATTTATTTGATAAAAAATGGGGGTTAAAAAATGGAGATAAAGAAGATAAAATTTAGAAAGATTTTTTTTATCCTTTCTTTATCTCCCACTTTTAACCCCGACTTCTTAAGTCTTTTAAGAGGGGCAATTTCCTTGAAAGGGGGCTTCTGCTACTTTCCTATACTCTCCTTCAGGGGAGTAATTTCTTGTTACATTACAATATTAATCTTTTTCCGTTGTCATTTCAGTTATTTGAATTTTACAATTGCGAATAATGATAATTCTAATCGGTGAGTGAGAAAGACAGAGATAGAGGGAGTGAGGATTTCTGGATAGCGTTTAATAATAAAGGTCTCAATTTAATAAGAGAGGTAGGAATTAAAATGGGGGGCAATTTTCTCGGTTGAAGAAAGAAGACCGGGGAAAGGAAATGGAGCGAGCAGCTGTTCCTCATTTCTTTTTCGTGAAACAATATGAATGAGATCCGATAGCGCAAACGAACCGCACTCAAGAACTACTTCCGGTTGGTTAAATAGAATTTGTTTCGAAATCGAGTTTTCATTGAAAATTTGGACTCGAGATCGACCCGTGGCGCCTTTTCCGCTTTCAATTTCGAGTCGTTTCAATTTCGGCACATGGAAAGAAAACCAAATAAAGCTGTTCTCACATATTTTTGTAGCGTTTTCTCCTCCATTTGCAGCCTATTTTGAAATCTATTGAAACACCAAATACACAAGGAGACTTAAAAAGGCAAACGTGATGTTTGTTGATCTATAGAGAAAAGCCAACACCACAACGGAAAATAAACCATCTTATGACATCAGTATAAATCGATTTGGTGGGAATAAAAATCTAAAGAAATTGCTTCTTTTATAACAATTTCTTCTGTTCAGAGGACTAAAAAAAATGGAACGTGGGTTGAATCATATAACATTATATTAATTGTAAATTAATAAGTATACACGTATTGTGGTAGCAATGGCAGGTAAAAAAAAAAAATCTTTCTACAAAGAACAAGTTAATTGAATGTAAAAAGAAAGTAAGAGATTTTAAAAAAAAGTGAACCTCGTGCGCGAAATAGGGCGCATTTTGGCTTGCTCAGTGGGACAAAAAAACGTCTTGTTCATCACTCCTGCTGAAGAGAATGACATTCACTTTGAAATTTGTAAAATGAAACATCTCGCTGCATTACATAATCGGTAAGCCTTTCATAGCTTATCAAGCTAGAAAATAGTTGAGAAAGATACCAGAGAATTAACGTGAATGAGGCATGAAAATAAGCACACCATGGAAAAACAACAACACTTCTTCAGAAGGAGGATGAGCTAGCGGAAGATTAAACATAACAAAAAATATTCCACTGGCGAGGAGATTGATTAGGCGCCATAGCCGCACAGGAGGCGTGTAGGGTGTATGAGGAACAACAGGTGAATGAAACTGTAAGCAAAAAAAAATAAAAATTTATAATTTTGCTAATAATCAAACGGCATAACTTCCTGCGGTCGAGGAAAATTAGCCGCGAGGGAAAGAACACAGTTGTCACATTAACAAACTAACCACACGCAGGCCTTAAAAATAAACTTTGCGACAACAATAATCCATCCATATATCTATATCCATACATATATTATAAATCAGAGTCTGTTGGATGTTTGTCCTTTTCCAACTCAGAAGATGCTCAACGAATCTCCACAAAACTTTTCATGTAGGTAGTTAGTGTCACTGTGCTTTAAGTAGGGTAATTTTTATACCCTGTTTATATCAATTTTTTAAGTTATTCTTATTTTTCGAAAAGTTGAATTGTTTTCAAAGCATGTCACTAGATGGCGATACTATCTTTTCGAAAAGTTGAATAACTTTTGTTTTTAAAGTATGTCACTAGATGGCGAGACCAGACAGCGCACTAAAATCATAGTCTTTTTATCCCCTGGTCTGTGCATACGCGTAAATTCCGTTGTTTTAGTCAACAATTGGTTTGCTGTATTTATGGAAGAAGCGATTTTTGTCCCCTCTATTGCATGATTTTGCCTACTTCTCAAACTTAACAATACAATATAACGATCATACAACGTAACGAAACTGTCAGATCGCAGCCGACTATTACGTGTTCAGCAACAAATACGTAACATCAGCTGGCAGTTATGTTACGTTGTACAAGCGTTAAAAGTAGCCAAATTCATTGTTAAGTTTGAGAAGTAGCCAAATTCATGCAATAGAGGGGACTTAAGCATATCCACCGAGAGATAAGGCCTCTGCAATGAAAAGTAATACAATGTTACATCATCATAATTAGGGCAAATTTATGGCTTATTATTGGTAGATATACGAATAACAATGCCCTAAATATGATGATGTAACAATGTATTACGTTTCATCGCAGAGGCCTTCTCTCTCGGTGGTTACGACCAATGACGTATATTAAAGATAGACTCCGAAACAATTGTTACTTGAAGCAAATTGGGAAGCTCCATGCCCAGAACTGTCATGGCCGAAAGTGAGTGAAGATGACGCAAAACACATGGCTAAACATGAGAGTACTGTTTAATAATTCTTTCACACGCCGATCACGAAGGGATAAGTTTATCTTTTCGTTTACTTTGTATTTGAAGTATTTTATTATATTTTATAAACAATTTTTCGATCATGGTTTCAATTTCAATTTCGTTATGATCGTCTTTCAGCTAATTATTTTCAGTTTAATTTCATGGTTACGTACTTTTGATTTATGCTTGTGGAAAATGATTCCTGGTCCTTTTTCGTGTCTGTTTGTCAGAACAACTTTGAGGAATGGTTTTGAATTCCTCGGGCCCAAGCTCTTCTAAAACAAAGCAGCCAGACAGCTAATTACTCGACGGCTCACTCCTGCCCAGAACTGTCATTGCTCAATTTGCTTCACTTTTTGGCGCTGTTAACAATAGGATACGACTAAAATCACTTCTTCCATAAATACAGCAATCCAACTGTTGACTACAACAACAGAATTTGCGCGTGTGCACAGAGCAGGGGATTAAAAGACCATGCTTAATTTTAATTTATATACTATTGTAACTTTAATTTGACATATTAATATTATTTTATTAACTAATTTCGTTTATAGAAGCAAAATTACCATATCATGATTAAAGAGACCGTAGCTTAAATTTCAGCATCAATAATGCAAAATTTCATCATACAAACCAATTACGTATATTAAAGATAGACCAGGAAACCTGCCACATACTTGAAGTGGGAAGGTCTGCCTTCAAGAACCGTCATGGCTGAAAGTGAGCAAAACACATGGCAAAACATGAGGGTACCTGATTAATAATTCTTTCACACTCCGATCACGAAATGATAAGTTTATCTTTCCGTTAACTTTGTATTTGAAGTATTTTACAATATTTTATAAACAATTTGTCGATCATCTTTCGGTACGAATTTTCGATTTATGGTAAGTGATTCCTGATCCTTTTTCGTGTCTATTTGTACGGTTGTACGCGGAAACTTTGAGGAATGGTTTTGAATGAATTATTCCTCGGGCCTAAAATCGTCAAAAACAAAGAAGTCACACAGCAGACAACACCACAGCTCACTCCTGCCCAGAACTGCCATGGCTTCAATTGGCTTCAGTTCGGTGGCGATGTTAACAATAGGATTTGGAATCTACCTTTAAGATACGTCATTGGAACAAATAGCCCAAGCTACGCCCGACGGGCATATTAGCTGGAAGTTTGTTTCAAAGGATGTCACTAGATGGCGATGCCAAACGAAGAGTGCTTCATTTTATTCATTTTTTCCAGACTTTCAAGATCTCAGGTATATATTTTCAGGAAGCTTGCTTCTCTCACGGTCAGTTATACGTTGTTTGCTCTCGCGTGTCCAGCTGTCGAAATCTACATGTTTTTGCGCCACAGGGGAAGACATACAACGTTGCTTACCGAAATGGACTTGAATGCACAACTACTTTACAATCCATGCCCAGCTTGTCTGTGTAGCTGATTCATTTATCTTATTTTTTGTACATTTTATTTCATTTATTTTATCATTTTCATTATTTACTTTTGTACATATAATTTAATTTTCTTTTGTTCCCAATTCATTGTTCATAAATCATCATTTTTGGTTTAAAATGATTATGAAAGGTTGGGAGAAGGCTTTCTAGACTGTTTCTCATTTTCTTGCATTTCGTTCATACTTTGTTAATCATAGTTCAATTTTTAACATAAACAATCGTTAAAAAAATTACTTACGTATCTTTTCCACCCGGGCGAAGCTGGGTAATATTGCTAGTAAAAGATAATTTGCAACAATCAATCTATATATCAACAAGAACCTAGACATCGGTTTATAACTAAATTGAATATATATTATAAATATATATATATATAAAGAATTCAACTTAAAATATTATTAACTCCAATACCAGACATCCACTCCATATTCACCATCAGAATAACAATCATTTAATATGTTTTTGCAAAAAAAAGAAAGATTTCCCGAACATCTTCAAATAAGATAAGTGTCTTTGGAGTGGATTATAAAGTGCGTATTCCAAGTGCTTGAAATATTCTAAGAACCTTGTGTACTAGTCCATTGCAGAATAAAAACTCGGATTTCTTGCAACTTCAAAGCATCTATTAAAAATATAAGAAAGAACTGTGGTGTAGAATTGCCTGTGTAGGAAGGGAAAACGTCTAACACACACATAAAAAAAAAACATTTTTCATAATTTCATATCTCCGATGGTTTTTTTGTGATTAGAGGTTTTTCTTTCTATAAGTTCAAAACATACTTGAACAGAAAAACAATTTCACATTTAATATTGAATTTCAAGCCTATCAACATTGGCTCTTGGACTTATTTGATCTTTTTATGAAGTAGCTTTCCTTTGCTATCTCCGTCGGTCAGGCCGAATATACCTTTCATATCTATGCAACATAAAAAGATGAAATTTTATTATGTAGTTTCTTTTAGGAATTTCTTCCACTTGTGTCTTGATCTATATTAATATGACTTGACAGATTTGGGCTAGATTGGCTCTCTAAGGCTTGATACATCGGGTCTGTTTGGAGCATTATACTGGGTGGCTCATAATTCACACATTTTTTATTTTCTAATATTTTCTTTTCTTCTTTTCAGGACTTGTAAAGGACATATGGATAATTGATCATGGAACCGAACAGCGCACCATAATACTTGAATTTTACTTTGAAAATCATGAAACGAGTCTACCGTCGACTTTTAATGTTAAGACAATCGCCTAGTTAGATCGCGATTGATCGTCTTCTGGTACGTGGCTAGTGGATTGTCAAATATTCCAAAATGTGCCTCAAGACGATCAATTGTAGTTTGAGTAGGGGATTGTCTAACATTAAAATGTCGATGGTAGGCTCGTTGAGTCAAGGTAATCGACCGATGATTTTTTAAAGTGAAATTCAAGGATTTTGATGCGCTGTTCGGTAGTGAAGTTTCCCATGATAAATTATCCATGTGTCCTTTACAAGTCCTGAAAAGAAGATAGCAAAATATTAAAAAAATAAAAAAGTTATAAAGTATCCAAACCAATGCGTGACTTATGGGCCACCCTGTACATGAAGAAATGGAAAATTTATTATTCGGAAACAAAGTACGATAATTAATCTAAATAGAACAGGATCCGACAGTTCTTTCAGTTTCAAGCTTCAGAACCAGAATAGCCATAATGTACACAGGGCTGTTTGGGATTTCTGGTAACAAGTTATAGAATACCAGAAGGATGGAAACCCCCTTTCGCCAGCATCGAATGTGTTCAAGTTGGTATTGCCCTGCATCGCAGTTTCTACTGCAGGCAGCTGGAACGCCGAACACAAAGATCAATTCGTAACCACTCCTGTTGACACGCTTTTCAAAGACCTTCCACTGTTCGCGGTCGTCTCTTTCCGAGGGCTTATTTATTAAGCCAAAGCCACAAAAATTCATAGGCGATGCATCCGGTGACTTGACGGGTATGTGGCTGAATGGAATTGAGCAGATTTCCGTATCTTCTTGCATGCAGTCCAGGAACAGTCAAGATGACACCATGCTTTATTTACCTTGTACAGTACAAACCGCAGATGTCATGGGTAAATATGGGAGTTAGAACGTTCGTCTCATAGTACATGGCTTTGACTTTGATCTTCGACTCGGTATAAAGTTAATTTGCCGTTGTAGCTGTATCCCGCCACAATCATGAAACCCTTTTGAAAATGTTTCCTTGCATTCGCGGTACCATTTTCTGAAGTCCTTAGAACCCCTTGGGCGGTAAAAAAATGCCTCATCTCTTGTTGCAATCGCTTAAATAAGCATATGCTTCATCTAGAGTAACCACGTATTTCCACTTTTCATCCGCTAGATATCGTTCATACAGTTTACGACAGTTGGTCCCTCGCTCTTGAACATTGCGCGACAATACTTTAAAACGGGCTCTTGTGTCGCTTCTCCAGTTGTAAATCAAGGAATTATTGTGATTACTGTGTACACAGATGTCTTTACCTTCTGTGCAATGGCCCGTTGTGTTAGTCGGTTACACCCGGTTACGAGAGCCCGAATTTTCGGACGATGTCAGGAATGCGGCTAGTGGATGTTCTTGGATTGGCCTGCTTTTTACCCTCAGGAATGGACCACTTCTGGTTTCGCCAATGTTATTTAGTACACTTGATCCACCTTTCTTGAAATTATGAAGCCTGGCTTTTCCCATGCTTTCATAATTTGGAAATAGCTGAATTTAACGTCGGAAACGGTGGTTATGTAGCCCTCCGAATACTTGTCAATTTTCGGTGGCATAGCTCAATGTTTTTAGCTCGCTGTTCGAATACTAACTATTTTAATACCTACCCAAAAATACTACACGTGAAATAAACGCGCACGCCACATTTAAATATGCTAATTATTATCCTAGATCCCTAGCAATCCTCTGTATCAGTCTCCTAACTTCTCTCGCGAAATACTCGCAGGAAAATTAAGAAGCCAACAGAAAATTAAGATGGGCTTCCGCAGGAAGAGGAGGAAGACCGATCATTTGACCCCCCCTCCCTACCCTTTCGATCAGGCGTCGACAGCATTATGATAGCTATTCGTTAAATTTTCCCTTTGCGTCCCCCTCCTCCAGAAAAGGTTTTGCAGACGCCCATGCTATTTATTAGAAACTGAAGAGAGGAAGGATATCAGAATATTACTGAACTGAAATTATTTATATTTCAAGGATTCCTATAAATATGATTTCAAATGATCAAGGAAATACAATTGATATTTGTTTTGAAAGGAAATGCAATTGATAAGAAAGAGTAAAGGCGGCGTTGTACAAAGTGATCATAAAGATGACACTGCTATTTTGTCGACGTTGTTGTGAGTTTTGTTCGTAATCTTCAGTATTAATTGCCAGTCCTTGATGCAATACATAACTCAAATGCAAAAATCTTGGGACTCGAGTTGACAGTCTAAACACATCCACGTTTATTTTAAAATAAAAAAGTTTCAGCCAGTTGCTTCAAACTATAAAAATTAAGATTTGTAGTATAATCTTTGTTGATGATTCATGCAGCAAACTGAAAAAGAAATGTGACATCTACAAGGTGTTGCAAATATGTACATGGCAGTACTGCTTGGTAGCCTATCCATCGGCTGCAGGCGCCCGCTCATAACAATACCACCTATAATAAAGGCCTGGGCACTGAAACGTCATACATTGTAACATTACCTCAGTTAGGCATTGTTAATCGTATTTCCACCAATAACAAGCCCTAAATTTTCCCTTCTGATGATGATGTAACAATGTATGACGTTTCAGCGCCCAGGTCTTTATTATAGGTGGTATTATTATGAGTGGGCGACTGCAGCCGAGCGGAGAGGCTACCCAGCAGTACTCCCCTGTAAATATTTGCAACATCCTGTACAAACAGAAAAAAAAAATTCACATAGACTAGCACTTCATTAAATGGCTCAGGATACCTACTGTACCAATCATAATTCTTGAGACAGTGATCAAAAATATTATAGCATCACCACCTTTTAACGATCGGGCATTAAAGTAATTAAGTCAGAGCATTTCAGCATAGTGATGTTGTTCCCATAACTCTTGTAGAATATGGCGCAGGGCTTATTTACTTTGAGTGCGACGGTTCCTTAAATCTGCTTTCATATGGTGTCAAATGTTTTCAATCGGATTTAAATCTGGGCTACATGTGTTAGCGGGCTATCCCATTACTTTGATTAGTTTTTCAGTTAGCCAGTACACGGTTGATTTTGCCGTGTGACATGAAGCTCTAACTTGTTGAAATATTAAATCAGCTGGTAAACAGAGTTTTTCATCTGGTGGAATTAATACTTTCTGCAATATATTCTGATATTCTGCCGCATTAATTATGTCATCCAAGAACTGAAGAATACCAAGTCCTTTGCTAAACATGCGCCCCCAAACAATAACAGATGCTAGAATTTCAAACAGCATTTTAAAGGGCAATTGACACCAAACCGGAAATTGATTTTATATAGTTTTGAATATTTTCCTGATACTAAATATCAATTTTATTATTTTTTTACTTTCATTTTTAATAAAGAAATCATAATTTAAAGGCCACTTCCGGTAATATAAATTAATTTTGAATTTTTCCAAAAACTCCCGCAATGGCGTTGCTTATGACGTCAGGTTTGGTAACCGAGGCCGACGAGATTTACAGGCCGTGGCGCGATTTATACGCCACAGGCGACACCTCCTAGAAAGAAAGCCTCACAACTGAAACGTTACGTATTGTTACATCATCATAATTCGACCATTGTTGATCGTATTTCTACCAATAGTAAGCCCTAAATTTGGTCGACTTATGATGATGTAACAATGTATGACTTTTCAGTTGTGAGGCTTTCCTTCTAGGAGGTGTTGCCACAGGCCCGACGAGATTTACAGGGCCTATTAATCTCGTCGGCCTCGGCTTACCAAAGTTGACGTCACATGCAGCTAACCCATTTCGCTTATTTGTTGCCTCTTTCTTAAAAAATTTGTAACTTTGTTCCATAAAAACCTATTGTTTTCTTTTTTATGTTACATTCTTTCTGATTCTTTATTATCTCGATAACGATATTTTTGGTGTTATTTACCCTTTAAATAATTGCTATCAAATGCTTCATACATAACTCTAATTACTGTATTCGATTGATCACCAAAACAAATTCTGACTTTTCACTGTATATGACAGTTTCCCAAATCGGCGGAGGCCATGACATGGGTTTCTTCTTATTTTTATAGAAGCTATGGCACAGTTCATGTCCGTTGCAGCGGTGAAATGTTCTTGCCTGCCATCTCTGACCACAGCTTGTCTGATTATTTATGTCAAAGTTCTGGAGCTAATTTATGTTAAATTCTGCTTAATAAAATTTTTAATGCACTGTCAAAAGGTTTATTGCATATTTTAATTTCTCATGTACAGTCATGGACAAAAAACAACGCTCCCTCACCTTGTGCTGCTATATTTTTAAATGAGTGTTTACTACTTTTGCCACTAGGGGTCTGATATCGATTAACATGTCAGTTTTTCTGCTGTATTTTGATTACAAGTGCACCACACTGCAATCTAATGATAAAATTTTGATTTAATATTTCTTCTCAAATGATTTTTGGATAATGATTGTGAACAATATTGATTGCTTTATTATTGTTAACTTTAACATGTAAAAATTCTATAAATAAAACTATCAGAATTGTAAAAAAAAAAAAATAAAAGGAAGAATCCATTAAATGAGCCATTAAATAAAATAAAAAGAATCAAACAACAAAACATAAATTTGCAATTTCGAACATTTTACCTCGATTGTTTAGAAAAATAGTCAGTACGGAAGAAAATAGGATGGTATGATTTTATTGGTTAAAAATTTAGATAATTTTTTGACTGAACTAAACGATATCAGACACCTAGTGGCAAAAGTAGTAAACGCTCATTTAAAATATAGCATCATCGAGTGAGGGAGCGTTTTTTTTTGTCCATGACTGTACTTTCAAATTATCTTACGATTCGTACACAGGTTTTGGATATCCTCTATTCACAGGCAACTGTGCGTATACATTTTCCCTCTGCATTGCATAGAGAATTCTATGAATAACTTGAGAATAAAATTTGACAATTTTACGGTAGTTATCAGTATTTTGCTGCGACGTGCGTGTGGACGTTTGCACGTTATTCGAGGCAATGTTTCCAGAGATTGAGGGAGGCAACAGAGTCGACAGCGTCTGGGTAGGAGTCTTTCCGTTCTCGCTCGCGCACTATTACGCTTTTTCGCCGGCTTCTCTGTAAGTCGCTCTCCCCGCCGCGACGAGTAATTTCGCCCAACGTCTCGCCCGTGCATGAGTGGACTTTTTGTTTCATCGAATTCAGTCTTTCTTCCACTGATGGTCAGGACCCGAGATAAGCTATTGATATGCCAATTTGAGCTATGGACTTTTATACGCTCAGCTTACATTCTTGTCTTTAAGTCTTCGAATAATTTTCTTCTGCTCTCTTCCCTTTAGAGCAGGAGAGGCTAAACCCAAGTGCTTAATCTTCTACGACGGTTTTCATGACAAGGGGACTTCGTATTTCGAGCAGTGCAGTGTGCTACGGAAACGTGGAATTGTTCGTAGCAAGCAAAACTTGTCAGACTGTGTGCGCTTCTTCTCATCATATGCATGAAGTGTAAATCTGGTCCGTGATTATTTCGAAACACGGGCTTAACTATCTGGAAGTGTTGAACAAAGCCATCGAATATCCATCAACGAGAGGCCTGTTCCAGGTGTTCGCCTTCGGCTATTGTACTCTATGCGGTGGCTACAGCCGGAATTTATAAATTGCCATTGAATTGCAAGGTTAGATCATATGTCGACGACAACTTTTTATTTAAGGCTATTGCGATCACAGATAATGCACTAACCCGACAACAAATTCAAGACGACATTTCAACCTTAAACAAGTGGTACACGGAAAATGGATTAAAGTTTAATCAATCTAAAAAGCAAAAACTTAGGATTGATTAAAAAAAACATACGCCTCTGGAAACCTGCAAAATTCTCGGTATCACATTTCACCGCCAACTATCATTTAAGAAAACTATCGAATTTCTGTTAATTTATCTTAATCGTATGAGTTTTTTGTTTAGATGTCTTAGAAAAACGTTAAAACGCAACGAAATGATCAAAACCATCAAGTCACACTTAATACCCAGAATCGAATATGGTATTGGGTTTGGTCCACTGCATCAAACTTATTGATCATGAGAATACAGACTGCTTATAAGACAGTTTGCTCTCTAGGATATTCTTACATTATCAAAAATAATATAATACGCCAAGCTCAAAGAACTCTATCTCGACTTAACAAATGTTGATCATCTTTATCATTATGTTAGATGCTGGTTGTTAGATTTCACCACAACACGCCAAACACAAAGATACAAAATAGTGCCTCCTGGTGTTCTTTCTAAGTTTCTGCAGAAACATATTCTTTATAAAATAATTTCTACTTGGAATAAATTACCGTATAATATAAGAAACCAGATAATAAATTGTACAATGAAGGCTTGTTCGAATCTTAAAGAACATTCGTTCAAATTACTTCTGCAAAATGCGTTTTAGGCTACGCTTGATTTTATTTAATTACATATCCCAATTTTGGGGGATGCAAAATTTAATAATAATAATAATATTAATAATAATAATAATAAAATAAAACTGGCGACGCAAGAAACGAACTGATCTTCAACGTGCGTTTGATCCAAGGAACACGGACGTTCGAACACAGTTCCTTTATAGGCTCAGTGTCGGGGACTACAGGATCAGGAGACTGTTTGATAAGGATCCCGGAAAGTCAACGCATTTCACTAATTTAATCTGCATAGTAGACAAACTTCACACCAAGAACCAAAGGTCATTCAATCCGACGACTGCTTCTGCTACATTCTTTTCCTCAGTAAAGGTCAAATTCTTAAAACCATACACATTGAAAATCGTTCCATGAGAATGTCAATATAAAAAAAGAAAAAAAAACTCTGATAATTTTTTTTGCTGGAAAATTAATGTTCTCCTGTATTTGGAAAGATGAAGAAAGCCTTCGTGTTTGAATGCATTTCGATAATAAAATTTATTCCACGTTCCTTCATCCAATTAGAGCCTTCATTAGAAATATTCCGAAGTTTTCTGGTAATTTAAAATTATGAAAATTAAAGTTAAACTTTTTTCTTCTGAAGTTGTTTTTGATTACTGTTCACAAAGTGTGATGTTTGTGCTGGAAAAACTAATGATTAAAGCCTTTCCACTAGATAATGGAAGGAGAAACAAGACTTTAAAAACACCAGATCTTCTTGTTGACTTTGAACACAGAGACTAAAGCCCCCTTGTCGGTATCCCTTTTACACTTCAGTAATTGAGAAACGAATGGTAGTGCTCTTCCCTGTTTCTATTGATTGTTTCTCCGATGGAGTTGTAAAAAAGAAAAAATTTAAAAGCGGAAAAGGCTACCAAAACACCGGTTGTTGTGAAAACTTTTAATGCAATTGCACACACAGAAAGCAAGAAGGCGACATGAAAGGGAAGTGGAAAGCCAAAGAAGAAAAATTTCTTTTGATCAAATTTTCTGCCTTGTCTTGCGGCTGGGTTTAGGGATGATTAGGAAAATGCATGCTGAAAAATATTTCATAATTTTGCATGAAATATCGAATTCAGTTACTGTCAGTTAATCTTAGATGCCGAAGCTGTAACTCAATTTGGTTCCAGTCCCGATCGATTGACCTCCATCTCGCGCTAGCTACGAGCAGGCCTTATTATTTCCTAATGTGGTGCAGCGGCAATCCTGTCAATCATGTTTTTACGATTTTAAACTATGCATGCGTGACGTGTCGAGAATTCCGAAAGCAACAGTGAAACCAATAAAAGTGCTCGGTAAGGTTTCGTTATGGAAATTGTCCATTGTTATGTCTATAGTATTGTAATTCAATTCAATACCTAAAATAATTCTAGTAAGTAGCCTATTGTTCGTCAGAGAATTCAGAGCTGCTACAGTCAAGCCACTATATTCCTTGCAGAAGTCCTTATTCTATTTTATTTATGATGGCATGCCCTTAAAATCCGATATACACTTGTAGATATAATTACAGGCTAGATAAAAATCCATTTAAAGAGTAGTAGTACAAATGTAAATTACAAAATAAAAAAAAAGACGAATGGGGGAAAAACAGTCTCTTAACATCAGAAGCGCGGACCTAGTAGAGATACTTCCTCCTGGTCGCGAACAATCGTTACAATCGATACCGAATGCCGATTATTAAAATTACAATGAATAAAATCAAAAAAAGTAAAAGATAAACGATGATACAAAATTAAGAAATATAGAAAATTAACTTGACTCTTTAAGCAATTTGATAAGTGTCGAATATCCTATCGGGCCTGCGTCTCCGTTTAGTAACAGGTCGGGGTCCTTCTTGGAAATCTCCAACTAGTGTCTTTCCTAGGAAAAATTATTCGAACAAATGAATACTCGATTTTTTATCTGTCGATACTTTTTATTCGATAATTTTTAAGTAAATATCGAATAAATAATGATTAACCGAATAAAAATACAAATTCGCTGATAGTTTTTTATTTTATTGAACAAAATCATCAATTACACGAATTTTAAAGAGAACAAATTACAAAATCTAAATTTTAAAAAATTTGTTTACAAATTCCAGTATTTAACATCTAAGCTCTGTAAAAAATGCCAGAAATTCGATTCCTCGACGGTGAAATAATTCTTCCTGCTTGAGAAAATAAACATTCTGACGGAACAGAGGTTGAAATTAAGCTAATATATTTTTTTGCAATACTATAAACATTGGGATAGATGAATTCCAAAGCCTATGTCTAACCGTTCCTGGATGGTTGTCATATTTTCATCCCGCTCAAAGTAATTTGAAAATTTGATTACTCGATTTTTTATTCGAAAAAAAAATATCGGTTATTTAGTCGAATTTTTTTTCACGATTTATTCGATTAGTTTGGAAAAACCCTATGTCCAACGTCTCAGGTCGGGGTCCTTTTTAGCAGCATCTGTAGGAAAAAAATATACATATAATAATTTGAAACTATACACTAAAAATTACAAAAACATGCAAAATAATAATAATAATTCAGAATGGCCAAATTTCATAGTGTCCCAAAAGTATTGATCGTGGTGACGATGAATTAAATAAGCTATAAAAAATAATCTCATATTAAACGAACAGCTTCCATAATTATTAAATAAATAAACGTCGTTTTCTAATAATACGATCATTATTAATGACTCTGGACAAGTAATAATAGTCTTATACGTATGTACAGTTTATCCTACTTGTTAAAATACAAGTAAAATTGTTATTTCTATTTGTACTCAAGCAAACACAAGGTAATATGAATTTCAGATCAAAAAAGATTGCATACCTTATATGATTATTCCGTAGGAATAAGAAAACAGCAATTTCTTAAAGAGAAATAAATATTGTTAATATGACGTGAAAATAGAATCCCACAAAATAAGTGTTAAAAAGTTACACCAAAATACAAATAATTATATTGAAACATATATAATAGTAAGTTATAACTTACTTTTTTTCTTGGAGAAACAAAAAAGCAGGAAGCGAGCGTAGATGTCAATCTTCAACAGTCGATCAGAGACGTTTGTAAAAGGCGCGCTTTCAGTCAAATTACAATACTCATTTCCAAAAAAGTTGGGACAGTGCAACATATAAGAAGAACTCCAACACATTTGTTTGGATTATTGTATTGCCGTTCATTTCAACGCATTACAATACATAAACGATAAATTAGGCATGGGATCACGTATCTTATATGCTTAAAGAAAGATACAGGTGGTTTTCCTGTTTGGCACGTGCAACACACTCCCAAAAAAGTTGGGACAGCACGGCGTTTACCACGGTGTGGCGTCACCTCTCCTCTTGATGACACACTGTAATCTTCTGGGCATCGATGACACCAATCTTTCTAACAGCGTAACCGGAATTCTGTCCTATTCCTGTTGGATATAGGTTTTCAGCTGTTCAACTGTCCGGGGTCGTCGCTGTCGTAGTTTTCGTTTAATGATACGCCAAACGTTTTCTATAGGCGACAGATCCGGGCTGCAAGGGGGCCAATCCAACATACGAATGTGCTGCTGACGTAGCCATGCAGAAGTTATGCGCGCTGCATGCGGTCTGGCGTTGTCTTGTTGAAATATACACTGATGTCGTCCAAACAGGTGCCTCTTAGATGGCACCATAGCTTGTTCCAAGATTTGTATATACGCTTCAGCATTGACGGTGCCATTGCAGATGTGCAAGTCTCCCATTCCTTGGCCACTAATACAGCCCCAGACCATGACAGACGGTGGTTTCTGTACCGAACGCCTGTAGCACGCGGGAATATCCTTTTCGTCTTTGGTCCGGAGTGTACGGCGTCCATTATTTCCGTAAACAATCGTAAAGGTTGATTCATCGGACCACAATATGTTCTTCCAGCGTGCTTGGGACCAATTGCGATGGGCTCGAGCCCATATCAGACGGCGACATTGCTGTCGTTTGTTGATGTCTGGCTTCCGTTGTGCACAGTATAACTTAAGTTTGCATTTGTGGATGCACCGGCGTACAGTATTCAACGATAATGGCTTCCCGAAGAAATCGCGGGCCCACTTGGCTATGTCCGTAATCGCAGCATTCCTATGCGTGACGCAGTGACGTCGGAGGATCCGAAGAGCTCGAGCATTCAGAATAGTTTTTCTACTTTGGCCTTTCCGAACTGTGATCTCACCACTATCTCGGTAGCGCTTGATAATATTATGTACTGTAGATAATGACAGGTTAAATCTTCTGGCTATTGCACGCTGAGAAACGTTGTTTGTGAATTCTTGAATGATTCGAACACGAAGATCTTCGCTAACTGGCTTGCCTCGACCCATCGTCCCGAATAAGTTACCTGAACGACGGATGGCAACTGTTATTTATACGGAATGTAGTACGACGTCATCATTCTAGATTATTCCCGAACAATTCGGAAGGTTCCACTACTAACGGCGCTTTCTACAACGTATGTCCCTACTATTTTGGAACGTGTTGCAACACCCCCATTCAAAATGAACGTCCCGGCCACGATACAAAATGTTTTGGTGCACACAGTATATTTATGTCATTTCATAAACGTATCTGCTATTTTGTATTCGCGAGAAAATTTTGTTACATCATCCCTTTTTGTTTTTTCTATATATTTTGCACTGTCCCAACTTTTTTGGAAATGAGTATTGTAGATCAGAGGCGCTTACTTTGACGGTCTCTGAATTAGATGCTGCATTGCTCTTCTGCGCATTTTTACTGCGCACATACGTCAATTAGTGAACATCCAATAATGGATCGCCATTTTATACGAGCCATGAGTGAAATTATATTACGATTTCCCAACGAGTACCAAACGTAGGAATTACTTAACATCTAACCGTTATCTAACCGAACACTTTAATAACAAGATCTGAACATTTCCATTCTCAGCTCTTACGGTCTACCAACCTAAATACCAGTTTCCAACAGAAATATAACATATGAGTGTTAAAATTTGCCTAACGCAAACTAACTATTGATAATATAAGGTATAAGTAATTACATGCCTTATCTTAGCATTGAAAGTTTCCAATGGTTTCATAAAGGTATCATTAAAACATGAATCAAGGAACCAAATTAGATTATCATTAATTTTACGTTATATTCATTGATGACATACCATTTCAAGTCCTTTGATATATTACATGCCATATTTTAGCATTGAAAGTTTCAATGAACCATAATGGGTCCACTAAACCAGCTTCCTTGGAACTAATTTCGACTATCATTAATATTAAGTCATATTCATTCATGACACATCATTCCAAGTCGTTTGATATATTACATGTCATATTTTAGCATTGAAAGCTCCCATGAACACTAATGGGTCCACTAAACCAGGTGCCTTGGAACCAATTTCGAATATCATTAATTTTACGTTATATTCATCCATGACACATCATTCCAAGTCGTTTGATATATTATTACATGTCAATGCTTTAGCATTGAAAGTTCTAATCAATCATAATGGTTCCACTAAACCAGCTGCCTTTGAACAAATTTCGAGTATCATTAATTTTACGTTATATTCATTCATGGTACATCATTCCAAGTCGTTTGATATATTACATTCCATATTTCAGCATTGAAAGTTCCAAGGAATTGTAATGGGTCCACTAAACCAGGTGCCTTGGAACCAATTTCGCGTATCATTAATTTTACGTTATATTCATTCATGACACATCATTCCAAGTCGTATTAATATTGCATGCGATATTTTAGCATTGAAAGTTCCAGTGAATCATAATGGGTCCACTAAATATGAGCTTTGAAAGTTTCCACTGAACCATAATGGTTCCATGAAACCACATACCATTGAACCTATTTCGACTATCATTAATTTTACGGTAATATTCAATCATGACATGTTATTTCAAGCTGTTTGATGTAATACATGCCATATCTTAGCATTGAAAGTTTCCAGTGAACCATAATGGTACCAGTAAACCAGATACCCTTGAACCAGTTCTGACTGATATTGACCATCAAAGAAGACCATCACGTGTTTTCACTTAATTCACAAGCCTTTTCTCTGCTTTAGCTATGGAATGCCAAAGAGAGAACAGCATTTGGCAATGCACAGGCCATTTATACATGGAATTGTATAGTGAAATACGTGGTCCCCTAAATTATTTGTGACCTTTTGAACCGGAATTCGTTCACCGATTTTTTCCACCAACGAACTCAGTCTTCCGATTTCCCTAAGTTGTCGAATTGCGAAAACGAAAGTCGAAAATTCGGAAGCGTTGTGAAAACATAAGTACCTATTATTATTATTATTATTATTATTTAGAACATTTGCATCCCAACAAGGGATATGTACAGCAGACAAACTGAGGTTATTAAAGCAAATCCAAAGCCTGCAATAAAATATTATAGGCATTGTCATGGATAAAGAGTATTACGCAGTGGAAGCTTTTAATAAAGTTAACTGAGACAACAGAGTATATCGTTTGGCATGGTTTATTGAATCAAAAATAACTTTAACAAATATAATTGACAAATAACAAGGAATACACGGGCTACGATCTTACTTATACGTAAGAAACGCCTGGAACCAAACAAAGAGGTTCTGCCCAACGGAAACGTAATTAGTTTCGCTTTACAAACGAAAATTAATGTATCGCGCACAGTAACAGTATATAGGACCCCTCTGGGACTTAGTAATAGTTTTTATCTTTAGGAACCAAATACTAGGCCCGGATCCGCCCAAGGAAAAGTTCCCAGGCTCACACCAATTCGGCAATACTTTTTGCCAAAATTATAAAGAGCAAAATTAACGAGATTACATCCTCGTGCTCCCCTATTTGGCGGGAACGTTAGAAATGGCAAATATTAAAATACTTGGCACGGTACCGGTCGAATAGCAGCACCTCTACAAAGTTACGGCGCAAACTCGACCCAAAGGTGAGTGGCGGCGACGAGTCGATCTTCAGTTAAGCAAACGCAACCGCTGAAAGCTGTAATAAAAAAAAAAACAGAAAGGGAGCGTCCATTAATTCAAAGGCCGACTAACAAAGCGCTCGCCAAAAGCAAATTTTACTCGCGTTCGCTGCTTAAAAGAAAGCCGGAGGACGTCCTGCTAATGCTAAATACTTTAATAACGAAAAATAAAGCACCCCGTCCTCGTAACGGACCTAGTTTGATTTAAGCAACGAACGCATAACACCACTAACGCTTCAAGCTGCAGGAGAGCGAGAGCAATACATTATGAAACCGACCTGGGCTGGGAGGTTCACTAGAAAAAACCACTAACCTTATGTAGGGCACGATGTGGCCCAATCCATGAAGCCAAAAGGCCTCTTGTCCCCAAGGGGTAATCCAGACACCTGATCCTTCGAAAATTAGTCGGTCATCCAAACCCGGGAGCTGGTGAAGGACGGTTGCCTCCAATCCGGCGGCGACTACTAACGTCCTCCTAGCAACACATGCGAAGAAACCTGATGCAAGCAAAGGCACGGCTGTCGACGGCACTGGGGAACGAACCGACGCACCTCTCAACCTGAGTTCCTCACAAGTCCGCTGCTCTTCGGTTTGATTTCCTGGAAACGTAGCTGGAGACAAATAAATATTCGTTAGTGAAGAAAATTCTAGCGCACTCGCTGTGGTCGGCGGAGGTAGATTTTCCTTCAGCATACAATGGTCCGACGTAACTCTCCTCCCGCTCAAACGTCCACGAATTGCCTTTTCGGAGGCGGGTAAACTCAAACTCGTCGGAGATTTTTCTCGAAAACGCACGGAGCAGTTTTTCCTTGACCTCTCTCCCCGGTTTCCTCTCAACTCTCCTCGATCACCCCATCCCTCACTCGCGCCTTTTCTTTTGCGCATCTTTTTCTTTTTATGACGCTCTTGCCTAGGACTGCAAACAGGATTGTTAATTACGTAGTGTTTTGTAGCAATAGATGGCGTACCAATACACTGGTGTTTACAAGTCCTCTGCTCAGAACTACCTTTGGCGGTGTGATTAGTAACCACCGCTGGCGCCAGCGTACACCGAAGCTTGCTCCCGGTCTGAGATGGACGAACGGAAGCCTTGGGCAAGTCGTCAGTCGCCAAACATGCCTATCGGTCCTAATAACCGATAAAAGTGAATATGTGCGCTTTTTAATTAAGACTAAAACTGATTCTTATCGGAATATTTTTGAAAAATGTTTATCAAAATCTTAAAATATTGATACTCTCCAATCTACCACCAGATGTCATTACTCAAAGACATTATCCTTTTGTTTTAAGCCCCTTTTAAAATGTGTGAACCACGTAGTCATTATTATGTAGATTCAGATTTCTCTTTGTTCAGTAAAAAGTTTCAGTTTTCGTTCTCTCATATACAGTCATGCTCGTTTCTTTCTCAACATTCTTCACAAAACAACAGGTTATGGGACCAGGAACTTAAAAAAGAACTGCAGTAAATGTACCACCTAACTAAATGTACCGACCAAAAATCCATGAAAACCAGTGAAAATCAACGTAAACACGAGGCGTAACGACAATGTGGCGGCAACAACTGGGCAAATTTTTGGCGAGCACATGGCAAATTTTTAGAAAAGAAAACGCAACAGTCGGCGAAACAGACGTCAAAAAATTGCATACGGACTAATAAACTGTGAGTAAAAACTGATAATTTTCTAAAGCTGCATTACAACGAAAAGTTGACTTTTTCCCCTCTCCTCTACTCGGAAAATTTTTAACGTAACGACCCCTGCAAGCAACGAATAAACTGTTTTTCGCAATAACGCAAGTTAAAATTGAGCAAAAAAAAACTTTTTTTCTACTTTGCGAATTAATCAACAAGAACATTAAAAAAAACATACAAAATGGCAGAAGCATGCAAAATCGAAAAACTCAATGGGGAAAATTAATCAACGTGGAAAATGATGATAGAGGCAGTAGGCATTGCAAATGGAACGTGGGAGCACTTGTCCAATCCCCCACAGAAGCCAGAAATTGATGCAGCAGACGCCCATGCAGCAGCACCTGCAAGTGCGTGGGATCAAAAGGACAAAAAGGCGCGCAGCGACCTGCTCCTGTCTCTATCTACATCACAAGTCAAATATCTCCGGAGACTAACAACAGCGCATAGCATATGGTTGAAATTAAAAGAAATACATAAGGAAACGGCAGATATTCAACTCATCACAAAGAGAGCGACTTCGGATGACGACATTGACAGTCACCTCGATTTCTATTTAGATGTTGTCCGCATAATAGATGGAATGGCCGAACCCCCAACAATTGAGAAAATAGCCATTACCGCACTTCTACTAAGTTTGCCAGACTCCTATGCTTCTATCCGCAGCGCTGTCCGCACCTTGAAAACGCTACCGTCCCTCGATCATGTCAAGCGCCAAATCAAAGAGGAACTGCGTGGAAGAAAAGCAACAGAGACATCAGTCACCAGTGCGCACTATGTACGATCCCATCAAGCCAAAATGGTCAGAAGACACTCGCAAAATAAATTCCTAGCCAGCAAAAAAAAATCGGGGGATTCGCGACCCAACATTACATGCAGCTATTGCAAACGAACTCGACACACAAGCGCCGATTGCCGAACCAGAAAGTTCAAATGCGACCACTGCGGAAGAACCGGCCACACACTAGCTACATTCAAAAACTCCGTGCTAGTCGTGTTAAGCTATAGCACGATCCGTGCTAAGTTAATTTTTGAATGTGCTCGTGTTGTCATTGCTGTCGAGCACGATTTGTGCTGCCACTCGAGTTGAGACCGATCAGGCAGAGTATTGTTACATCACTTACGGTACAGTCAATCAGGGTAACTTTGCACCAGTCAGGGTAACTTTGTACCATTCAATAAAAAAAAGATTTAACCCCTCCCCCCTCCCCTATGACTTTCCTTCCCCACTGAAAGTCATAAGGAAACTAGGAAAAACATAATTTCATGGCTATTCTAGCCCAAGTGGAGGGGAAGGGGTTAAATCTTTTTCTTATTGAATGGTGCAAAGTTACCCTGATTGACTGTAGGGTATTGTCGATCATATTTCTATCAATAATAAGCACGGAATTGTCCCTACCGTAGGTGATGTAACAATGTATGATTTTTCCGTGAGCAGGCTTTCTCTCTTGGCGGTATTGTTTTGTCTGCCTGAAACAACAATGGAAATCAGCTAAATGAACAGGTCGTTAGCATCCAGTAAGTCGTGTCCTAATTATCGTGGTTACAATTTTCCCACCAGATGGAGATAGTGGAGCTGTTAGCGATAGGCACTTTACTTTCGACCCAATCTTCTCCGATTATCAAAAATAACTTTTCTGCTTTCCATAACCGATGTTCTTAAATAAATAGAGTTCCTTCTACACTAATTAATCATGAGATGATGGCGCAATTAATTCGTATAATTATAAAACATTCAGGGAAGCGGCGTTTTTCCGCCATTACAGCTTTTCATGAGAGAGATGAGGAATGCCACAATGAGCATGCGCGCCAATGTCGTGCTAGAGAGCTAACACGAACCACAGCCTACATCATTAGAGAAGGCTGTACACGAACACGGACGAAAATACCCCGTGCTCCGTGCTAGGCGTTTTGCAACACGGGACACGATTCATGCAGGAGGTGACATCAGATTTTTAGCAACACGACACGCTTAACACGACTAGCACGGAGTTTTTGAATATAGCTTGTGATTAGTTGCACGTTTATGATTTGTATTGTTTTAGAGCTAACAATGTCCCATAACAATGTTTTCCCACCATTACGGATTTTCATGAGAGAGATGAGGAATGCCACAATGAGGATGCGCGCCAATGTCGTGTTAGAGAACTACTGTAACACGAACACGGACGTAAAAAACCCGTGTTCCGTGCTAGGCGTTTTGCAACACGGGACACTGTTCGTGCAGGAAGTGACATCAGATTTTAGCAACACGACATGCATAACACGACTAACACGGAGTTTTGGAATGTAGCTACTGAAAGACTGCAGATTCCGGAAACAGATGGAACATACAAAAGCACAACAAAGTGAATCCACCATGACAGTAGCAGAACATTTGGCAATGTTTGCTAACCCAACACAAAAGAAGCACTGACCGATGGATCCTAGACAGCGGAGCTACATCCCATATCTGCAAACGTGAGTATGCTTTCACGACCTTGGACAAGAACAAACGTGAGCAGCTGAAAATGGCCAACAACGGGACTTCCAAAATCGAAGGAATTGGGACCATACAAATTGAAAAGTGTGATGGGAGCACAGCTACCCTAACTCAAACACTTCACGTCCCAGATCTACGAGTAAATCTATTAGCAATAGGCAAAATCACCAACCATGGTCACAAAGTCATTTTCGAGCAGCACTCAGCGCAAGTCATCAACAGCAAAGGTGACATCTTAACAGCGAATCGAGAAGAGGATCTATACGTGGTACAACTAAAGACCGAAAGAGCGAATGCAGTTGAAAGTCCAAAGCAACCGACCTTGACCACCTGGCATGAGCGACTAGGACACTTAAACGAGCAGGACCTAAAGCTCGTACTTCGCAACAGTCATCTAGTCAACAATCTGGACATGAAGGAGTACCTACCCACATGCGAAATCTGTATTCACGGGAAACAAACTAGACTACCCTTCCCAAAATCGAGCGATTCGCACAGCTCCGAACTTTCAAAGCTGATATACACCGACTTATGCGGGCCAATGCGACATGCATCGATAGGGGGGGGGGGGTGCGAGGTACTTCATTACCTTCATCGATGACAAGTCGAAATGGTGCAAGGTATACTTTCTAAAACAAAAAAATCAGACTCCCTCAATGCTTTCAAGCAATTCAAAGCCATGGCAGAAACAGCGACCGGCAAGAAGATCAAGACCCTTCGAAGCGACAATGGCCTGACAAATATATCAACAAAGAATTTGACCACTTCCTAAAAGAAAATGGAATTAGGCGAAACCTAACAGTTGAACACACTCCTCAACAAAATGGAGTTGCAGAACGAAGAAGCCGAATGCTGCAAGAGATGGCAAGATTGTATGCTTCTACAGTCCGGTATGGCACAACCATTTTGGGGAAAAGCCATTTACGCAGCGAACTACATAAGAAATCGTTGCCCATCCAGAAGTCTTCAAAAGAAAACTCCAAAGCCTTTAAACTTTGGCGTGGGAAGACTGCAAAAATCGAACACTTCCGACATTTCGGATCCAAAGCCTTTGCACTAATAAAGGATGGAACACCTGGCAAATTTGACGCAAAATCGATCAAATGTATCCTCGTTGGCTACTGCGACGAAGCCAAAGCGTATCGACTGTGGGTCCCTGAATGACAAAAAATTATCAAAAGCCGTGATGTTCAAATTATCGAGGGAGTCATCGCAGACCAACCCAAAGAACAACCGAACGCAACAACAGATGAATTTATGATCTTCGAACCACGTCCACAAGCTAACCCAGAAACTGACAATCCAAGCCAGAAACCCATCACAAAAGTAGACACGCTCGATGACTCATTAAACGATAAAGTAGAACACGAACAAGTGGAAGTACAACCAACATGCACAACTCGTGCCCCAGGACGACCATCCTTTGCAAGGACTGGTAACCGTGGGAGACCCAAGAAAATCTACAAAATGCGGACAGTTACAGAGGTACAGGAGGGAGTCGCTGAGAACAGCGAGCATCGCTTACCACTAGAGGCGGACGATCCACCAATCTAGTATTTCAACCTGATCCAGCGACGGCAGCTAAGGCCCTAAGTGGAGCAGATCACGACGAGTGGATCACTGGATTGAAGAGCGAGTATGATGCGCTAGTGAGGAACGGCACCTGTGAAATCGTTCCAGGCCCCAAAATAATAGGAAGCCGTTGGGTCATAAAAACAAAGCGACATGCAAACGGAGAAATCGAGAGAACCACGCAACTTTATGGAATCGACTACAGAGAAACGTTTGCACCTGTAGCGAGAGCCAGCTCCATCTGTCTAATAATGGCACTAGCTGCGGAACATGAGCTCGAGGTACATCAAATGACCGTCGTGACTGCTTACCTAAACGGCAATCTGAACGAGTGCATCTTCATGGAAAAACCAGAGTCCTTCGGTCAACTCTTTGGAACCCATAAAGATGAAGTACTGCGACACAGAAAGACCATCTATGGCCAGTTAGGCAGACAGTGGTATCGAAAACTTGACGAAATCCTAAAGAAACTGCGGTTGAAGCCACTCCAGAACGAACCATGTCTATACTTCAAAAGGTCCGACGAAGACCTCCTCATCATAGGAATATACGTCGACGATTTGATCAAGAGTAAATTAAAAACTATCACCCGAGACTCCTCACAAAAGAGTTCGAAATGAAGGATCTCGGACCGATCAAGTACTGCTCGGTGTGGAATTCAAGCAAGATCAGCGAACCAAAGAAATAACTGTCATCGCGCATACGCACGAGAAGTACTAAGACGTTTTATTATGAAGGAATGCAAGACCATCGACACTCTTCTGGACGCAAACAGCAAGAAACACGGACAGAGATACAAGAGAATAACGGAAGTACTCCAGATTTCCCTTATCAGAACCTGATTGGTTCTCTCATGTATCTGGCTATCTCATCGCCTACTCAGTGAGTGCGCTAAGTCTGTTCAATACAAATTTCAACAGCGAACACATAGCAGCGAGCAAAAGGGTCCTACGATACATAAAAGCAACCTTAGATCTTGGCCTGAGGTTTACGAAAAGCGAAAGGCCACTAGAGGGTTACGCCGACGCAGACTGGGCCAGTGACACCAACGATAGACGCTCATATACAGGATACTTCTTCAAAATGTCCGGCGCCGCGATTTGTTGGGAAGCCAAGAAACAAGCACAGAGGCGGAGTACATTGCCATATCCGAATGCTCCAAGGAAGCGATTTACCTTAACAGCTTGCTATCCGAACTGGATCTGGCTGATACAAGTCCAATCGTTATCTTCAATGATAACCAGAGTGCAGCCAAACTTGTTAGCAATCCAATATTACATTCTAGGACGAAACACATCAACACACGTTATCATTTTGTTCGTGAGGCTGCCGAAAATGGGAAAAATCGAAATAAGATATGCGAAAACTGATGAAATGCCAGCCGATATCTTAACCAAAGGACTTTTCAAGCCAAAACATCAGCGTTTCGCACAGCGTTACATCTGTAGATTCAGGGGGAATGTTGATACTCCAATCTAACACCAGATGCTTCGACTATTGTGCCCTGGACATGCTATAATTTAGGCTACGCTTCGCTCTGGTTTTCTCCATTGAGTCAGCGATCCAGGTGTTGTATAGATATCATTGATTATCCTTTTGTTTTAAGCCCCTTTTAAAATGTGTGAACCCCGTAGTTATTATTATGTAGATTCAGATTTCTCTTTGTTCAATAAAAAGTTTCAGTTTTTGTTCTCTCATATACAGTCATGCCCGTTTCTTTCTCAACAATCTTCACAAAACAATATAAAAATAAAATTTATTACATATTTATACAGGGTGTTAACTAAATATACGACAGAAATTCAAGGGGTGATTTCATTTGTCCTTTGATGATTTTCGGAATGCCATTTGTTTAGAAGATACAAGGCGATAAAGATTTTTCGAGAAAAACAATACTTATATCTTTTAACAACATTCTGATTACTAAAAAGGTCACTTTTTTGGAACACTCGCTGCCTATCTTTCTAGAGGATATACCACTGACGAGAAATGTAAAATGCTTTATGCATGATGGTGCACCAGCGCATTTTATTATAGTTACTCGTGAGTTTTTAAATGCAACTTATCAAGCCGCTGGATTGGTCGAGGTGGACCTCACTTATGGCCTGCTCGATCCCTTGGAATTTTTTCTATGGGGCCATCTGAAATCGTTAGTTTACACAACTGCAGTGGAAACTGTAGAAGACTTGAAAAATCGGATAATTGATGCAAACAGAGTTTGGCAGTCAATGACTAGAAGATTGGCTCATGCATCCTAGCTGATGGCAGTCATTTTCAGCAGTTATTGTAGATTAAAGAGCTTTACATAAAATATTAGGTAATAAAAGATTGATATATCATTATATAATAAACTAAAATATAAAAGACTGACCTTATACTTTTCTGGATACTTGTATAGAGATGAAGAAGGGAAACCACTTGTCCACAAAAACGAGTTTTATATACCATAAATGTATACATTTCGGCTACCAAGTAGCCAGCTTCAGTATGTATCAAAGCAAAAACAATTTGGTTACAGGTATTTATAAGGATAGTAGCCAATCAGAAAAAAGATACAATATTTGTAAGTAAGGCTTCATGCTTTTGATGCCTAACCTTGTTTCATTGCACAGTTGTGGAGGATCCAAGTTTCTCAGTAGCAAGACTGGAGCTCCTTCTTTGAAGATAAGATAGTGCGATGGACAAAGTTTAGAAACTCAGCTGGAAACTCTACAGCTTCATCCTGATTGACAACAGTGTCAATAGATCAGGCAACATTTTTAGAAGATCCACTCTGACTTTGTCGATTTCATCATTTTGTGGAGCCAAAATCGCACGCTCACAGTCAGTTGGAATCTTTGTAGTTGGTGTTAGAAAAGACTTTTGTCTTGAGCTCATCTTTTGTGCCAACCATCTGTCCACATGACAGTTGATGCATGTCGAGCTGTTGGTACAAAGGCAATCTTCTGTGAAAAGTGCTCAACTGTTACACCTCCAAACAGACGGGCTCTCGTGTTGGACATGTTACCAGAGGATGGAGGTCTTGAAAGAAGCATTCAGCTCATCAGCCTTGTCAGCTGAGCGAGGGAATTGAGATTAAGTAAGGCTCTTGGGATGATGGGAAGGGTCTGGCCTGTCGAAAGTCTCCTGCATGTACCGCAGCCGCTCCTTCCATGAGACTGTCACTGCCTCTGATGTCCTTCAAAGTCTTGTCAACAGCTTCCAGCGCCTTGCGATGTGATATAGTGCACATCATATCAGACAATGAGTAGTGTTTGCTGCAAAACCTTGGCCATGGCTGAATTCCTTGAAATGTTGCATAAGTTTTGGCCATGTTCAAAGGAATCTTAAAATCTGAATGTGCAATCCTGCCTCCAGTAAGAAACGTTGCTGCAATGCCAGAAGATGCCGCAGGGTCACGTCAGCTGAGCGAGGGAATTGAGATTAATAATTCCGACAAGAATATATCTCATTATGCTCAAAGAATAAGAAATTAGTTAATATATAAAATCAAAATAGCTTTAAACTAAATTTCTCTGAAAGTATTAAACTGAGACATAAAGTGTCAGCGGATAAAATGGTTAGTTTTTAAAGCTCTTTCTAACGATATAACATTTAACATAACATTTTCAGAGTTTTTCAGTAGTCACAAGCAAACTTCATAAAATGATCAAGGCAGGATTTTCTTTCTGAAAATCTTCAGTTTATTTAATTCAAAACAATGATTGAATGTTGTCTCATTACAACAATCCCTGGCTTCTGATGGATTGTCGTAACTTTCTTTGTTGGTTTCAAATGCGCATGCGCAGAAGTGCCAATTTTGCTCTTACAAAAAATGCTTTGCGTTTTAATATATAGGATTATATATTTTAATAGTAGAGAATATTAAATGATTTGAACAAAAGAGGATTTTTGTAAAAGTAACGGCGATATGAATTAATGTATATTTTATTAAAAACTAAAATATAGAATAAAGCATGACATGACAATTAACATGAAAAGCTTTTTAAACCCTCAAATAAACAGATCGAATTGCACATTTGGATGAAAAAACTTTAATCTGTTTATGGTGTTCTTTACATACACTTTTTAAAACTTAAACGAAATCAAAAACGCGATAATGAACAAAAAAAAAGTCTATCCATATCGGATTCAAACTCTGCCATTCGAGGCAGTAGACAGAGACTTTAACGATAGTGCTGTCAGCCGCTATCGCTTATTATTGTCAGGAAGGAGCAGGGGACGAGCACATCCCAAGCGTATATCTGCTACCCTATTTTCATTCAGAAGGGACAGGTCCATTCTAATCTGCCTTGACTCTTAGTACAAGTACCTGATTTTGCAACCGATCAACATCCAGAAAGCTCAGCCCCTACGGAGCAGAGCACCCGACTGTACATTAATTCTATCTTTGGGAGCTTTCTTAAAATTAATAAGTCCTTTATGGATTTGCTCATACTTATTTTCTTGAGCAGCTATCATTGATTCTAGTTGAAACGCCATATTTCTCTTACCGGTCTTAAATACAGTACTTACAGTCATGAACAAATATCACTCTTGAAGACGACCACTACGATGTTGAACTGCTTGCCGTTCTTATTCAGTGCTTTCGTGAATTGGGGTTGGCTCCGTACAGCAGACTATTTTGAACAGATCCGTGAAACAGGCTCTATTCGTACATCCGTGCCAGGCTCTAGGCTTAAATCTGTGTAGTTAAAATCCGTGTGGATACATCCGTCTAGTTAATAAATCCGTGTAGTTAAAATCCATGTAGATAAATCCGGCTCGAAGGACCAAATAAATGTTCATAATTATCATACACTCCTTCCATGCGGTAGCTCGAAATCAATCTTACAGCGGATAAGAACAATTAACAATACTTTATTTGATAGGAAGATGGGGGGGGGGAACATAAAACTGGGGAAATAATTTACATCTTACTTATTAGGAAAAAAAGGTCAATAATGATGTTTTTAAAACAACAACAATATATTAGTTGGCCTGGCAACCTCTGTCATCGTCAGGCGCACATGATATCCATTGTTGCGAGCTCTTTGCAAAATTCACTTAAACAGATATTGTTATCAAATTTCTCCCTAAATGTTGTAAAAGCATTGTTATCAGTCGGTTATTGTCATCAATTTGGCTTGGTCCCAAAATGATCATATTAAGCGGCGCCCACTGTATTTATATTTAGGGATATTCAGAAGACCCTCCTCCTGGTAATTTCCATCGTTATAGCTGAAACGAAACTTTTTGCAGTACTTACCAGCTCAAACGAAGCATCATCGATCCAGAAAAAAAATATATGAAAATGTTTTTATTTAGGGATTTTCATAAGACAATTAACCGGACAAACTATTATAATTCCTAAACTATTGTTGCACAAACGAAATATTTTGCTGCATTATCGAACCACGTTTATAAAAGTTTGAATTTACAATGCGGGGGGTAGGGGTTAAAACTAGTCACCCTCTTCCAATTTTGTTTTCATTATAACTCTTGAACGAGTGCTGCTAAAACGAAGCACAATCCAGCACAAATCCAGCACAAACGAAGCACAATCGACCTAGAAAAATAATTTTTTTTAAATGTTACAGATTTACTCGTAGTGATTTCCCCCTCCCCCACTCCTAAACTTCCGTCATTATAGTTTCTAAACTGATGTTGCATAAACGAAAATTTTTGCTGCAAAAACCAGCACAAACGATTCACGTTGAAAAAGTTATGAATTTTTAAGGCGGGCGGGGGGGGGGGGGAAGTTAATGCATAGCTCTCAGCATTATTGAGGCACTCAAGCACTTCTACCACGTCCAAGTCGTGCCCACAGAGGAGCATAGAATCATTACGCTATTAATAATTCATATGGATTTCATATTAATACTTCATGTATTGTGGATTTGTAGTTTCGTTGCTTTTGCTGCTTGATTCATATAGACTGTTAGAGCAGTGTGGTTTGCAGTTTGAGGCTATTCTTCCTTCCGGCGTAATATGCATTCTTTAAAGAATAACTTCAAAATAGTCAATAAGGATATATTTCTACGCCACACTTCAGGACATTTTATTGTTGACTGGTTAAAGATTTCTGCTGACGATAGACCTTCAAGAAGATATCGCCATGAGGCGCCTGTAGTGATTACCCCCTTCTGTAGCAGAACTTTCCCTTACAACATGATTGATAGTTGGAATTCTATCCCATTGGATATAAGACAAAATATTGTATTTTCTGAAACATGTAACAATCATAACCAGCATGCTAATGGCCTAATCTTTAACTATGTTATGACTAAACAAATACAAATTGATGGTTAATGCTTTATCCTTTTATTGTTCCCAGCGGAACGCATAATAATAATAATAATAATAATAATAATAATAATAATAATAATAATAATAATAATAATAA
>JAHWFO010085106.1:1701103-1742429 GCA_023313115.1 Rhysida immarginata
AATAATAATAATAATAATAATAATAATAATAATAATAATAATAATAAATGAAAATAGGGAAGAAAATTCCAGTCTGGGCTCGAACCAGATACAGTAGAACCTCGATAAATCAAATTCCCCCCCTAATTTTAGTTTCAGTCCATTCCCTTCCGCTCCGGGGCTAAAACCTCTATAATTCTAAGTAATAGAACTTCCAAAATCGAATTTATTACGCAAATTGAATTTTGTCAATCCGGACCTCTGTAATAGAACTGATGTCAGTTTATCCTATTAGAAATTTTCATAAGCAGAACTAATTTTTCACAAACGTACTCTATTCCAATTGGCCAAATATTCATCCTACCAAAGAATTTGCGCTATAAACTGAATAATCATCTGCATTAATGGACAAAATTAAATGTACAGTTTTTAATTTTACTTAATTTCGATAAATCGAACCTCAAAAACTCGACTTTTATTTTACTTAACCTCGGTAAATCGAAGCATTTTGCTTTTCTTATGAGATTCGATTTATCGAGGTTCTGCTGTATTAGTAGAAGGTTCCTGATTCAAGCCTAGGCTGTGGATTTTTTTTTCCTATTTTGATTTATAATAAATACTAATAAACCATTCTAAAGTTTACTAATTTTCAAAATTATAAGCAAACTTGTTTATATATTCATTAATTTAGACTTGCTTTCTTATTTCTTCCATGATTTTCAGATCGATCATGTGGGCAATCCATCGTGGCAAGCACAGATCACGGGACGGAAGCGGTGGTTTCTAGAACCTCCACCAGAGTGTTATCACGTCTGTAATTCCCTCCAAGTTACTGTGGAACCCGGAGAAATCAGTAAGTTGATTAGCTTTCACAAGTATCATGGGGCATCTGTTTTTAGAACAAGTGAAAGAGTTTACATATTTGAGAGAGAGAAGAGGTAACTTGACGCTGAGTTACATGAAGTTTAGCTTGTCTATAAATCTTGGGTTCTATAGCCTGAAGAATGTGTTAAAATTTATGCAAAAATGAAAATTTTATACAGTGATTTTTCTCAACGTTGACGCAAAGGAATGAATGATAAATTTTACATGAGGAGTAAAGGTGGGAGAGGGACTTAAGTAGGTGATGCGAATGTTTTTTGTGAGAGAGGTGTGCGTGAATTAAAAGAAATTATAGGTATGTAATTTGTAAGTAGACACTGAGATGGTTTGGGTATCAATTAGTTGTCAGACACGTGTATTAAGCCAAAACAAAACCCTTATAATTTCATTTAATATCTTGTCTATAATAGCAGAAGATAAATCTTTTACTGCACAAGACCGTAACCAGCGACGAAAAATAAGTCTCGTAGAATCATCCGAAACGCAAAAATCGTGGGTCAACCTCGTCGACCACTATCTTGCAACCCAAACGTTGTTCTTACTTTTATAACGGTGTTAAATCTTCTTGGCATACTCTCCACCCGATTTTTATAAATAACACGTGCAAAGTTTCTCCATTCAACCTTTAACGCAGCCATTAATTCGGTTTTTATTCTGGGCGATCTTGTTACACACGCGTTGTTACCGACACCCCTCTTTATTCTGGGATGGCCAGTCCAACTTCTCCGTTCTGATAACTGAAGAGATCGCCACCCAAGCAACTCAGCGATAAAAAGGTGTAGTGTTAGGCTGTCACATCAGCGATCTGAGCATATATAAGGTGTAAACTGAACCTGCTGTCACGTGTAAATTTACTAAGTGAATAGCCGAGTAGGCGCAGTGGAATGAGGCACACTACGACAGTAGGCGAGAGTATAAATCAAAGTATTTATTGGTATAATAATTCAAAATTAAAGTAAGTAAAGCCTTAAATCTAAATAGCTTAAATAAATTGGCAATAATATTATAACACAAAAACACACAACAGTAACAAACTGTATGAAATAGAAATATCACTTCGTGGATTCAATCATATTATAGATCAAACACTTGCACATTCAAATGGTCAAATGAACACTACTTGTGAACAAGGCTTCCGAAGAGCGTAACTAATGCGTAATATAATATCACAAAGCCACTTAAACTAATTGATGCACAACTAAAGACGCACTCGTGTAATCACGGTTAACACAATCAAGCACTAATATTGATAAATCACATGAAGCACTACCGTACAACCTGCACGGTCACTCACAACGTTGCAGTCGATAAATTCGAAGGCACACAACGTAAGCAGTCACTATTAGTAGGATAACTAGTCACGTGTCGGTAGGAGTAAAATCTATCCAAAGATGAATTAAGTCGAACCCTTCAATGAACACTATGAAATCGTAGAATAAGATATATTAGTCACAGAGAAGTAGCAGGCAAATATTATAATTCCGTCCTCCCGGCACTAAACGCCGCAATAGAAAGGCGGAAAGCAACGTGCGTAAATAGATAAAAGTTTAATGTTCGCAAATCTAAACTTTTACAGTCAATGTTCCTCTATAAGCGTAAAGCCCAAGTCATATTGCAAATACGCATGAAGACCGAACGGCCACATTCCATGGGCATGAGACCGATAGCGAAGCTCGTAATATTGAAGCTCCGGGAACGCTAATTTTGCTAGGCTTGCGCCAGTTCCAATAAGAAATTTTCCGCTTACCAGGTAGATAGGTTTAGAAGTTAAAGTCCGTCGTGGAAGTACAAGCTCGGCCCGATGACGCCAGGAGAATCTTTCTCGTCGTCTTCGCTGCCACGTCGGCACTCCTTAGCGAGAAGCGTTCTTCGCTCTCCTCGACCATCCGCTTACCGGGTTCGTTTCTCGGCGAGAACTCCGCGTCGGTTTCTATCGCCGGCACGCCTGATGTCTTCGCTCTCGAGATAGTCAGTAAGCAGCCGTTAACACGTTTTCCATTCCTCGAGCTTCCATCGAGCTTCCTACCACCTTTTTCTCTCGTTCTTCCATAATCCAGACCTCGATCTCGGTCCCTCACGTCATCGGCTTAAAACTCCCTCTCTCGTTTCTCATTGGGCTCCTGCATCTGACGACGTTGGTGACGCGCCCTTCGTCGGTTCCCTCTCCGATCTCTACCATAATAGTAGCAGGTATGGAACCGAACGAAAGTGTCATCGGAATTCGTAATGGCGTTTGAATTCCATGACACCTGCCCAATTCAACACTGGAAATTACCCGAAAGTGGAAAGCTGCAGAAGCAAAACTGTTATACAGATGGTAGGAATACACTCTGACCGGCAGAGATGGATGTGTCTTGATCCGTCAAACGCGACATAGAACAGCAGCGCAGTTATATTCGACTCCATAAACCGCGTAATCCACTGTCAGTATAATCACGGCGGGCGGGAAATTTATGCTCTAGATTACGGAAATCGAGCTACTGCCCTTAGAGTAAAAAACATTTATTTCAACGCGGGAGATTTTGCTGGCCAATGCAATGCTGAATGAGGTGACGTGAAGGGACATTATCTATTTAGATGGCAGAATCTGGGACTGTTGTAAAGCAAAAGAATATTTACCGGAGTATTTTATCAAAAATTAAGCAAACACTGTGGAATGGAACAACCAAAATCGGAGGGTATCTCTTATCTGCAAGGAGATCTGAAAAGCCGGATACGTATTTCGGCTACAAGTAGCCACCTTCAGCTATGAGAGCCAAAATGCAACAACCAAAATCGGAGGGAACCTTTAATCCGGAGATTTGGAATACCGGATACGTATTTCGACTACCAAGTACCCATCTTCAGCGATGAGAGAGTTGCATTTTGTATGAAGTGGCTACTTGGTAGCCGAAATATGTATCCGGTATTTCAATCTCCTTGCGGATTAGAGGTTCCCTCCGATTTTGGAGTATTTTATTTTAACATCGAAATTAGGCAGTAGTAACGTGCTAGTCTGATCTAGTTTCACTATTTGATCTTGGTCCACTGCAAATCCTGGGCAATTATTCTTTTGTTTGGCCAAAAAAATCGCGCTGTTTAATATTTATTTTGGCTTTGATGACGGCGCGCATTCGCCATTGTATGGACTCAACAAGTTCGTGGATCTTCTGTACGTTTATTTTTTGCCCAGTGGTCCAGTAATTTTTCGCCCAGATCCTGCGGGTAGAATGGAACCTCTCCGTATGCCCCTCTGCAGTACACCCCAAAGACTTTCTATGGGATTAAGATCAGGATTCAATGGGGACCAATTGATGTGTTGAAGTAACTGATCATGAGATCAGAATCAGTCACTTACAATTGACATGAGGTCGATGAATCCTGACGTTGTCATTCTGAAATATTCCAGTGCCTTCAGGAAAGAACTCGTTCATTGATGGAATAACCTGGTCATCTGGTAAATCCAGTATACGGCTCATGTCATTTTATTGTTGCATAACGTTGCAGAACGCAGACCAGATCAACAGAAGCAACTCCAGATTAAGACATTGCCTCCACAGGCGGTGGGTACCACTCATAACGGGTCCACCTTGAGATTCTTCTATCCTTACCCTGATGCGCCCTTCACTCTGAAATAGGGTAAACTTAGATTCGTCAGTTCATTGTTTTTTTTCACCTGTTACACATTCCAATTTTTGTGATCCCGGCCGAAAAGTAACCATTTTTTGCCTATTAGTCCCACTGGCAAGCGGTTTTCATATGGCAGAGCAGCTGCTTAGTCCTATTCCTTTGAGTACCCGTCGCATTGTGCGTGTGAATATGCTTTTGACTCCCTTGTTAGTTCTAATGAGAAATCTTTTCAGTTTGCCCTCACATATGTCGTAATGATCTTCGGACACGATTATTCAAAAATTTATTCCAATTTTTTTTGGTTGCTCCTTTCCCAAAATTAATGTGCTGAACATTTCATATGCCAGTTCCAGTAATTGCCGCATCTCTTTGTTGTTTTTCCCGCTTAGAATAGACTAACAATTTGTACCTTCTGAAACTCGGTGACTTTTTTCCGAGACGGGTGCTACCTACACAAGCATCTTCCTGCCAAACAAATGAAATAAAAACCTAATGCAGGATAAGTTAAAATAAATATTGCCTGCGCAAATTCGCACCTAACGGCAGTGATTGACTTAGTATGTGATTGACTTAGTATGTGCATACTGAATCTTCGACGGCGACATTTATTTGGCCATGACATTTATTTGCCCAGGCTCGTATGATTCCTATACTGTGGAAGCAATTAGGTAAAGAGCGCTTTGTCTATCATCAGAATAATGGACCATGAACATACAAATAAGGGATTGGCTAGATCAAGCCTTGATGTCGACGTAATAGAACATCGAGTGTGAGCATGTGAGAAACATTCAGAATCATGTCATCAACTGATCGAGGTTTTCAAAAAGGAGTTCTTCAAGTCTGCAAGCTGTCATTAGGGCAAAAGTAACACCAGTATAGATTAGAAATGCTATAAATAAAGAATACATTCACCAACACTAGTGCCATAAAAAGGAATTCTGAATAATTAATACAGATCAGACTGGTGAAAATAATAAATCTTTCTGCTTTAGAGTAATAATTAACTTATTATGTTCTCATTACTAATGCTTTCAATAATAATTTATTAACAACATTTTAGACCATCCATTAGTTTAATCGATAGCCAATGAATATGTAATCGATTATACATGTATTTAGAAATCATTGAATATACAATTGATTAAAATGTGTTCATGGCTACATTAAACGGGAATAAATTAAACAAGGTCAGCATTCGGTGGCAGTGGTCGAGCGAAGCGTTTGCTTGAAAATTTTCTAGATTTATTTCGTAAGGATAAATAAATTACTACGTACATCTAATGTTTCAGTTCGCTTTGCGCTGATCATATCTGATTGAAACAGTCCTTAGCCAACGCATCTAATCTGACTAACTTCTGGCCTCAGCATTCGACTTTCAGCAACGTTTCCAACGTAAAATCGGGATCAAATGTGACTCCGCATCGCCTTATACGACGTTCTCCACAATACCAGAGAAACAAAAAAATTAAAGAGCGAAAAATGAATCTCTTATTTACCATGTAAGTCTTTGGAGGAACGGTTTTTGCTGATCATTCCTCAATGGTACAACCATTTTGACATACTCTACTTTAAGACACTCAGCAGACATTATTATTTATTAATTCAGGTTTTAATTAAATCATAAACCCCTTCCAAGGGTTTTAATTAAGGTTATAAATATTTAAATTACTCTACAGGGTGACCCAAACTTATCTAGCATAATTGTTTAGGAACCTTGTATGGTTCAAATGGAAAACATTACGAGGTGCGTTCAAGTTCTAAGGTCTCCTAATTTATTTTTGAAAAGCTATCAACCCTAGAAAGCCGAAACTCCCGTCATTTGTCCACATAGTCAACCTATAGCCGTACACATTTTTCACAACGCTGAAGCCACGATTGCATCGCCGCTGCAGACACTTCTATAGTGGTCTGGTTTGCCTACTGAAAAGCCGCTCGATGAGCAGAAGCTTTATTCCGTTCTCGCATAAGCGATTTTCCAGTAGACAAAACTGGTTCCTAAAGAAGCATTTGCGGCGGCCTACCAATCATGGCGTCAGCGTTGTGAAAAATGTCTACGGGTAATGGTTGACTATGTGGACAAATCACGGGAGTTTCAGCGTTCTAGGGTCAATAGTTTTTCAAAAATAATTTAGGAGACCTTAGAACTTGAACGCAACTCGTACATCTAGTTTCGATCGCGCGTGAGATATCGATGTTGGTCTATTTTCTTGTAGAGTTGTTAAAGCAAATAAATAAAACACTTGAGAGCGCAGATCATTTTTATTCTGCATACTAACAGAACATCACATCCTTTCGTAGAGGAGTGCGAGACTGGTTGAATGTCAATTATCCGGACAGATGGATCGGTAGAGGTGGTCCAGTGGCTTGACCTCACCGGACCTCACCCCATTATATTTTGACGTAGAACTACGTCTATCAGGGGTGCAGCCGAGGAAAAATTCAGACGCGATTTTTCGTTCAAAAAGTGATGTACATATCTCAGTCTATATCTTTCTATCACTATATCCTACAACTATGGTCATTATCTCGTTAAAAAGAGGAAGGTTGAGTCTTGAATAATAAGCAAAAATTTCACCAAATGAGCCACTGGGTCAAAAGTTACAGCAAGTTAAAGTTAAGTGAAATTTATGCTCGCCATCGTAATAACGGCGTGTGCATATACGTGTGCGGCGTGTATCGGAACTAATTGGAGCTAACCATGGCCTACGAGAAAAGGCCTGTGCATTTAATATAAAGAAGGCCTTTGCATTAGGTATAAAAACATGGAAACACGAGCGTTTTAAGATAATATCATGAAATCCTGTCATCTGCCGGCGAAATCAGTACATCATCATTTATATAAAATCAGTGACGGTGGTCGTTGTCACAACAAAGAAAAAATCTAACATTGAGTATCTAACAATGGGTTATTTCCCGATTATACAAACGGGTGGGTTCGCTTCTAGTTTTCTATTAAAAATATGTTGTAAAATAATAAAATATATATTATTTTAAGCAGATTAATTATATTAAGAAATGAACTTTGAAGTTTTGTTAATTTCTTAAAACAATAAATCTGACTAAAAAATATGTTTTCAAACATGTTGGTCTTAATTGTTTGTAAAAATATAAATATATGGGTCTTTAAAAAACAGTGATTTTACGACATAGAGTCGACGCGTTTCAGCCGTGGCTTTCTTCAGGACTGATTCAGATACAAGGGTTCGAATTAAAAGCATTCATGAACAATACTCTTCGATCTAAGATAGCAAATGGGCAGCGTAAAGCGAGTGGTGTGGCAATTTATAGAAATTTAAATAGTATAGCAGACTGTAAACCTGTCGAGCATCACATAAATGTAAGACGGAGAATGATTGAATATGGAGTTGGCGATTTATGTTTAGTGGACGTTACCTTAAATGTTTCTTCAAAATTTATATTGGGCTCGATGTATGTACATCCAAATACTTCACGTTTAGATTCAAAAAATACTTACATTGATCTGTCATTTACTAGAAATATAACTCCGAAACTTTTGTCATCTGTTTGTTACTTTTCACATCGCAGACCCATTCTTCACAAAATTGTAATAAATTGAATATAGTAACTTTTTTTTTAATTTTGTTCCTTTTTTTCGCCAAAAAATACGCACTAACGGTAACCAATAATAACATACAGTAGTAGTTCTACGCCTTAAAAACCCGCGGTTTTGGCAGTCACCAGAGCCTCCGTCAATTTTTTTTTTCTGTGGGGAACACTGAAGGAGGAGGTCTACAGCAATCCGCCCACCACCAGAGATGAGCTCATTGCATCCATTCAAGCATTTAGTCGAGCAATTACACCCGACCAGATTGTGGCAGCTACAGCTCAGCTGTCCGAAGATGTAAGCAGTGCATTGGAGCTGGAGGCAACCATTTTGAGGGGCTTCCTTGACATTGATTTGTTACTTTCTTCTTATTCCTATTCCTTGTATCCTTTTAGTTTTGTTTTGCACTTCAACGTGATTTTCTGTCAGTATGCAGAATAAAACTGATCTGCGCTCTCAAGTGTTTTATTTATTTGCTTTAACAACTCTACAAGAAAATAGAGAAACTTCGATAACTCACACACGATGGAAACTAGATATAATGTTTATAAGACATTTTTTGAACCATACAATGTTCCTAAACAATTATGCTGGATAAGTTTGGGTCACCCTGTGTAAAGCTATAATTGTTACCATAAATGAACGATTGACCCCTTTTTCGTTTTCCCATAATGGTCATTATTGACTCCATCTGAAACTCCAAGGGATATAAAGGAAATTCGTTCATTTGATTTTCTGATTGAATTAAGTAATTACAGTCCACCCTCATTAATATAGAATCGCTTAACATAGAAGCTCGCTTTATCTATACAGTATTTTAACCTTTGTCCGGACCCTTTGAAAGCTATTTCTATGTAAATCCATCCGTTTTAATCTATATATATAAAAATGAATGTTTGTTTGTTTGTTACGTATGCGTTCCTATACCATTCATCTGATTGCGATGAAACTTTGCACACTTGATCTTCAAAGCAAGAGGAAGGTCACTGTTTACCTGAAATTTCGAAAAAATAATTATTTTCGAAAATAAAAATGAATGGTTTTTTGAATGAATTTTTCATTTTGGTCAATAGATGGCGCCATCTTTTTAAAAACTTCTAGCGGACCTCTTCTTGCTCGAGCTCTTTTTTGATTAAATTTTGCAACTTCTGAAAGTGAATATTCCGACAAAGTGAACACATGAAAAAAGCTTAGAATTAAAAAAGTAAAAATTCATATTGAAATTTCGAAAAGACGTCTTTTAAAATGCTCCCAATAGATGGCTGATGTTGAAACGTCTTTTAAAATGCTCCCTGGCTTTTGACGGATTATTGTAACTTTCTTTGTTGGCCTCATATCACACGCATTTTCTTTGCTTTTTCGAAGAGAATAGTCACCACAAAGCATTTTTTTCGCTTTCAAATCAATTATGCCACCCAAACGAAAAGCGATTGGTCGATCTACACTTCAAGCAAGAAAAAGAAAGGCATCACGAGCTTCAGAAACAGACGAGCAACGAGAAGCAAGACTGGAAACCGTTCGAGTATGTACTGCTCAAGCCCGGTTCGTCTGAAACACACGAGCAACGGGAAACAAGACTGCAAACCGTTCGAGTACGTACTGCTCAAGCCCGTTCGTCTGAAACACACGAGCAACGGGAAGCAAGACTGCAAACCGTTCGAGTACGCACTGCTCAAGCCCGTTCGACTGAAACAGACGAGCAACGGGAAGCAAGACTGGAGAGCGTTCGATTACGCACTGCACGAACCAGACGAACACTGCACGCTAATTTAAATCTAGCTGCATTCCATTACGATCCTAAAAATGATTATGGTCTTCATCCATGTGTGGTTATTGGAAAAATGGATAAATTATGCGTGCATTGTAGTGCCCTCAAATTCACGCGTCGGAAAACCTTCTGATTTATTCGTGTACGCACCAGACGGAAAAACCAAAAATATCGTGTATCCAAAAGCACTTCAATAAACAGAATTAAAACGCAAACATGTTTTTCTTTGAGTGCACTCGTACTAAATAATTATATGCTAGCTGGTATACCCGGCGTTGCTCGGGCTCTTTTTAGATTAAATTTTGCAATATTTGATTGTGATTATGTAGAAAAAATGAACACCTGAAAAATTAATTAAAATTCATATTCAAGAATCGAAAAGACTTCTTTTCAAATGCTCCCAATGGATGGCCTCTCGACTTTGCTTATATTGGAATGTTGTGTATAGCTGAATGAGCTTGACGCAGTACCGGAGAAAAAAGGTGACGAAAAATGTACGTAGTTTCGAAAGTAGAAGCAAATAAGGGTTAGTCATAATGAATGTATTGATGCTGGCGATAGCAACTGTGATAGGGGCTTTCAAATCAGTCATGGTCGTTGGACCTGGAGACCATCTATAGGCGAATATAACATTACAGACGTGATTACATTACCTCTGCATTTATGTATGTTTTGAATGAATACAGTGATTACATTTTGCGTAGTACAGTATGAAACTGGGGCATTCATTTTGACTTGCCCTGTACAGTAGAATGAAAATGATACAATAGTCTGATCTGACATTTCTTCACCGCTGACTGTGGCCTTAGTACGCAAGCGTTTTTCATGTGTTTTTTTTCCCTGTTTATTCACCTTCCGGTATTGGAAAATTTCATCAAAAAAGAGCCCGAGCAACGCCGGGTATATCAGCTAGTATATTATATTTCTCTCTCAAATCCCGGATAATACACACGCGTCCAAAGGGAATGACAACATTTTGTGATTTATAACATTTTATTGGATGGCACTAGGAACCTGTTTTTTATTTATTACAACGAACAGACAGTATCAAATTTATGGTGGCAGTACTGATTATTACCCATATAGCACTGCGTCAAGCATTTCGTAGTTTGATGTAAGCATGGCTTTTGTACAATAAAAAGCTCAGTGAGCACCTATCTCCGAAACAAATGGACGATGCACTCGACGCTGTCTGTTTGCCATTTTTTTGGCCTATAAGTCGGCAGTATCACTAAATTTCCACTTAACAATGTTGTCACTTACAGTTGAATGGGTATCTGTAGAAAGACTGAAATCTCTCGTACAGATTTCTTGCATAGGTAATATACTATGATGACGGCTCGGTGGCCGAGAGGGTTAAGGCACAGATCTTTCCGCTCTCGAGACAAGCGAGTCGCGGGTTCGAATCCCGCCGAGGGCATGGATGGCTGTGTTTGTCCCGTTCATAATCGTTCTTTCATCATCTTTGTGGATAGTACAATAGATCTGATGTCGTAGTTCTTGGTTCTTTGACAACCACCCCTTTAAAATTCATTACTCATTCATTACTATGATGATACAACGTTGAAACTCACTGAGCTCTGTTGAGCGCCTCTTATTGCAACCAATGTAATTAAATTTTAAGAGAGTCCAGTAGGGCATGGTTCCATTTACATTACTTTAGACATTATTGGCTCGTAAATTAGAACCGTAATATTGTTTTAGAGGGGTATCCGGAAACTTTTAATAATATACTGATTTCTTTTAACCACGACATACAGTGTTAGATCATGGAAGCCTCCGAAGCAGACTGGTTGATACCTCCAATAATGGTCACTCTTTATAGCTTTTAATATCAACAAGAATTTATCAAAATTAATATCAAATTAAAACAAAAACTATTTGGTAAAATAATATTAAGAATGTTTGAGGGGATTTTTCAGCGATCTGTGATCATTTATCACGAAATAAACATGATAACATTTGCTTTATTTGAGTCGTTATCATACGAGGATTGTTCAATAGAAACATATTTGGGCTGCGCAGACGCGAAAGTATCGCGTAGAGAACGGAAAGTCGTTTCTTATATGCATTGTTAAAGTACTAGTGAGGCGTCTGTCACATATTAGCTGTTTGTCTCTTTCTAAGAGTTATTAATTTGGAAGATGACGTTCATGGTAGACAAAGATAATCTGCGTGCTGTTACTCAATTTTTTTTGAGCATCAGCCAATGGAAATTTTTACGAGAATGAAAACTGTATACGGCGATAATAATTATTCTCATACGGCAGTGGTTGAATATCACAAGCAATTTCGAGGAAGGGAATCCACGAAAGATTTGTCCCTTCCAGGACATGCTCGTGTTGCAGCATCAAGTGAAAATGTGAGAGAGTTGGAAATTGCTTACAGTCCCGATTTATCCCCATGCGATTTCCATGTCTCTGGCCCTCTCAAGCAATCACTAAAAGGACGGCGATTCAATTCCGACGTTAACGTAGAGTTTCCTGTTATGCAATGGTTCCCCACCAACCGCATGAATTTTACTAGATGGGATTGTATAGATTAGTGCATCAATGGGTCTGATGCTTTCATGGAAATTTCCTAAAATTCTTTGAATAAAAATTGCTTTCCAGCCTCTTAACGTATTTCTATTGAACAACCTCGTAGATTGAAAGTCAGATGGAATTCCTTATTTTATCCTCATAAATTCCTTTATTTTATAGTACAGTCTTCAAATGCTAATGTGCTCCTCTACTGTATTTAGTATTTTCTTTTTATTTATTTTCAGTTGTTCTAGAAACGAATTGGTGGTTTCACAAGACTCTAATCGTCGGCGATCAAATGAGCATCACCATCGGATCCGAATATGACTGAGGATGTCAGTCATAAGACTACGACAATAATAATAATTATAAAATAATAATAATAAAATACTGTATGTTTACTTATTTTTGTCCATGTTCTTTTCCATCATTACAATCTGATATAAATAAACTTATTGCTACTATGAGCAAATAAAGCGAGCGATGACGATATATAATGTGTGTAATAGAAATTTTCTAAAAGGCATTTCTCTATCTTACAGGACTTTACAAAAAAAATGCAAGATTTCTGACAGCATCATATAACTTTCAGTGTAGGCTTAGAGAAATATTTTATGTAAAATTTTTACAGTTTCCGATCAATGGTGCCATTGGAAAGCATGATTAAAAGAAAGGCAGTTAGTTTAATAAAAACTTAGGCTAACTTTACAGATATTAATAAGGAGGCAACTATGAAACTGTGGATACTTACAAATGCGCATCCGTGGTAATAAATTATCATTGTGGAAGTGGTGTTCAGAAATATTGGTTATTAACATTACAGTGTTTTTCATCGTCATGTAAAGTAATTTCTTGTGCTCTTATTGTTTAAGAATAGAGCTTCTATAAGACGCCGTCGATGTTTGCTTTAAGAGTAAACGATCGCGTACAGCCAGTTGGTGTTTGCGTCAGAACCTGATGGGATCAACAACCACTCATGAATGAAATACATTTGAATAATAAAAGAAACTAATGGAATTATAAATTATGAAAACAATAAAAAAGCTTATTTAAAAAGAGACAACTATTCATACTGTGTAATTAACAAATTTTTTTATATTTCATTATGTAAGAAAATTTCTTAACAATTTTTTCCTTTATAAGTCCATTGGCTACGTAATGTAATTGTGACCAGTCAGGTTATACAAAGCAAGTCAAAATGACGGACCCGATTTCAGAAGTCTACTCAGTGAAATTTAATGAATATATGGTATTGTGAGACATGTACTACGAAAGGTAAACGTTCAAAGTTTACTTCAAACACATCACATCACAAGTGTTCTATGTGAACGCCTTGCGTAATCCAATACGCATCAAACCGATAGTCTATCTCCTGCCAAACCTCTCGTAGCATGTCACGGTTAACATCAAGTCCATTCAAAATAGCATCCTCTCCATCACTAACAATATTAAAAGACCTCTTTCTGACTACACCAATGATGAATTTCTTTGTGTTTATGAACACGCCTTAGCAATAACTCTGAAATAAAGCCCGCTGATAAAAAGGGAGCTATTGTGTTTGAGTACATTAATGAAGCTAACAAACAACTCTCCGACCTCACGTTCTATAAGAAACTAACCTCTGATCCTACTAAAGACTTCTATTTCAAACTAAATAAAATCCTCACTCAGCTTGTGAGCTCTTCTCAAATTGACATTAAAACCCGTCTTTTCGTTCTTCCTAAATTCAGTTCCCCTGGTCGCTTTTACCTTCTTCCCAAGATCCATAAACCTGGCAACTCCGGCCGTCCGATCATCTCTGGCAATAACACCCTCTGTGAAATGCTCTCTGCTTATGTTGACCACCACATACGCCACACCCCACCCACTCTTTCCTTCTATACAGGGTGATTCAAAATTCAATGTACAAACTTTTAGGGGATGTCGTATGGGTTATTCTAAGCAAAAAAGTTCTTATGAACGTCGGTCCAACGATAGCCGAGACATGAACAGAAATAAAAATGCCACCACTAAGATCAAAAAGTTAATAACTCAGATTCCATAACACCGAGTATAATGAAACTTAGAGGAATAATAAGATACATATAACTATGTATACCGTTAAAATTTGATCGACTTCCAACGGGTAGTTTCCGAGTTACGCAGTCAACATCGTAACACGTGCTCACATGTGAGTACTAGCCAGCACGTGTTACGATATTGGCAGTAAATGGTTAATTATACATGGGGTTCAAAAAAGTCTGTTAGCAGTCTCAATACAGAGGGTTGAGTACGTTACAACCAAACGATTTACATATGCAAATTCTTCAGCCACGTGGTTGACAGGGCTACGCGATCGTGAGGAGTTATAAAGGGGACATCGCTTCATCATTCTTAATCGTTGTATTAAGAATGCTAGCTGCGAGAACGGCGCCAAAAATCGATAGATTTTGGGAAGGATATATAAATGTACTTTCAGATGCGAAGTGGTCCTATTCCATGATTATGAAACAATGCAAATCCAGGGATCTCACCATCTATCTATATATATAAAGAAGGATGTTTGTGGGTCTGTCTGTGGGTCTGTCTGTGGGTCTGTCTGTGGGTCTGTCTGTGGGTCTGTTTTTTATACAAATCTACAGTTTTATTCCGATCTTGATGAAATTTCGCATACATGACCTTCAAAGCATGAGGAAGGTCACTGTCTACCTCAGATTTCGGAAAAATAATAAATATCGATAAAAAATCGATATTCATGGTTATGGCAAGGCTTATTAATGAGAAATATCTCATGACCAACAATGCAAGGCAAAGTTTGTACAACAATAGGTATCAACAATGGTATCAACACGCAATTCACAAACGCTCTGCATGGACCAACAATCAATATCTCATGACTAACAATGAAAGGAAAAGTTTGTGCAAGTGTAATTATCCCGGGCAACGCCGGGTACCTCTTCTAGTCTTCTATATACATAAAGAAGGATGTTTGTGGGTCTGTGCGTCTGTGGGTCTGTGGGTCTGTTTTTTATAGAAATCTACAGTTTTATTCCGATCTTGATAAAATTTCGCATACATGACCTTCAAAGCATGAGGAAGGTCACTGTCTACCTCAGATTTCGGAAAAATAATAAATATCGGTAAAAAATCGATATTCATGGTTATGGCAAGGCATATTAATGAGAAATATCTCATGACCAACAATGCAAGGCAAAGTTTGTACAACAATAGGTATCAACAATGGTATCAGCACGCAATTCACAAACACACTGCATGAACCAACAATATATATCTCATGACTATCAATGAAAGGAAAAGTTTGTGCAAGTGTAATTATCCCGGGCAACGCCGGGTACCTCTTCTAGTTTTATATAACATAGTAAATAAAAGCAGTAAAACTGAAATACCAGCAACTTGGACGAACCTGGACCCTCAAAACAACGACCCACTCCAAGCAGAACACCGAAGGTTGTAGCCAAAGTCAAGCGTCTCATCTCTGCAGAAAATCCAAAAACTCAAAGGGTTGTCGCAAATAAGGTAGGGATATCACAGGCAACGGTACGCAACATAATCCAAAAATCTCCGACGTGCATCAGGATAAAGCTGCGAGTCATATGTCCAGTCAACGGTCGCCCATTTGCGAGTACTGGAACAAGAGACGGGCATACATTCAAGTCCGTTTGAAGACATACCCATGAACTCCCCGGACGCATCCCCCATGGATTATTGCGGCTTCGGACTGCTGAAACGCGCCCTTGGAAGTAGACCATCCCGTACATTGGACGGTTTATGGAAAGCCTGTGAAAATGGGTGGGCACAGATCGACTTAAATTCTCTGCGGCGAAGTCTTATTGAATGGAAACTGCGATGCAGAGCCATAGTTGGACACCGTGGGCACCAAATAGAATATCACCGAACATGGCGGCGGGGTTTCTCATAGATTTATGACGCTTGCAAATCGTTTAGTCGTAACGGACTCAACCCTCTGTATATCCATAACTAATCTGAATAATCTGGAAATTTCGAAAAAATTCTCTTTTCAAATCAAGTACGAGATTTTTAACAATTTCTTAATTTTGACCTTCATAATTAATTTCAAGGTCAAGTTTAATGCATAATGAAAACCATAAGAGATAGAGAAAAAAGTCAATTGGAAAGTTGTACAGCACCCTAAATTTAGTCTAAATCTTTATCCGATTTAATTTTGCAGAAATGGTTACCTAATAAAAAATAATTTTGTGACAATAGGAATGCAAAGCCACAGAAAACACCAATAGGTGTCACGTGGATTTCGCCAAGGAAAGAGATCGTCAAAGAGAGGAGGAGAGGTGACGTCAGCAGGCGAGCTGACGCCGAACTCGTCATCCCGAAGGCGACACATGACAGGGAGCGTTTGGAGAGGGAGAAGCCAAGATGGAGCGAGAGCGAGCGGAGGAAAAAGGACGAATCTCGAGTCCGAATTAGTGGTGGAGACAGAGCACGGCGTCGCCAGCAAAGAGTAGGCGACACGCGAGGCGTCCCCGGAGGTTTAAAGCCGCAAGCGGAGGTCAGGAGACCGTTAGCTGAGAGCGTGGAGGACGAGGCCACAGCACTGAAGGCGGTCGGCGAGCAACACGCCGACGAGGAATGGCAGCGAGCAGCAGCAGACGAGTGCTACCGGGAGGCCGACGAATGGCAAGAAAGGTTGGAGAGAGCCATTAAAACATTTTATCGAATTGATAAAAACACGCCTTCCCAAGCTACGGAGAACGTCGTGAGTTCCGACAGACCTCCCCCGCCCGTGAATGAGCAAGAGGAAAGCAACGGACGGAACCAAGAGCAGAGAAGCGGGGAAACTCATCGTCATCAAGCGACCGCACGAGACGAGAGGCTGCCGACCCGTACGGACATTATTTGCAGTCTACGTTTTGACGGGGTAAGCCATATTACATTATTTTACACGGTAGTGCAGTCTACAATACTGCGTGAATTCCGAATTGCGTTTCACCCCGACGCCAGTGAAATCGTGGAAAACGTAAAGGCCGTGTGCATATTCCCCTTCACAATTCGTGCCTATTATCTAAGTGGTACAGGGGGTATTATGTCACGTAGCTCGTCCTCTTTTCCCTAAGCGACTTATCTATTCTATCTGGACTTTACTTACCGGACTTGTCTTCTAATTATTTTTTGAACGGCTTGGACATTATATTTTTATTCTGCGTAATAAGACACTTAATCACGTGACGTTTCGATCTATCTTTTTGGCATTTTGTTGATACACCATTTATCGACGAGGCGTAATCGACGTATTAATTCTGTTACGAAGCGGTATGGGCGATATTGATACCGTAGAGTTAACGTCGTATTAAAACTATCTTTTACGTTCGTTTCAATGTGTGCTACGTCATCGTTCGACGCGAGCTGTCAAGATCGAATCGTCAGATTTACGATGGCTTCAGCAGTCAACGTCATCAACTAGCCGCAAGTTCAAGATTGTGATAGTGTGCTCATCGTCAATTTAAATAGATTTGTAGTTACGTAAGCGTACTCGTAGTGTTTGTGTGTGTGACAAGTTTATGTTATAAAAGTTCTTCTGCCCTTACCAATGAAAGCGAATAATTTTCCGAAATGGTGTTTGCTTAGAAAATTAAATGTGAATCTTAATCCTCGTAATTATTATACGCAGTGTTTTGGGGTTAAGATGGTTGTGTTTTGCCGAAGCTACAGCAGTGATCGTTAATACAGCAGTTGTTTTTCTTTGTGTGAGTGCGACAGAAAGAGGGCAGCAATAAATAACGTATTTAAATTGAACGAAAGGTGAAAAGAGCCGTAAACGTCACGAACATCGGATATTGCTTTAGTTCTGATCATCTTTGTGTTTCGGCGTAATGAGGTTACTTTCTCTACGTCATCTTATTTCCGCATGTCCAAGAGTTCACCTGTTTATTGTGATCGGCTCAACGAGAGTGATCAGCATCCAGCTGCAACGACAGATCTTCGCAAGCAGCGATCTTCATCGTCAAGTCTTCAAGCGCTGTATCCGAGACGGGCAGCGACCTGATAGACGTTAAATCCTACTGTTTCTTTTTGTGCAAAGAACTTTCCACTGCGCAATTCTTATTGCAATTTGCATTAACTTTGAGCTTTATTTTAAGTCAAATAAAGACTTATTTTCATTACCAAAAACTTTGTCGTTCTTTCTCTTTGTCACGATCACTCTGCTAAAATCCACGTGACAAGAGAGGAACGTTTGTGGAGCATTCGCGTGGTTCGACAGCACGGACAGAACTTTATTCCTTCTTGGTTATACAACCATCGTTTGTGATATTCGACGGGGTTAGTGATTACGGACCGAACTTTGTTTTGTCCACCCAAACCCACCCAGCGTTTGGGACTACAGAATGTTATATCTCAAAGATATTCAGACTGAACTTTTTAAGTTGTTTTCCCACCCGACCCACCTAAATTGTGCTATTGAGTTAACGTCAGTTTGATCGAGAGGAACGTTTGAAACTGGTTAAAAAGAAAAAAAAAATTTTTTTTTTAAGCTATGGCCGCACAAAGTCCAATAGCGGAGCTAACGGAGGTGCTCAGACAGTTGGTTGTTTCCCCAGCACAAAGGCTGGTTAATAAAGTAGAACTGCCTACGTTTTCCGGACTTCCGGACGAAGATCCGGCCCTATTCCTGCATAACTTCGCGTATGAAGCGAACAACAAGGGAGCTAGAGATGAAGAATGTGTTCGATTCATCCAGGGCTACCTAAAAGGGGCAGCAAAAGAGTGGTTCACTAGTCATATGAGTAACCATTTTGTTACATGGACACATTTCAAGTCAAAGTTTGTAAGGGCATTCTCGAGGGGGCAAACCCAGCTCTCCCGGCGTACGGACCTTTTAAAGTTAAAACTCAAAAACAATGATCTAACGACCTATATAGCCACTTTCCGCAAGCTGATTAACGGGCTAACCGATTCGTCAGAATCAGAAAAATTGTTCTTCCTAATTCAGGGACTGCCCAAAGAACTAGAAGCCAAGGTTAAGCTCCAGGGGTGTGCCACAGTGGAACAAGGCATAGCCTTCCTGGAACGTTGGTACAAGGCGTCCGACTTGAGCCAGTCAATGCCAGAGCAGGAACCCAATGCAATTGGGAGCAATTCGAAGAGAGCCCTACAGACGACAGAAACCGCAGGGAAAAAGAGACATTATATGTTACAATTGCCAAAAGAGGGGGCACATAAGCAAAAATTGTAAGAGTAAACGACGACCTCCAAAGACAAAAACTAGCCCCACAACGCTATCTTCCATGACCGGCGAAGGGACTTGTGTGTCATTCGTGTCAAAATAGGCAACCAAGAGTTTAAAACACTGATTGACTCAGGAGCCCTTGAAAATTAAATAAACGAAAAATGCGCCCGAAAATTAAGCTTAAAAACTGTAAAAGGTGCCAATAGAAGAATGGTGCGTATGCGGACGGCAGAAAACAGGAAGTGTCCGAGACAGCGTTTCAAGTTCCGGTAGTAAGCGGCAAATACCGAGATAAGCTAAATTTACACCTGTTGCCGCTTCACAATTTTGACATTATCTTGGAATATCAATGGCTATGCAAGGTAGATCCCCAAATTAAGTGGAAAAGTCGACAGTGCGGCATTCTTGTGAAAGGGCGCAAGCATTGGATGTCGCAGTGTACGGAAGAAGAATGTAGTTGTGTGTTATGCATTCAGGAAACTAAAGAGATATTGCGGTCACAAGACTATGATGGTTTATATTTATTACTAATCAAAGACAGCATCAGCAATGATGATAAGGACGACTCTAAAAATTGCAAACATGTGATCGAGGAATACAAAGAGTTATTTCGAGAGGAACTCCTGGAGGGACTTCCACCGAAGCGTGCTACGTAGCATCGGATTGAGCTGGAACAAGAGGCGTCACCTTTCAATTCCAGATTGTATCCTCTATCACAAGACGAGGAAAACGAGCTTCAGAAGACAGTGGAGAATTTAGTAAGTAAAGGTTTAATCGTACCTTCCACGTCTTATTACGCCTCGCCGGTACTTTTTGTTAAAAAGAAAGACGGATCGTTACGCATGTGTATCGATTACCGAAAAATTAACTCCATGACCAAAGACAACTTATACCAGATTCCCCGAATAGAGTCATTGATTTATAGGCTGCAGGGTGCTAAGTACGACACAAAGCTGGACGTTTTACAAGCGTACCACCAAATACGATTGGACGAACGTGATACGTACCTGTCAGCATTCAAAACGCGCTTTGGATTGTCTGAGTACAAAGTGTTACCTTTTGGGTTAAAGGGGGCAGCAGCCACGTTCTCTAAAGCGATGAACGAGATACTGGGAGAGTTCATCAATAAAAGAGTCATCTATTATTTTGATGACATCCTAATTTACGCCCATTCAATAAAACAATTAAACGATTTAACTCGACGAGTGCTTCAAAAGTTGAAAGAAAGCCGTTTTTTCCTACGAAAAAGCAAATGTGTATTCGGGGTGCAGAAAGTTCAGTACCTGGGGTTCACCATCAGCCAGCAAGGGAAAGCATGCGAAGAGCGAATCTCTAAGGCCATAAGAGAATGGCCAACACCCACAACTGCATCCCAGCTCAGGGGGTTTCTGGGCACGGCTCAGTTTTATCGAGCATTCGTTCCCAGATACTCTTTAATCACAGCGCCCTTATTTCAGTTGCTACGCAAGGACGAGCCGTATATATGGAACAAGGCACAGCAGGAGGCATTTGAGGCCTTAAAAGAAGCATTCGTCAAGCCCCCCATTCTCAACATTTTTGATCCAAGGAAGCCGCTACATATTATGTGCGACGCATCCGCTATAGCCATAGGGGCAATGGCAACACAGCAGTATGGGACAAAGCTATTTCCCATAGCCTTATGAGTCGGGTCGGTTCAGAGAAGGGGAACTGAATTCGTCAGCTTATAATAAAAAGCTTTTGGCGATAGCTCACGTAGCCAGGTTATGGAGGCACAATATGAAACATACAACGACAATTATATATACAGATAATCAATCAGCAGCCAAGTTACTGACGCAACCAAGGCTTTCGCAGTTGCAAGCTGCGGTGCTACAAAACTTACTCGATTTTAATGTGACTCTGAAACATATCAAGGCAGTGGACAACTTTATGGCAGATGCGTTGTCCAGATGGGCAGTGAGTGATACCCCTCAACTCGATGTGATCCAGGACAGCCTTCGGGTGACTCGGCGATCGGCGAGCATGCCACGTGAATTTCGCCAAGGAAAGAGATCGTCAAAGAGAGAGAGGAGAGGTGACGACAGCAGGCGAGCTGACGCCGAACTCGTCATCCCGAAGGCGACACGTGACAGAGAGCGTTTGGAGAGGGAGAAGCCAAGATGGAGCGAGAGCAAGCGGAGGAAAAAGGACGAATCTCGAGTCCGAATTAGTGGTGGAGACAGAGCACGGCGTCGCCAGCAAAGAGTAGGGACTTGCAGACTCACTACCACGCCGTATTGCTGCACTCCACAGGGCCAGAGGTGGCCGACCAGATATTAAGTAACTATCCCATGAGTTTTGCTAACTCAGTGTACTCTGCACGTATTTCATAGTCAAGTACATTAAGGATTTGATGACAGTGCACATGTAATGGATGAAAATTATCATGAACCACATTCCACACAGATCCTACACTGCAAAAAATATCATCAGCAATGGTACGAATGCTGGTATGTGGATTAGCAGCAACTGTAGCAAGAACCACTGTGGCAGTGTTCTCAATTGTTGCAGTTTTTGATCCTCCCTGTCTTGCATGTTGTTGACGTAGCAAGCAACACGCCGACGAGGAACGGCAGCGAGCAGCAGCAGACGAGTGCTACCGAGAGGCCGACGAATGGCAAGAAAGGTTGGAGAGAGCCATTAAACATTTTATCGAATTGATAAACACGCCTTCCCAAGCTACGGAGAACGTCGTGAGTTCCGACAGACCTCCCCCGCCCGTGAATGAGCAAGAGGAAAGCAACGGACGGAACCAAGAGCAGAGAAGCGGGGAAACTCATCGTCGTCAAGCGACCGCACGAGACGAAAGGCTGCCGACCCGTACGGACATTATTTGCAGTCTACGTTTTGACGGGGTAAGCCATATTACGTTATTTTAACGGTAGTGCAGTCTACAATACTGCGTGAATTCCGAACTGTGTTTCACCCCGACGCCAGTGAAATCGTGGAAAACATAAAAGCCGTGTACATATTCCCCTTCACAATTCGTGCCTATTATCTAAGTGGTACAGGGGGTATTATGTCACGTAGCTCGTCCTCTTTTCCCTAAGCGACTTATCTATTCTATCTGGACTTTACTTACCGGACTTGTCTTCTAATTATTTTTTGAACGGCTTGGACATTATATTTTTATTCTGCGTAATAAGACACTTAATCACGTGACGTTTCGATCTATCTTTTTGGCATTTTGTTGATACACCATTTATCGACGAGGCGTAATCGACGTATTAATTCTGTTAAGAAGCGGTATGGGCGATATTGCTACCGTAGAGTTAACGTCGTATTAAAACTATCTTTTACGTTCGTTTCAATGTGTGCTACGTAACCGTTCGACGCGAGCTGTCAAGTTCGAATCGTCAGATTTAGGCTTGGGTCACACTGGCGTAAAACGCCACGTAAATACGCCGACGTAACGACGTCGCCAAGCGCGGCACCATGCTATTTACCGGAAGTGACATCACTGGCGTCGTTACGTCGGCGTATTTACGCGGCGTTTTACGCCAGTGTGACCCTAAGCCTTACGATGGCTTCAGCAGTCAACGTTATCAACTAGCCGCAAGTTCAAGATTGTGATAGTGTGCTCATCGTCAATTTAAATAGATTTGTAGTTACGTAAGCGTACTGGTAGTGTTTGTGTGTGTGACAAGTTTATGTTATAAAAGTTCTTCTGCCCTTACCAATGAAAGCGAATAATTTTCCGAAATGGTGTTTGCTTAGAAAATTAGATGTGAATCTTAATCCTCGTAATTATTATACGCAGTGTTTTGGGGTTAAGATGGTTGTGTTTTGCCGAAGCTACAGCAGTGATCTGTAGGCTTGTGTTTTTCTTTGTGTGAGTGCGACAGAAAGAAGGCAGCAATAAATAACGTATTTAAATTGAACGAAAGGTGAAAAGAGCCGTAAACGTCACGAACATCGGATATTGCTTTAATTCTGATCATCTTTGTGTTTCGGCGTAATGAAGTTACTTTCACTACGTCATCTTATTTCCGCAGTCCAAGAGTTCACCTGTTTATTGTGATCGGCTCAACGAGAGTGATCAGCATCCAGCATCAACGACAGATCTTCGCAAGCAGCGATCTTCATCGTCAAGTCTTCAAGCGGTGTATCCGAGACGGGCAGCGACCTGATAGACAATTTTAAGTCAAGTCTTCAATCCTACTGTTTCTTTTTGTGCAAAGAACTTTCCACTGCGCAATTCTTATTGCAATTTGCATTAACTTTGAGCTTTATTTTAAGTCAAATAAAGATTTATTTTCATTACCAAAAATTTTGTCGTTCTTTCTCTTTGTCACGATCACTCTGCTAAAATCCACGTGACAATAGGTAATTACGAAAGTAAATTTTCAATATGTTGACCGTCAGATGCTACACACAATTCTGCACGATGGTTGATGTAAATTTGATGGACCGACGGATGCACAGCTGTCATTGTTGTAGTGGTTATTGCTGCACAAGAAATTGTAATTCTCTACTGAAGTTCAGCTAAACTTACTGGTGGTGTTTCATAAAATGTATTTTTACATGGCCCCATAAGAAGAAGTTCAGAGATGTTAAGTCTTGTGAACGGGGTGGCCATGAGACGGGTCTACCTCGTTCAACCAATTTATCTGGAACATAGAGATTAAACATTCACGTGCTGCCATTGAAAAATGTGGAGGTGCACCATCATGCTAAAACCAAATTTCACAATGTTCTCTTAATAGCATCTCTTCAATAAAATTTTTCACAACAATGATTAGAATAAGATCTCCATAACGCTAGCCATTGAGATTTCCATCGTAAAACATTAGAGCAATAACTTGATTGCTGTACATGCCACACAAAACATTCGTCCTTCAATTAACTTGATGAGCAATTTGTCTTTTCATTGGCCTAGTAATGGAGGTTATGTTTATTAAGTAGCAGAAGAATGGAGAATATTATCGGTTTCATAATGTCCATATGTCCGTCCGTCCATCCCCTTCATAATTTCCGCATTTTTTGACGTAAAAGGTTGAAATTGGGAATATAGCTTACTACGGGCATGTATAACTTCACTATTTAGTATGGTTTTGATTGGTCCGCTGGGATCTGAATTTCAAGGATGGGAGTTTCAGTTTCAGGTCTACGGGTATTTAGGTATGTAAAGGAGTGAAATTCGGCATGCAGATTCCTCTAGGCAAGATATACATTGCTCTGAAGTCTGGGCCAAATTGTCTCTATAGTCGGAGTTGTGTGGTGATAGCCACTTGGTCTTTAAAACGATGGCAACATATGGCATGTGATACAACATTGGATCGGAAATGATGAGAAGCGGAAGAAGCTAGAACGCTTTTTCATTTTCTAAATACTACATTAGAGAAAATCAAATTTTCGTTTTTAAAAAATGGGGGGGGGGTTAAAATGCAGATAAAAGGGTAAAATCAGAGGATCTCAGCGTTTCCGCTACTTTCCAATGCCTTCCTCGGGAGGATTAATTTCTTGTTAACAACACTATTACGTGCAAATTGTGATTTATCTGAACACAAAATCTTCTTTGTGAACCATCATCAATTTGACCATGAAGCCAGTTAAAGTACACTGAGTTAGCAAAACTCATGGGATAGCAAGCACATTGATTGATGGGCATGGCTCACGAATTCACAGGGGTAACGGATTCTGGGAATGGATCATTAAACGTTGTGGGAAGAGCTTGGATAAGTGATTAATCAGAAATGGCACGTCGTCGCGAGTTGACGTCTTTTGAACGGGGTATGATAGTAGGTGCCCGACGCATGGGATGTTCCATTTCGGCAGTAGTGCAGGAATTTGGCTTTCCCCGCTCAACTGTCTCCAGGGTGTATCAGGAATGGCTGGATGAAGGCATCACAGTCCACAACAGGCACCATACCGGGCGTCCAGCTGCCCTGAATGATCGTGACCGGCGACATCTGGGACGAATGATTCAGAGAGACAGGAGCGCAACAGTGCACCAAATCACAGACCAGTTCAATACTGGCCGCACTAGAAATGTCTCTCGGTGGACAATCCGTCGGAATCTGCATGCCCTCGGGTTTGGCAGCCGTCGCCTTACACGGGTGCCAATGCTTACCCAGCGTCATCGGACACTCCGGCGTGCATTTGCCACCAACAGTAGCGTAACGTCATATGGTCAGATGAGTCACGATATCAACTGTACCACGCTGATGGGAGGCAGTGTGTGTGGCGCAGACCTCACGAAACGATGGATCCCGCATGCCGTGGTGGTGGTGGTGCAGGGTGGTGGGGCGTCAGTGATGGTCTGGGGTGCATTTTCCTGGTTTGGAATGGGCCCTCTGGTTATCCTGGACCAAACGTTGAATGGTCCACGGTATCGTCAACTCATCGGAGACCATCTGCACCCGTTTTTGACATTTCAACACCCTGACGACGTAGCAGTCTTTCAAGATGACAATGCTCCACCACATCGCTCCAATGTCGTCCGCGAATGGTTCGAGGAGCATGCAGGGGAGGTCCAACGACTGAGCTGGCCAGCCGGGAGCCCTGACATGATTCCCATCAAGCATATCTGGGATGCTGTTGAAGTCAGGCTCCGGGCACTGGATCATCCGCCCACGAACGGGCAGCAACTATATTCGGCTCTGCAGACTATCTGGTGTCAACTGCCTCCAGAAGTGTACCAGGGACTTGCAGACTCACTATCACGCCGTATTGCTGCACTCCACAGGGCCAGAGGTGGCCCGACCAGATATTAAGTAACTATCCCATGAGTTTTGCTAACTCAGTGTACTCTGCACGTATTTCATAGTCAAGTACATTAAGGATTTGATGACAGTGCACATGTAATGGATGAAAATTATTATCATGAACCACATTCCACACAGATCCTACACTGCAAAAAATATCATCAGCAATGGTACGAATGCTGGTATGTGGATTAGCAGCAACTGTAGCAAGAACCACTATGGCAGTGTTCTCAATTGTTGCAGTTTTTGATCCTCCCTGTCTTGCATGTTGTTGAACACTACTGTGTTCTGAAAACGGGCAATAACTTTTCCAAAGGCTTGTCTTGAATAATGTCGGCGATTTGGATATCTTTCAGCATACATTTGGGTTGCAAGTACAATATCTTGTTGACTTGCACCATAGCAAAATATGTCAACCATTTCATTTTGAGGGTATTCTGCCATTTTTGGAGTGTTACCATTCAAACACTAATCCAGGATCAACGCTGCTTAACCTGAATTTAAATTGACTTACTTTTCAAAACCGCTTATCCGTTAGGGTCGCGGGGGCAGCAGCCCTATGGAGAATCTCCAGCGATCGAGATCTTCCGCCATTAGGCGCATGTCCTCTCTGGTAATACCAAAGTGACTCGAACCCAGATTCTCCATGTAGGCTAGCCAGCTGGTTCTAGGCCGACCCCTTGGTCTCTTACCCACCGGCTTGGAAAATAACAACTGCCTAGGAAGATCATTTTGTGGCATCCGTATCACGTGGCCATACCAGCGCAACTGAGATCTCTCAATGCGGAGAAGTAGCGGCTCAACACTTAAAGACTCCCTTATTGTGCTGCTGTTCACTCTCTCAGAAATCTAATTTCGGCCGCTTGTACCCGCGATCGCACTCTTTCGGTCAGTACCCAAGACTCATGACCATAGGTGAGAATGGGGACAAAGATAGATTTAAAGACGGAGAGCTTGGCTTTGTTTCCCAGCTCGCGTTTCGTTACCACGATCGCCGCAGTTCCCGTCTGACATAGCTTGCTGCACCGATCCGAGCATCCAATTCTTTTTCCTGCCACCCATCACTCGTGAATGCAATCCCGAGATACTTGAACTTCTCCAACTGTCTCAATGGGGTCCACAAGGCAAGCGTAGGACTAATCAAAAAATACTTCCAGGATTAATCAAAAATGTGATCTGTCGTGTTTCGGCCAGCTCGGAAACCACACTGCTCCCCCGACAGTTTGGAGTTGACTATTTCCCGACTTCTCTTCTCCAGAGTTAGTATACACTTTTCCAGGAATGATGAGCAAAGAGATGCCTCGATAGTTGTTGCAATTTCTCTGATCTACCTTTATGAAAATAGGGATCACAATTCCTGTCTGTCATTGCTTAGGGGCCTGGCCAGATATCCAATCAACTTGATACACCCACGTCAGCCACAGGATACCATCCTGATTTAAGGCCTTTAACATCTCGGACCGGATTTCATCATCACCTGCAGCTTAGCCAGTCTTCAGGAACATAATTACTCATCTGACTCCTCCTTCGGTGATACTACCGTGACTATTCTCCGCTGCAAGGTGCATCTCATGTGCCTCAGTTGTTGCTGTCACCGGATTAAGAAGAAATGCAAAGTATTCCTTCCACATATGCAATACACTCTTCTCCGTTTTCAGAAGCCTCCCATTTGAACTCTTCATAGTTTGTGATGAAAGAAACTTCTTTCCACGGAGGCGGCGCACGGTCTGCCAGAATACCTTGTTTGCCGAACTATAGTCTGCCTCCAATTTCTCCCCGAACTTCTCCCAGGCCTTGGTTTTAGCTGTTGATAGCTTCTTTGATGCTGCTTTTCGCGCCTCTGTGTACCGCACTTGACTCGAAGGTGAGCTTTTTGCAAGCCATAGCAAATAGGCTTCCTTCTTTGCCTTGACAGCTTCTTGGACGTCACCATTACACTATGCAGTCCATTTCTCACCGCCCTGCGCCACACTCAACTGCTTACGACCACAGCACAATGCAGCCGAAGTAATCACAGCAGTTTTAAACAACTGCCACTCCTCTTCAACAGTACCACGATCACTGGGTAGTTCTTTGAAACTTGAAGATATGTTATCTGCAAAGGTCTTCCTCACAGCTCTATCCTCCAATGCCTCCCATTTGATGGGCCAAGTCTGTCTGGACCGTATTTCGCTTGGTTGGCATGGATTCAGAGAACCGTAAAGTGCAGACAACAAGGCAGTGATCAGTTGATAGTTCTGCCCCTGTTTTCACACAAGTATCCAACACTGATGGGAATAAGTCAGCTGATACGATTACAAAATCAATCAGTGATTTCTGGTCCATAGCATCCCTGTACCAAGTATACTTATGGATATCCCTGTGCTGGAAGACGAGGACGGAAGAGAGCAGTTGGTCAGTGCCTTCGGCGAGCTAGAACGGAACTTCAATCTTCAAGGGATTTTCAAACTTCCACAACGGTGGGAAAAAATGTGTCCAAAAGGAATGGAGATTATGTTGAGAAATAGACAAAAGTTTATAGTGTGAAATGATGTATTCTGTGTATCACAAGTATTAACCTTTTTTTTATTTAATGTTGTTCATTACTTTCAGTATGCCCCTAGTACATGTCCTTAGGGCAGGTTACAGCAGTACCCAGTGCGCAGACTGGGAATATCTTTCCTACTGGCGTATTATTCGTTAAAGAGTAAACAATTGAAGGGCTCGGGCAATAAGGACCTAACTCACAGGAAGAAATTCTTACTAAACGTAATATTTACTGCTTCTGAAATCCATTTACAATATGTTTCAGTAACAATTGTACAAGTATACTGTAATCTTAGTAAAGTAAAATATCAACCATACAGATTTACAAATTGTTAAACAATATAACATCACTTTTCTCAAAAATTTCTTCCTGTGGGTTAGGTCCTTATTGCACCGAACCCTTCAATTGTAAAAAGATGAATTTAGAATACTGTCGCGTATTTTTAACGTACGTACAGAGTGGGAGCAAGGAGGTAGTATGATAAACTATTTAATTATCAGAGTATAATTAATTACAAATATTAGCAGAGCTTGCTAGCATATAATGAAACCCGCGCATATTTGAATAAGATTTTATCAGTCCAGGTCGTCTTCATAAGATGAGGAAACCCGCGCATCGGTGGATACCGTCAAAGTCTTGCACCGAGTGATTCCGACTAACGTTCCCTCGATGTCTTCAGCTGCTTCGCTGATTGCTGGTTCCAAGTTGTCGGATTTTTCCGAGAGGTAAAACGCCTGGGCTGGGATAGGCACCGCAACATCCGATCGCGGCGACCTATGTAGGTTTGTCGACCGAGGAGATTGAACTGTCGAAAATAGAATAAGGATTAGTAAGAGTCAAGGGTTCTTAACTTGCTTAAATTTCAACCTTATCTTAGCATCTATTTTAATACGGCACAGTACCAGACAACGCGGCGTTGCTGTCCGAGCGCGGACAATCTGCAGGGCGCCCCGCGAGATAGCCGGCTGGAATCGTTGACGAAAACGCTGCCTTGCTGTATCCACCTCTCCTCGGGAATGATAAAGGGCGAGTGCGACACCAGGACTCCTGTTCTCGCTGTCGTGATATCGCTTGGGGAGGCGCGCTATCCGAAGTAGCGTCTTCCTGTACGGGATCCTTTAATATCAAGATCGAGTCGGTCTCGTCTCTGGTTCGGTCAGGGATTGAGGCTACATCTTTAAATTCCAATTTTAAGACTGACGTGGAAGCCGAGCTGCAAGCGCCTGAGTCGGGCGTGTGATCGTGCTTAAACTCCTCAACGTTCACGCCTGACGGATCAATTAGTCCATTGCCATCTGTAACAATTTCACTTAAGCTCGTACATATATCATAATGTTTATTATGCTTACGATGCTTGAAATTGGCCGACGAAGTACGCTCTCTTTTGTGATGTCCTCTTCGACTCTGACGAATGCGTCGTCTGTCGTTTGAGCACGAGCTCTTCTTCTTCACGGGCGACGAGGCCTCCGGGACATCCTGGCTGGCGTATGTCAGTCGTACGTCTTGGTTGAGACTCTTCCTTCCATGAGAACGACTAGTTGTCTCGACGGTCTTCGCTAAAGCTCGTTGCCGGGAAAGGTGCTGAAACGACGGCAGCGGCAGCCTCTTTCCGTCCGATGGTTTTGGTTCTGCACGGCGACTATTTTTAACAAAGCAAGAACTATAGTTAATATGCTTATTACTATAAAGGTTACTTGTCGTTGGTCTTCCGTGCTTCTGGGATTCATAACTTTTCCTCGGAATTCTGTCCGGACATCTCATCTGGTTCGGTCGGCTACAAAAGTTCCTCACTGAAAGCGAATCCACTACCATCTGAAGCTCTTGCCTTTTTCCTCGCCTTTTATCCGGGCTTGGAGGATTCTGAGCCGAGACTGCGCATTTCATCCTCCAATCCCGAGGCTCAGACTTCTCGTTCTTCCTCCAATCCCGCGGCTTCTGAATTGCTCTTCTTGACGGGGTCCGTCTACTACTGGCGGGGGTGTTTCTTTTCCGATCTTCTTTTCCGATATTTTTTAAATTTTTCTTCCGACGGGGATTTGACAAATACTTACGAATACCGTTAAATTATTACCAATTTAAGGTCCCTAGGTTCGTCCAGGAGTGGGATAAATTTCGACACAGATTCGTGCTTTATGTGTTTCTCATTAAGTCTTAAAGACCTGTTATTTCTCATTAATTATTAAGAAAACACCAGACACTTTGTCAATAAATGTAAAGAGATCGATTAAATTTATTCAGTATAATTAAAAATACAATCATTAAAATTAGGATATCTTGGTATATTTCTATTAATCAATTTTCCTTTAATAAATTAAGATAACCATTATCAGAAACGAATGAAGTTTACTTATCAAATAAAACAATTTACATGTTCCGTTTATTTATTCTAAATAAATATTGCAATTAGACACAACTCAGTTAATGCAAGAATAACTATTTTAAAGAATCGAAGATTAATGTCCAAGAGTAAATATACGGAAACAATGTATGACGTTTCCGTACACAGGCTTTCTCTTTAGGCGGTGTTGGCACGGTGGGCTGAAGGTTTCTGGTTCGTATCAAGGCTGTGGATTTTTTTTCCTATTTTTATCAATAATTGAAAGAATAAGTACAAATTTTGACCACTTGGTGGCGCTTCTCATGCAAGAAACAACACTAAGCCAATTAGAATAGCTTTAAAACGCTTAAGAACTTTCAAGCTTTAAAATACCATTAGTCAACTGTAAAATCATTCTTCACCATGCTTTTACAGAAGAAAGATCGAGCTTTACTGATCACGTTATTTTATCAGAACTGCAGTAATGGTTCTACTGCACTGTGAGAATTTCGACGCTGGAAAGCCTTGCAAAAAGGGCCTATGGCATGTAATGGGTTAAAAAAGATGAGTACTAAATTTGAAGAGATAGGGGAGTTGGGTGTGCTTAGAGGAAGAGGACGGAAACGGATTTCAGAAGAAAGTATGGAAGAAGTCGCTGTTGCCGTGGTTGAAAAAGCATTCGGTCCCCAATATTCTTCAACAAGTGCTCGAGCAGTGTTAAGTGAGTTGTACTTTATTCTACGATGCATTTTAAGTGGTTTTCCTGCAATATCCATGTGTGCAAAAGCTGCTCCCTCAACATCCGAATCAACGCACGGATTTTGCTTGCCGCTTTTTGGCCAGAATAGCCGTTTACAATTCATGACCTTGGAACATTTTGTGGTCAGACGAGGCGCATTTTATCCTAGATGGAGTAGTGAATACTCAGAATCGTCGCATGTTGGGTACTGCAAGTCTTAATGTTGTGCATGAACAACCTTTGCATTCTGCTTTCATTACTATATGGTGTGGTTTTTCTGCTGATTTTATTCTTGGTCCCTTTTTATTTCAGAAGAATACTTCTCAAGATCCTAAAAAGGTGTTCCATCACGGGTGCCCGTTACTGTGAACTTCTGCAGCAGCAAGTCATTCCTGCCTTTCAAGAAAGAGAACGTTTAGAGATTACTGTCTTCATGCAAGATGGTGCAACACCCCATTATTGCTCGACAATTGAAGGAACTGCTTCGTTTCCATTTTGGAGATGATCAGTTTTCGGCCTCTTCGTTCCCCGAACTTGAATCCCTGTGACGTCTGATTGTGGGGGTCCCTGAAAGACCGTGTCTATGAAGGAAGCATACAGACTCTGCCTGAAATGAAAGCAAGTATAATACGCCGTAAAAACAACATAATGTGACGTAGCAGATGTCAGATACTACGTCATTTAAGATTGGAAACGTCACACGCGTTCCGTCACGTTCGCGTTTACGTGCTGCTTAACCTCACTGTCAAACCCTAAATTTGGTCGACTTATGATGTTGTAATAATGTATGACATTTCAGTTGTTTGGCTTTCTTTCTAGGAGGTGTTGGTTCAGCTCGGAGAAAAATGTAGTTTTTCATACTTATGTAGCCTATATAGAAAGTAAATGAAACATTATTCCCACGCGAAAGTCTTGCGGTCATTGTTGTTGCTGTTTCACGGAACAATCGCAAAAGTCCTCATTCAACAAAGCAAACAACGACGTCATGTGGAAAAGGTGAGATTTGCCTGAGCACGTAATCTGCATCTTAATTAGTCCCAGAGATGTTTAATACAGTTTAAATCAGGATTCTATGAGCGGCAGTTCACTTTTTGAACCATCAAACAATGGCCGCACAAGCTTCGATGTGTAGGCAGAACAGTAAATTTTTAAGGCTCGAAAAAATTCCATTCGGCTCCAAGTAAATTGAACTTTAAAATAAACTACAATGGAAAAGGGGAAGGAAAATAATAAAATCTTCTTAGCCACCACGTAGAAGCTAAATTTCAAGTTTGTAGGCTTCATAGTTCTGAAGATTTCGTGATGAATAAATGAATGAATGAATGTTAACATTTTTTCGTTCTTTCTTTAATAAGGGTGTTTCAAAAATACTTTTACAAACTTTTAGGGGAGGTAGTATTGGTGATTCTACGCAAAACATTTCATACGAACATGGGTCCGAATTTGAACGCTGAGATACGACGAGAAATAAAAATGCCGCCACCAAGATCAACATGTTAATAACTCAGGTTCTATATCATCTAGGATGATGAAATTTGGGGGAATAATAGGGTACATAAAACAGTGTATACCGTTAAAATTTGATCGGATTCCCACAAGTAGTTTCTGAGATATGCTGCTTAATTTATACCTTTTGTAATGCCTTTTTAATGTTTTCCTGTTATGAATCGACAAAAATAAACAGTCTGTCGCATTCTCTTGTCAAGGAGTAATTTACTTTTAGAATTAGAGTGTTTGATTCCAGCATATCTCTACATTCTCGGTTTCTTTCTTGTAGGTATGTTTGCGTTAGCTACGATGTTCTGTGGTTTATATCTCGCCAGGACTTGCATAGTTTTAATTTAAATAATGGAATTAGATAGTTTCAAAACTAAAAAAATATTTTAATTGAATTTATTACGTGATATCAAAAAAATTAATTTAATCAAAACTGCTAATGTATCTTTTCGACTTGAATTTTGCATGAATTTTATTCCGACACTGATTGACTTCGGTGATTTATTGCTAACCTGTCAAACCGTAAGATCTAGATCTAGATTCTAGAGCCTTGAGCGGAATAATCGATCAACAAAAGGTGAGCACGGGTGATAATTCCTGGAGGGGGAAGCATATTAAGTCATGTAAGGGCTCTAGATCTTACGGTTTGACTATACTTCTTTAATAAATGAACATTTCACAATTATACAGGATGGTTCAAAAATCAAGACTTTGATATATATATATATATATCTTGATTTGTCTCAAATGCAACTCAAACTCTGAACTACAGTATATAAATATGAAATATAAATTTTAGGTAACTCTTCGGCTATTTTAAAAGTAACATGCCAATCATCTTATCTGCCTCAACCATTGTATTTTGAAAATTAGTACATTCATTTTATTTTAAATATGAGGCTTAAAGTTTCCCAATTCCTGCCAATTTTATAAATGTAAAATACCGAATATTTTCTATTTGAATCTGTGAAGTCTATCGTAAAAATGCTATAAGAGATTAAAAAATTACATGTTATAGAGATTTACTGCATTTCCTTTTTGACCTCACAGTATCCATTTCATTGTCGTATGAGTTTACCGTCTGTTCCACTGGAAACCACAGAAGGGCGATTCTAGGGTTAACAAGGGCCTTGGAATGTAACCAATATTACTCCCAAAAGATCAATGAAGGTCGGCCGAGATCGATCACCCGACCCTGACCTCCCAGAAAAGAAGACTCCCAAAGACCCAATAAATTCTTTTCCCCTCCACGTTTCCTCCAGAGCCGACCGTCTGTGAGTTCATTTTTGTTCGTTCTCTTGAAAATTCTGCCATGATAAAGAGAAATTTTTTCTATTCATAAAAAAATATAATTAACTCGATATTTTGCTAATTTAATGACATCGGCTATGTAACTACTACACAAAGTGGTTTTTGATTACCAGTGGATAAATTCTAAAAATAAAGATTTTAATGGTAATAATTGATGTCTATCTACTGATTGTGATAAAATACAATGAAGAAATTTTTTTTGTAAAAATACCGCCTTCTGCTGTGAGGTACTGTACATTTCCATGTGGCTGCATGTTTTCTCAGTAAAATTGAGAACTAAAATATTCTTAATAAATAGTCAAAATAATAAAATATTTTGTACAATATAGGTAATGATATTATTTGAAAAAATAGAAGGAAAAATTATGTGACCTGTATTCGAATCATAACTCTCGAGTGTCATATGCTCGACGCCTTTACCAATTGGGCTATTGCAGACACAATTTTTATCTCTATTGAAAGAAATTGTCAAATTCAAAATAGAATCTTCCTTCCATTTTTTTATCATTAACTGATGTTTGGAGGATCAGCTCCAGTTTATATTCATTATTTATTTAAGGACTATTTAAGGAATTTAATTTCACACATCAAATGTTCATTATAACGAACACAGTTGCAACATACAGGGTGACAATTATAGCTATATGAAAAAAAAAACTCGATGACTTTTGAACAATTGGCGAGATTCAGTTAAAGCTTGGCGGTCGAATGCACGGCATGTTGGGGTTTTTTGAGCATGCGCACTCGTATTGTTGTTGGTGTTCATTTTTCGTTGAAAATTTTAGAAAATGAACTCATCCCTATTATCTAAAGTGACCCAGATTTCGAAAAGATGTGATACATGCAGGACGGAGAACGACCCCATCGGACCAATAAAGTGTTTGAAGGCCTGGAAGAGCACTTTGGAGAGCGTATTCTGGCTTTTGGGTGCCCAGAGGCCACTGAATGAGAATCGCTTGGCCGCCATATTCTCCTGATCTCAATCCTTGTGACTCATTTTTGTGGGGCAATATTAAAGACAAAGTTTACGCAAATAACCCCGGAAGCATCGCTGAGCTCAATACAACCATTCACGGGGTCATCGAAAGCATGGATGTCTCGACACTTCAGCGAGTTTTGCAGAATTTTGCTCTTCGTCTGCGCCACATCATACCCAATGATGACAAGTCTATCGAACATGTCATAAACTAACCCTTAGGGTGGTATCACGGTTTCTCCTCCTCGAGGAAGGAACAAGGTCTCTTCACGTAAGGAATGAGGTGCAAGATCTCCTCGAAAAAATTCGATTCCGTTCAAGCTTGCATTTTCTTTCGCTCCTTACATGAGGAGTCCTTCAACCTCTCCTCGAGAAAACTAGTTATTGGTTTGAGAGTATCTCTAACGGACATGATGAAACTTTGGCGGGGGGGAGCGTCATGTTGCTAAGCAAAGGGTCGTCCACAAATTACGTCATCCTTTTTCCAAATAATTTTTTTACCCCCCCCCCGTGTCAGCACATGTCATATTTTTTAAAACCCCCCCCCCCCCCCCCTCGGTCATATGTCATCCTGACATGAAAAATTATTATGAATGTATTCGACTTCAAAAAGAAGTGTACAACACAAAATACAAGTAAAAGATTAAATTCAGGAAGGCCTTACAAATAAAAAGAATTATAATAAAAAGTTAAAAATCACATTGTTCTAATAACGAATAAAAATGATGGAAATAATTGATACAACTATAGTTAGAACAAGAAAAATGTACAAAACCGACCACCCCTGGGAATGCTGCACTGCACGGCACCCGCAAAGCAGGAAATTAGTAACGAAAGCACCAACTGGTGAATCAGAAAGCACGGGTGATAACATTCCTCATCGAGGGTGACCAGCAGAGTCCATGAAGTACGTACAAGCAGAAGCACTACACCTGCTAAGATCTCAACACGAATAAGTTCACGAATGGAGAGATGGCAGAAATGGATCTGTTGTATGGCCAGGCTCGTGGCAATGCACGAGAAGCCGTAAGGCTCTACCGAGAGAGGTTCCCTCGTAGACGAACATCCTTGTTGTGCAACATTTGTGGCAATTGACCGGCGTTTACGGGAAACGGGACAATTTCTACCCAGCAGGCATGACGCTGGTTCTCCAAGGACCATGCGAACACGACATGTCGAAGAGGATGTGTGCAAAGATTTGCAGATAACCCATCCACAAGCACCCGTGCAGTTGCACATGATATGGGCATCAATCACACGACTGTATGGAACATTCTACATGAGCACCAACTACATCCTTATCCTTCAGGCTCTACATCCATTTTCTGAATGGTATCTTCAGAGTGTTACTAACAATCCTGCATTTGGCACACTTGTGTTATTTTCGGATGAAGCACGATTCACCAAGGAGGGCATGTTCAATTGCCACAACGCCGTAGTTGGGACGAACATAACTCTCATGCCACACACATCTCCAGCCATCAGGAACGCTTTCATGTCAACATTTGGGCTGAAATTCTGCATGACCAGATTATCGGACCGCGGGTATTACCTCCAAACGAATGGAGCGCATTTCTTCACGTTTCTTCGGGATATCTTGCCTGGACTAGTGGAAGATGTGTCTTTGGAAGTCAGACGGCAGAAGTGGTTGCAGCACGATGGAGCACCCACACATTTTACCTGTGCCGTGCGTCAGTTTCTCGATCAAACCTTCCCTCAACGTTGGATAGGTAGAGGTGGCCCAATTAACTGGCCACCAAGATCACCGGATTTAACGCTGCTGGACATTTTGTTATGGGGTTATTTGAAAATCTTGGTTTATGTTACTCCAGTAGACAGTGTTGACGAACTGAGAGCAAGAATCTTTGACGCCTTCAGAGAGGTTCAGCAAAGACCAGAAGTGTTTGAGAGAGTGCGACAGAACATGCAACGGAGATGCACGTCCTGCATCACAGCCTAGGGTCGCTACTTCGAACAGTTGCTGTAAGTGTTCAATGTAACATGGTAATAACCGTTTCTGCATTTGAACAAATAAATTGTCCGGAGCTGCATGTCATGATTCACCATTTAGTGTTTTCGTTGCTAATTTCCTGCTTTGCATGCAGCTCTGCGGGTGCCGTGCAGTGCAGCATTCACAGGGTTGGTCGGGATCTTTACACTTTTTTAACTCGTTTATAACGTTTTTGTGGGAAAAATGGTATTCGGAATAGTTGTTAGTTTAGACCTTCTCTGCCACCTCTCCTCGTCTGGCAATGGAATCCATAAACACCCTGTATAATAAGCAGTAACATGGCTACTAAGCGGTTCTTCAGTATACAACGTGTCCCAAAACTCAACGATAAGCTTGTACCTACGAATCAACCTCGTCATGATCATTCGGGAAAAAATAAGAAAAATTTTTTTTTTATTTTATTTTAAATATTAATTGACTTTTTATTACAGGACTACTAAGCTATCCAACAAAGAAAAAAAATCCCGGAATATCTATAATTTTGTGGTCACAGTAGAATAAATAAGGTACAAGGGGGGTCAAATTTCAAAGTTTTCATAAAAAGTCAATTAATATTTAAAATAAAATAAAAAAAATTTTTTTCTTATTTTTTCCCGAATGATCATGACGAGGTTGATTCGTAGGTACAAGCTTATCGTTGAGTTTTGGGACACGTTGTATACAAGAAAAAATCATCCAAATAAGTGTATAAAGTTCCATTTAATCATAATTTTTACATTGGGAAAATGATATTTAAATTCTATTAATTAAGATATATCGATGTAATAAATAAAAATAATGCCACCATAAGGGGAAAAATTCCATTTATTGAATGTGAGGTAGCACACATCTCCAAATCATTAATCATTACAGACGTATTTTTTGAGGTTGCTTCAGGAACGAACACGTCAGAAATATATTCGCTAAGTCACACAAAAATCACCATCTTCAATAGATGATTGCAAGTCTATCTCTCTTTGTTTGCAGGTAATATTATCTACGACTGCAAGTGTTATAGTAGGAGCATTCAAATTGGAGGTCTTGCCATGAACTGCTTTGTACAGTTTAATGCGCTTGACAGAAGGCAAATAAGGATCACAGATTTGGCAAACGCGTTTGTGCAAGTTTTCCTGCAAACTTGCACTATATAGATCATGTGGGAGTATTCTATACTTTTTACATGCTTTATGTGACAGTGTAGGTGTTACAAACAAATTTGGAAACTGGTCTGCGATAGATAGGATTTGCCTGTGAAAGTGCTGTAAGTAAACTGGTTTGTTCGTTATTCCAAATAATTGTTAGGTGTCTTCTTTTCCTTTTGGTTCATCAGTTAATACTTATTAAGAATATTGTTTAGCATTGGGTTAAGAGTTAAGAATTCTGTTTCTTATCTTATGCTTTTATTCGTATACGTTTATATTTATCCCAAAGTGGATAAAGTTACATAAATATAAGGAGTACATATATGCCATTAAATGCTGGCTCGGTGACCGAGAGGGTTAAGGCGCAAGTTTTATCGCGCTCGGATCCAGCGAGTCGCGAGTTGGAATCCCGCCGGGGGCATGGATGTTCGTGTTTGTCCTTTCTCTAACGTTTCCTCGTGTGAGGTTGGCATCCGGCCGTAAAAATTATTGCCAAATCAAAAAATTAACACAGCGACCCCATGTGGAAATGGGAAAAAGCTGATGATAAATAACAACATATATGTCATTAAATCCATCCATATTTACATATGTAATCACTTGCCTATTGGTTTGTTAACATGGCAAATTAATGATTGATTAACAATTTGTTTTTAGGGGATTAATTATTAATTAATTAGTTTGTTTATTAATTATGTGTTTATAACATTCTCTTATGTATTAATTCAAACATTTCTCCATTTACTTAGATCGGCCTCAGTGGCTCAGTGGTTGCGTGACCGCCTCTGATGCCCGAGGACGACGAGGAATTTTTCAGGGGAAAATTTTTCAGGGAGATCACGCACTTCCTTCGGAAGGGAAGTAAAGCCGTTGGTCCCGTGTAGTCGTTTGCCGGCTGCACGTTAAAGTACCCTTGCGAGGCAAAATTTGCGGCCCCTATAATGCCGTCCTGAAATGACCATAGCAGTTGAAAATGTCGTTAACACTAAACAAAACAAGCCAAACCATTTACTTAGTTGTTATAAATGCACTCTTCACTGATGTCAATTTCTCCCACGATTGGAGTGCCCATATGTGCGCAATTAGCATTCAAGTTGTTAGAGTGCCCATATGGGCGCAATTAGCATTATATGTTAATTAGCATGGGATTATAAATTGCTCACATTTTAAATCTTGAAACTTTTAACTGAAGATAGTTTAAAACTAAAACGCATATTAAAAGTAAAAATCTAGTTTGTTGAAAATTTGAACCTAGATATCACTGATCTTAATTTATTGTGCAACATGGAACAATTCAACATGGTAAAACCGTCTCGTCTAGTCATGTAATTAATTCCCTGCACTTCCCGTTTGAAATTGGTAGTTGCGTCTCAAAATTTTCCTCAAGTTAATTGTAAATTTACATTGATTTATGTGTTTTACATGCTGTCTAATTTTTTTACCATCATGCTGCCTATATAATTGGGTTGAAAATAGACTAAAGAATGCAATCGCAACTCGACATAAACATGTAATTCACGTTCATCATTTGCCGCTAAATATTAAAATTAGAGCAGGAAAGTTGTACACAATATCCGATTTTTAGGTATCTTTTAATTAATGATTCGACATTATAGGCAGTAATGCTAAAAGTTACGAGTGGATGAGAGGAACTGGAAGACCCGAGAGCTCAGAACGTAGCCACCGTATGTGTGAACTTAAACATGGCCACGCCCGTGAAATCGAAAGTAAGAAGTTGGATATGAAACAGACTTGGTTTATGTTTCTTTGCTTGCATGTGCTTGTTTAATCAGCCCGTGGTGTTTGGGTCAACAATCGGCTGGGTAAACAATGGTTGATGAAATTAACACATGCAGCAGCCCAATGACGTATATTAAAGATAGACTCCGAATTCTATTGTTAACAGCGGCAAAAAGTGAAGCAAATTGAGCCATGACAGTTCTGGGCAGGAGTGAGCTGTGGAGTAATTAGCTGTTTGGCTGCTTTGTTTTTGAAAGTTTTGAGCCCGAGGAATAAGTAATTCAAAATCATTCCTCAAAGTTGTTCTGCGTACAACTGTACAAACAGAAACGAAAAAGGATCAGAAATCATTTTCCACAAGCATAAATCAAAAATACGTAACTAAAATGAAAATCCATAACTGAAAGACGATCGAAACGAAATTGAAATTGAAACCATGATCGAAAAATTGTTTATAAAATATAATAAAATTCTTCAAATACAAAGTAAACGAAAAGATAAACTTATTAGTCCGTGATCGGCGTGTGAAAGAATTATTAATCAGCTACTCTCATGTTTAGCCATGTATTTTGCATCATCTTCACTCACTCACTTTCGGCCATGACAGTTCTGGGCATGGAGCTTCCCAATTTGCTTCAAATTACAACAATTGTTTCGGAGTCTATCTTTAATATACGTCATTGCAGCAGCCGCGAGGCCAACGAGAGACGCCCTGGCACTGAAAAGTTATCTGACCATCTTAGTCCAGGCAATAATGTAATATACAGGGTGTAAATTTTAAGTTGACAAAGCAGAATAACTCGAAAAATAAGCTTCACACGAAAAAATGCGTA